>CM053783.1:208227552-208792552 GCA_028749045.1 Cupressus sempervirens
GGGTGCATTTTGCTTAGTTGCCTGTGGGTTGCGATAATGAAAGGCTCCGTGACACAATGTGTTGTTAACCTGCGGAGCAAAATGTGTTTATCTTTAACAAGTTTTTAGGCAACTTATAATCTTTGATCGATTTTGCCAAAATATAATTGGTGGTTGGTAAAGTACGGTGGTTAATGTGCATAGTGAAAATACAGGTCGAAAAATGGTCCTCACCAATGGCTGACGAGCTGATGGTAACCTGCATCATTGACTTTAGCATGAGCTTTGGCCAGCTGCCACAGCGCTCCTTCTTCTGTCCGAAATTCCCCTGGCGTGAATACATTTCTTACGGCAGCCTGATCAGCAATTGGTGGCAAACACAACTCTATGGCCACTGGCTTCAGAATCCCTCCCTTGGTGAGGAAGTAAAGCGTGCGGCTTGCATATGTCTTGGCATCTTTCTACAGCTTGTTTATACGCTCCACATAAGGCATATAAACATCATAGTAGTCCACAATAAATAACCTTTTAGAAGCAATGGCCTGCATTTCCCACATTAATTTTACATTAGATTACAATAACAGGTAGATTAGGGAAGAGGGAGTTTTTGAATAAAATAGTCACCTGATCCACCGAAAGGCCCTCGAGGTCCTTTTCTATGTGTTGGGCGGCGATGGCGCTCTTCCGTGGACCGTACATCCTTTCATCCAAACTACTGGAGGGAGGAAATGTCTGTTTCAATTTCGAAGCGGCCATTGTCGATGTTATTGAAGAGTTATAAAAGTAAAGATTTTGGGGAGTTATAGAAAGTGGGTCAACGTTACCTCTACGCACTTGATCACCATTGGATTCAGCCCTGCAAGTGTCTGGCGTGCAAATTCCTCGTCGCTTCTCCATGCGAGTTCATCCGCTGTGGTGCGGAAAATCAGATCAATCGATCGTTTGACCTTAATAGAGTTTTCACTAGATGAAATTGAAGATCGATTAATGAAGCAAATGCTAATATTTATACCTTGTACAATTTGCGGGCGACTGAAATTAATGAGCGGAATGTCATCCTCGGTGCTGTCGAGGAGTCCCTGCACAAAATGCAGTGGGCTGCTATCCTGACGGAGACTCCTGAGAGAGTTGTGGGCAGTTTTGAGACCTCGTTTGTAGAGGTCGCTTACGTCATCAAAGGAGTCGAATGCGTGGTCGAAGAGATTAGTGAGAGTGGGAACGATGAGGTTAGCAACTGCGTCTATGAGGTGAGCTCCAAAGTCGGAAAAGTCAGAATAAGGAAACCTTTCGTCAGGGGGAATGAAGATCAAGCTTGTGCGAGTCTCGAATTCGGGAGCTGCAACAGATTCGATAAGAAAACATGTGTCATGATTACAGGCTTACAATTACATTGCTACTATATATATAGCTACTTATATATAGACACATGCCTGTTTGAACGCGCGGACGACCAGTTCGGCATCTCCTGGGATATGGGAGCTCCTGCGATCCACCGAGCACTTCCCTCCGCAGCTCTGCATCCTTCTCTGGCTCCCCAATGTCATTGTAGACGTCGTAATCATAAATGAGATCCGACACCTTCCTTTCTCCGCTTCCGTCTCCTCGGAGGGACTTTAAATCCATCTCCCTCAACTTTCTCAGGCCCGCCGGGGTTTCCTGCGGAACAAAGCTCTGATGATAAACACACATTCACATTCACCTTCATGTTAGCGCTTGTACTATCCTGAATAATTTAAAACCTACCCTAGCGATAAGGAAAAGCTGACCTTGTTGGCGAAGAAAACACGGTCATTGGGGTTGACAGAAGAAGGGGTTATCCACGAGTTGCATTGAAAACGAACATTGCAGTGGCCAGGGACAGATATGGTGAGTGATTTCAGAAAAAACTCTCGGGCGTGCATGTTTTTTATCACAAATGCGCCCGGGAACCCGAGTGCAGAGTTCCATTTCAACGTCACCGAGCAGCTTGTCTCGTGTGAGATGGGTCCGTCCCAAGGGCTCCACTTCAACTAACAAGGCTGCCCCATCGTTTTTCCCAATCCCGTTTCTACACAAAGACAACATGCAATGCATCGCATCACATCACATTAATCAAACTAGGATGAATATACCACTCGTCAAATTTAATTCATACCCTTTAATCTCAACATACAAATACAAATGTCTTGTAATCGCCATTTCTTCACCATTACCATCAATTAAGCAAACACAATTCTATGTGAACTAATTATAATATTAGAGATGCACTTCCCATGAGAAAGCTTAAAGCGTATATTATTATTATTATGCATAGATTATTACCGGGATCCACTTGGTCGCTGCTCACAAGCTGAAGAGAAATTTTCTTCCCCATCAATTCGGATGCCTCGTCAGCCAGCGTTGCGGCGTAGTCCGTCAAGTGGAGGAGAGCCACTTTCTGCAGCACCACTTCGCCATTCATCTCATAGTCGGGTGAATTCGTGATTCCATTGCTGCCCACTATTGTTGTAATTGAACCCATCTTATAACTAATTCGCTCCTTTACTCGATTACAATCCGCTAATATATATCCCTTGCTGCAACAGACTCAGACTTCTATATATGCACAAACGAAGATATTAATAGCTCTTACGAACAATGAAGATATAATTTGGTTTGGCTTAGTTGCAAGTACTGCTCTATAAATAGCCTTACATGGCGAAGGAGCCGGAGGATAACATTTGCCGTGGTTGCCATGTTCACGTGTTTCACTACATCCTCACACTCCTAGTGATTCACGACAATAATTGACCGGCTACATGAACTTAACCCCTCTATATTCAACGTGGTTGTAGTGTCAACTGTCATGACATTGGGCGCCTGGTACTCTCTTTTTTTTAATCATTTATTGTCTCTCTCGTTCTTTTAAACGTTTTTATGCATCCCGCTCTACGGAATCTTCAAAACACATTTACATTGACTTCAAAAATATGACGTGTTCAGCATTAACTGGCTACATGCGAACATCATCAAATCAAACTCGTTTTAAAGGTTTCGAAAGGACGGGGGTACTTTCTTTTAAAAGGAAGATGGAAATAATTTGGTCGTCAAACAACTACGCATTGTGGAAAACCTAACGTGATAAGATCATGTGCAATAGGAGTTTGAGTAAAATACACCGAAACCTCTTGCGACTTTGCACTGTTCACGAATCATATCGCTCTCTTACGGCCGGCAGAGATTCCATCCTCAAACCTCACGTAGTTGCAACCTAGATTTCTATAAATAATAGAAGAACAAATTTATTTATGGTGACTTCATCATAAAAAAATTATATAAAATGAGTTCCTATCCATGGCTACTTACTTTATTTAAAAAAACGTTTTACATCAACTAATTTGTTTACTTGCCATGTTCTGAACACACATAATAAAAAGTTAAATATTTTAATATCTGGTGATTTTTAATAATGAAAAGTCAATTGAGTATGACTTACAATATTATACTTATCTAGGTATTTATTTAGTATATTCTAATTATTTAATTAAATGAAAGTAATATTACACGTTTGGTTTTTATCAGTAAAAAATTGATGTTAAATATTTTCATTAATGAAATTAATATATACAGAGTTTTCACTTGGTGTAGGCATTGGTGGGAAGGAACAAAGGAGAAAACCTTGAGTTGTGCCTAAAACCTTGTCCAAAACATAGACTAGACAAATCTTAACGAGTCATACATCTTTCTATACAAATTTTGATGCAGTGCAAGGTGGGAGAATCCCCATAAGAGATGTCATAGCCCCCAACAAATAACCACATAGTGGAAACACAACGCAAGAAATAAGTTATGATAACAAACACAACTCTTTATTCATAAATAACTGATTGTATGCAATATGTCGGGCTGTAAGGCCTTACCAATTATGACCAAATATAAAGCAAGTAATAGTTCTCATACCTTTCATTATAATGAGTATGAGACTAATAGAGATGATGATGACCATGTTCCTCCTATTTTGCATTTACTCACATGATAATGGGGAGCATGTTGCTACTTCTTAAATTATTAGTTTTGTTAAGGGATAGAAAACAAAAATGGATCTCTTTTGATGTTGGAAAAACATCTAAACCTTGGAAATTGAAAGTAGTCTACATGGGAGAAAGAGACCAAAATTATTTTATGGAAAAACAAAAGAGGAAGATGCTCAAGGGAATTTGACCTAGCATTATAAAAAGAACCCTATCATGAAGGAGTTGGCAATGGATATGAAGGAAGATTAACATGCTATAGGTTTTCCTTTTTATTAAATGGTTCTTGAGTAGGCCAATGAAGCTTTCCATATTGGTATCCCCGAAGAGGCTTGTATGTATGCATATGATACCATTACAGATGAGATAGTTGACGTAATGGTGTTTCCTAAATTCTATATTGATATTTAAAATTTCTCAGTCAATTAGCTTATTTATAAGACTAATTAGATTAAGAATAATAAAAAATAGTTATCCTTAGATAACTTAATCATTGACTAAGTATTATTAGTAAGCAATTAAACAAACATAGCTTTGTAAAATATTCTCTTTAATCGACACAATTACTAATGGTGTTCTCTATGAAGATAGACAAATAGGAGCAAATTCAAATGCTTAATACATTATAGGAAGATATTGCATGCTCATAATATTATCTTGTAAAATATACTCAAAGTTGTCAATAAGGATACAAACTATTACAAAGATGGTTGCTTATGTAAAATGAAGAAGTCAAATGGACATGGTATAGGTGGTGTAAGATAATTATCTTACTATAAGGAGAGGAAAAAATAATAAGAAGGTTGTATAATTGAAATTTTCATAATGAGGAATTAGATACAAGATTGAGGAATTTTTATAATGAGAAATTTTCATCATGTTAATAGTGTTAAATTATTATATAATAATTTACTATGAGAAAGTAATTAATAATATTCCACTATGCCTTCTCAAATTAAACAATTAATTTACCAAGGTTTTCTATAGTTTTGATTGATTAAGTGTATCTTCATACTCATTTGATTAACTTATCCTAGTTCTCCAATCCTAGTATATATATAATTTATTTATTTTTCTTTTAATCTCTCTACTTGTGGAGTTCAATTATTTAAAATATTTTAGTTCATGAAATATTCCCTACTTTTTAATGCTTCTCTAACCTAATCAATCTTTTCCTAAGTCTATTCTTGCAAGCAACGCTAGCCTCCTAACCACCTACCTAATTAATCATATCCTAGTCTCCTAAACTTACCCATATGGCTATTTATTTCAATTAGGAGAAATCACTACATTTATTGTTAGAAATATTTCATAAGAGTTGTGTAGCATGAATAACCACTTGACCCTTGTCTTGCTTCTTTTTCAATGAACAAATTGGTAATCTAACCCACTCATATCACTTTTCCTTCAACGAGTTAATATTTCATGCAAAATTCCTCCAAATATTACAAATATCACATTGTGAAAATCACCCATTCTTCTTATCCTTCAAGAAAAACATCCAATTCCTCATTATGCATTATGCTATTTTCTCTCTCTATTTAGTAACACCATTAAATATTTTTTATCACTAATCCTCATACACAAGCTATGAAGTATCTATTTTACCACTTCATTTTTCATAATTAATGCATGTTTAAATCACTCTATATATTCTTTGAGAACCTTGAGCACCCTTGACAAGCTAAGATTTTGATGAAAAATTAGATTTTATTTTAAGGATGAGTAATTCCTTAAATGATATTTTATTGAAAGGAGGTCTACGGATTTTGAGTATTCAAAGGAAGAGAAGCATAACACCAAGGAGGACAAGAAAGTTTCCTAGATGGAAGAGAAAAATATTGTGAGGCCATCAAGAAGGCCTTATATGATAGTTGATGTTATTTTGGTTATATTTGTTTTTGTCTTCTCTAGTTTTAGGCTAAGTGGTTCATGTTTTATGGTTATTAAGAACTTGATTATTTAATTTTATGCTTTGTTACTACTATATCAATGTGTTATTCTATTTAAAATTTATGTTTAGTTAGGATAAATAGTATTCCTTTTATACTTTGAAGGCTCCTAGTTTATTTAATTTTGCTAAGTAATTTTTTAAATTTTTGATAAATAATTTTGAAGGTTTTCAGTACTTTGTCAAACTATTTTACTCTAGCTTGTTGCTTGGTTGTAGTGGCCTGAGGCACTACTACTAGTTTTTAATATTTTCTTGTCCTCCAATTTTAGATTCCTTTCCTTGCCTTCTTTAAAAAAAAATGAAACTATGTGAAAATTTCCAAGGACCATAATTTTTTTATAAAATATAAATAATCATGTTGAGAAAAGACATGCAACAAAATAATCTTGGGAACCATTACAGAAAAATCTATTCACATGGATTTTTTAAAATAAAATATTGGCTCTTTTATATCCTAGTTGCATAAATCATAATAAATACCCTATCAATCACCTTCCTCTCTAATAAAATTATATGTGACCAATTGCTCAATGTTGGTAAAAAGAATGATGATCCTTTATCACCAACATTGAAATCCCAACTAATTGTTTGATAAGAAGAACATCATGGTTGGTCTGTTGAAACATGCACAACCTAGAAATAGAAAAGAATTGGAGCAAAACATGAATATCTGGTGTTATTTTATCAAGGAGGGATTAAATTCTTACATCTTGACAATGAAAAGTGATAGTAAGACCCTCTCGACTAAGTTTTCTAACTTGCAGAACAAGGGTCAGGTGGAGATAGAGAGTATCAATTTTGTGGTAATGGTACAGCCGATAGCTGAAATGAAATACTTGGATTGTGTTAGTGTTCAAATTAAAAGAAAATGTATGCTAGATTATAACAAATTTAGGCATAAACTCTTTGAAGGAATAAAAGAACCAACTTGAGTCCATTTTACAAATCAATGTGATAGCCTCTCCCTTCCTAGTTCCTTTGGATTGATATGTTATTACTAAATCAAGTATTTCACTCTTGGAGGTTGGTATACAACCTATCATGGCTACCATTTTCCTTTGCTTAACATTTTGATATATGGAGAAAAAATGAGCATCTCATTCTTCATGTATTCCTCTCTAGTCAACAACATTGTCCTGGGAGAAAACCCTCCTATTTACCAAGGGTTCATTTTGGTCCTTTACCATCCTATTTGTTCTCACCATCTAGGGTTTGGTATATGTTTCTCACCCATTGAAAACCTTGCTACTCCTCAAGGGCCCAAGAAATGAAAGTGGTGGTGGACCTAGGAATTTCTAGCAATGAAGAGATCAAGCCCATTGATAAAACTAAGGTTAGGGGACAAGATTTTTCCCCTCCTATTCTCTAGAAATAGCTTGAATAATTCAAAAAGGACTATGGAAAAAATTTCATTGAAATTAATGAGAAGATTGATGAGCTAAACGATAAGTTCAAAAATACAATAATTAAAATTGAACATGGAATGGTTGTCTCCACTATTTACAAGGTGCAAAAGGAAATGACGAGAAAGGTTGTAGTTGTAGTGATCAATGAGAAGAGTAAACTAAAAAAGGCAAGCCAAACCATGGAGGAAAAGTGTGACAAGATAAAGAGTGCCATATGGATTAAAAAATAGATTGAAGAGATCAAGTACCTTAATGAGGATTGAGGGGTAAAAGCACAAACCTATGTCACCTTTTATAAAGAAATAGGATATGAGAATGTGACTATTCAACCTCAACAATAAAAAAAATGGTATTTGTGTTTAGAATATGAAGATGGTGTAAACTGATGAAATGTGTAGAATTGGATGAATTTTAAACCTAATTTGTTTTAAAAAAATTTGAGTAAGAATTAATTAAATTTTTAAAATATTCAAGTCCCTTGCAATGCCTATGGTAGCATCTAACCACCTTAGTTAGGGTCAGCAATCCTTTTCCAACCCCGATCCCCCATCCACATTGGCCCCGTCTCACACTCACACATTGAGTGATATTATGGGGGGAAGTTGGCTTCTCATCCTTCTCCACCACCTTCCATCTTGGACTCTTTGGCATGTGCCCCTCCCACCCCCTCTTTCCACTCTTTTTATTTTTTATTGGGCTATGTATATATATATATATATATATATATATATATATATATATATATATATATATATATATATATATATATATATATATATATATATATATATATATATATATATATATATATATATATATATATATATATATATATATATATATATATATATATATATATATATATATATTATGTTAATTTATTTATCAATTACCTCTATATTTAATTTTTTATGCACACTTTTAGTTATATAATATATAATATACATAATATTTGATTTTTGGGTTTGTATATTATGGGTGCATATAACTCAATAGTGAGTGCATATAATTTAATGGTTCCTCACAATATGTTATGCATGGGTGCCACTTCCTTGAGTTTGGTTGTTTCCTTTTGAGGCAGTTAGTTTTTTACTACCACCTTCCTTTCTTGTGAATGCATCTTATTTAGGTGTGTCCCAATTTTTCTTTGCTATTTCTCATCCTCTCTTTATTTTAACATTGATTCAACATAATTTATATTTTTTTGAGATTCTTTTTCTTTCCTTTCTTGGAGTGTGATGCTTGTGGTCCCTTGTCCAACCACCTACTCTATTATTCTCTATTTTTCAACCTTGATATTTGTGCATTCTCGCTTGCCTTGGTCCATTTATCTTTTGAGTCAATCTTCTTCTACAACTTACTTTGTTTTTCATCTCTTGCTCTTCATCCTTATGATGGACAACGAAGTGTGAGTCAAAATGTTGATGGTAGAAATATTAACACAATCAAATCTAGAAACAAATCACTCAATACAATGGATTATGAAAATTGGATCTCTTTAAGTCCCTTTCTTAATTGTAAAAAATATAAGGGATAGTTCCTATCAAACAAGTATATGCAAAACATTTTTTTTTGTTCTCATTTGAAAATATCTACCCCTTTTTGAAAAAAAGTTACATATTTATGAAGAGGACTCTCTCCTCTAGGAATTTTTTTTTTTTTTTTTTTGTTTTTGATATAATTTACTTTTTTTTTCCCTTTTTTGACAGAACATCTTCTAAAATGTTGAAATATCAACTTATAATATTTTTAAATTATAACATATAATAACTAATCAAAACACGTAAAAAAATATATAATGTGATATTGGATGCAAGATCTATAAAGGGTATTTTTATTTTTTGAAAAAAAATTGAGTTTTCATAGAGAAATGATATTTGACCAAAATAGGTTTTGGTATCCTAAAAGGTGACACATATCAGTGCTTTTACCATGAGTGAACATCAATCAGACCTAGCTCCTCCTTTTTATGTTTTTAGAATATTATTAATTTTTTTCGTGGTTACCTATTTAATATGTGGTTTTTATAATTATGTTTCTATGCCCTTGTCATGTCCCCTTTTCAAATAATAAAAAATAATAATCTTTGCTAATACAGGCAGGCCCAAGAAAGTGAAGTTTCAGAAAAAGGGGGGTTAATCTTTGGAAACCGTTGGACTAATAAATGAAATTATTATTAAAATATGTTTCATTAACCTCTCTTGGACGTGAGTTACGGTTATGGCCTCTTTTAAGGGGTTTGGAGGCATTTTGGGAGGGAGGAGAACTTGATTTTTGCTCATTCTTTGTTATTCTTCAGAGGCTGCCAAACCTGTGGAGAAGGAGACACAAGAATGGGAGTTTGCAGGTTTCTAGGAAGGCTAAGGATGGGAGTTTGAAGCCATTCCATGTGGATGCTCATACAGAGCTTGCCTTTGTGCTGAACAGTGTAGATTTGTGGGCTTTTGGGTGTGTTTTTTGCATGAGTTTGGTGTTTTCAGTTGAGCATTTCATATCAGTTTTGGTTGCTGCTGTATTTCAGACTTTAAGCTGTTAAAATAGAGCTGAATATATGTATTGGGACGTCATTAAACTTTTGAGATAGTTTATTAGTGTTTTTGTGGTGTTTCTGGGCATTTTTGTGTTAATTTCGGGAGCCCGATGAGCATAGTTTTTGTCCTACATTTGTGAGCTGTTGTGTAAAGGCTATATAGATCTGTAAATGTCATTTTGTAGGCTATTATGCTGCTGAAAAATCTGTAAAAATGGCCATTTTCAGATTTATTAATAATAGGTGAAGCTGTGAAGCTTTTGGCACCATTTCTGGCATACCCGATTTGGGGTTTTCTTGAGAAATTTGGAGGATCTTTGTGATATTAGTTGTTTGATCTTAAAGATCTGATTAAAGATTGGAAATATCATAAAAAATCAGAAAAGGGACATTTCAGTGGTATCAGAGCCATGATCTTGCCAGCCTGAGGGTTTGTAGAAGTTGCAGGTCAGTTTTGACAACTACCCAGATCTTGCATGTTAGTTTTGACAACTACCCAGATTTTGCATGTCATAATTTATGGTTGCATGTTTCTTCTAATCAGTTGCATGTTAAAATTTATGGTTACATTCTACTTCTAATCATTTTCATGTTAGTTCTTGGTGAATTTGGTGGTTGTAGAAGTTTGCATGTCAGTTTTGACAACTACCCAGATCTTGCATGTCAGTTTTGACAACTACCCAGATCTTGCATGTTAGTTTTGACAACTACCCAGATCTTGCATGTCAGTTTTGATAACTACCCAAATCTTGCATGTCAAAATTTATGGTTGCATTCTACTTCTAATCATATGCATGTTAGTTCTTGCTGAATTTGGTGGTTGCATGTTGCTTCTAATCAGTTGCATGTCAAAATTTATGGTTGCATGCAACTAAGTGAAAGAGAAAAAAGATATTTGTAGCGAGAAAAGAATAAATTTTTTTTTATCAAACCTCTAGTTGAAAGTAAAAGTACAAAATCCAAGGAAGGGAAAAGTATGGCTGATCCAGATGAGATGGCAAAAAAATTCTTCCAAGACATCCAAAATACTCAGAAGCAAACAATGGATACTTTGGTAGAAACTAGAGAGGCTTTGCGAATATTGACAGAAAAACTACAAGGAGTTACATCTATTAATGAGAAAGGGAGCACTTCAGAGGAGCCAAGAAATCTAAAATCCACACCATCTAAATCATCCAAAACTATTTTCTTGCCTGCAGATGAGCCACCAGTACCAAATCCAGCCATTAATCCTATGGAAGAGGTTACAGGTAACTTGATTACATTAAGAGCTACTTATAATGGCTTAGATGATGACTTTCGTAGTTCAGTTCCTTTTAGAGAATATGTGGATATGATGAACACTTTGATGCCCAAGAAAGAGTACAGAAGGGAGCATGACATAAGTGGAAGAGAGCTCAAAAATAAAATAAGCAAGTTTATAGCACCCACTTTTGATGGAACAAATAAAATTTCAGCTAGAGCATGGCTACAAAAATTACAGACCTTCTTCACACTTAACCCCATGAAGGAGAGTGATGTTGTTCAAATTGCAAGTCTACACTTGGAAGATGCAGCCTATGATTGGTGGTATTATGGAATGACTACTCAAGGTCATGATCAAGTAACTACATTTGATGATTTTAGTCAAAGAGTGATAGATAGATTTGACCTCAAGGATGATGATTATGAGGATATTGTTGTGCATGATGGTGAGATACCTGGTGTAGATGAGCAGACATTGAGCATTCATGACTTTTCTGAGAGAGAGTACCAGGCACAGTTAGATGCTTTGTCACATGAGGTTGAGGCTAGTAGTACTTCACATGATTTATCCCGCCAGCTGAAGGTGTGTGAAGACAGTATTGTCACTACATTATCTCATCATGACAGGTATGTGGAGTTAGTTGGTATTGGTCATATTACTCAAGTCAGGATTTTGCTTTAGTTACCAGCTAATTCTAGTTTATAGATATGGACTCGAGATTCTTATATTGGCATTTGGGGTTCAGCTGACTGTAAATCATTAACACTTTTTGGTAGCAGTGATTGTTCGGGTGCTACCATGGATTTGATTAGCAGATTGCACGGTGTTGTCTTTTCTTGTGCCAGGAGCTTATCCGATGTTTGTATTAGTTTTTATACACTGGTGTTGGGCTTTGTTCATATATCTAGTTGACCATACTTGCTGGAATGTGTTGATGATATTTCATATTTGGCAGTGTGTACAGATGAGTCCCAGGATCATATTGGCATTGATGACATCCAAGAGGATGTAGTGGGCAGTTTTGAAGACTTAGTTTTCTTGGGTACAGAGGAGTTGGACAGCAATTCTAATGTTTTTGATACTCTGTATATTGATATGAGCTTTAGATTTAATTCACAGGGTATGGATTGTAATATTCTAGAGACTAGTGACTTTGAGGATACTCCTTTAGACAGTGCATCAGAGGAGGTTTGTAGGAGATAGTCAAGCCAGTGCCATCATGTGCCTAATCAGTTAAGAGTTAGTGACCGAGACATTGCTATCGCTTGCCAGCATTTTGATGCTGCTCGTTAGTTGTTAGAAGTTTATGGATGGGGTTCTCCTACTAGTGATGAGTAGGAAGGTAGTTATCTTTCCTTGACAGAGATCCACTCTTTATGGGAGGCTATTCAAATTTTGAGACAGAATTATATGCAGTTGGTAGCTGACAATGATTATCTTATGGAGTGGGGCAGTACAGCATATGATGCATTGTTGGCCAAGGAAGATGAGGTGAGTGAGCTTACTGAGCAACTTGAGGTGACTTCTGAGATTCTTGAGAGTACACAGTTGGCTTTCAAGGAGTCACAGTTTCATTTGGCTAAGGCGACCATGGAGTTAGAGTGGCTACAGTCTTTACCTGATTCTACACAGTCACAAGCTATGGTGTTTGGTGATCTGAGGATGTCCATGGCCGAGATTTTCAAAGACAGTGGAGATGGGGATGCATCCATCCTTGATACTAACATTGGCATATCAGGTTCATTCCCACTAGAGTCAGGTTTAGTTGAGTTGGGTTTTGTAGCAGATTGTTGTATGCTTGACATGGTGGTGGCCTCTAGTACTGATGGCACAGAGACTAGAGATGTATCAAAGAGCATGTGTGATGTTGGTGAGTCGACAGTTGGCATGGTTCCTACTAGTAATACTACTCCCTTGGTGATATCTTCAGAGATAGTAGTCAATTCCAACATGGTTAATGATCAATTGCAGTTAGTTTCATCTGGATTACAGTCTGAGCCACTGACTGAGATTGGTGCATTCTATCGGCATTACACTATGAGGTACGCTCATCAATTTACCTTTGATGACCATGTTAATGAGATTATGATACAGAGATGTACTTTGGTTCCTAGTGCTTATCATCAGTTATGGAATAGTTTGATGCCTCAGGATGAGAGTTGTGATGGGCATGACATGGTGATAGGTCCTGCAGTTGATAGCTTGATAATACATGACTTAGAGCAGGAGTTTTGGAGTGATGCTTCAGCAGGGTATGTACATCAGTTAGCAATTGATCCTTGTGTTGAGGAGTTGATGGTAGGAAAATTTGGTTTGGGTTCCATTTCATGTTGTTCATCTTGTGATGGCTTTTCACCATCAGGGGTGCATGGGAGTTATGGTTATGAGATAGTGGCTGATGATCTACAGAGTTGTGTTGATTGCAGGAGTTGTACAGTGTGTGGATTCTCCATACTTGGTATAGTTTCATATGAGAGCATTCACCATTGTTGCAGAGTTGGATTGTACATTTCGTATAGGCCAGTGGGATGCGTTGATGGTAGTTATTGTGTTGGCAGTTTGATTTGTCCACTTTACTTGGGTTCTGATGTTCTAAGAGTTTGTGTCTCATGGGTTTTTGACTATGGTGGTGGTGATTTTGGAGTTTGGTTGAGCTATAATTGTTAGTTTGATTATGGATTCCTCTTGGTCATATTGCAGAGGATATTGCAGGAGCCTGTGAAAATTGGTAGTAGTATAGTTCATGTCTACATTTGGGATCCAGGTGGATTGATTGGTTTATTGTTCAGCCATTGCTTGAGGACAAGAACTTTTTGGGGAGGGGCGGACTTGTCATGTCTCCTTTTCAAATAATAAAAAATAATAATCTTTGCTAATACAGGCAGGCCCAAGAAAGTGAAGTTTCAGAAAAAGGGGGGTTAATCTTTGGAAACCATTGGACTAATAAATGAAATTATTATTAAAATATGTTTCATTAACCTCTCTTGGACGTGAGTTACGGTTATGGCCTCTTTTAAGGGGTTTGGAGGCATTTTGGGAGGGAGGAGAACTTGATTTTTGCTCATTCTTTGTTATTCTTCAGAGGCTGCCAAACCTGTGGAGAAGGAGACCCAAGAACGGGAGTTTGCAGGTTTCCAAGAAGGCTAAGGATGGGATTTTGAAGCCATTCCATGTGCATGCTCATACATAGTTTGCCTTTGTGCTGAACAGTGTAGATTTGTGGGTTTTTGGGTGTGTTTTTTGCATGAGTTTGGTGTTTTCAGTTGAGCATTTCATATCAGTTTTGGTTGCTGCTGTATTTCAGACTTTAAGCTGTTAAAATAGAGCTGAATATATGTATTGGGATGTGATTAAACTTCTGAGATAGTTTATTGGTGTTTTTGTGGTGTTTCTGGGCATTTTTGTGTTAATTTCGGGAGCCCGATGAGCATAGTTTTTGTCCTACATTTGTGAGTTGTTGTGTAAAGGCTATATAGATCTAGAAATGTCATTTTTTAGGCTGTTATGCTGCTGAAAAATCTGTAAAAATTGCCATTTTCAGATTTATTAATAATAGGTGAAGCTGTGAAGCTTTTGGCACCATTTCTAGCATACCCGATTTGGGGTTTTCTTGAGAAATTTGGAGGATCTTTGTGATATTAGTTGTTTGATCTTAAAGATCTGATTAAATATTGGAAATATCATAAAAAATCAGAAAAGGGACATTTCAGCCCTCAATGTTGTCGAGTTGGTTCCTGATAAATGAAAACTTTGATAATCCCTATGCTATTGTTGGGGTGGTATGACTTTTATTTTGGTTAGTAAGTTTAGTAGTTTAAAGTTCAAACTTATGTTATTGTTAGGTATGGATGGTTTAAACTTTTTGAATAACATGGTATGTTTTGTGATATGAATATCGGGATTTAACTATGTGATTTTGAGTCAAACTCGATGACCCATGTTTCATGAGTAGTGATTCAACATGAATCCATCTCCCATGACAATAAATGGAACACTTAGCACTCATTGGATCTAGGTGATGCTCATAGGGATGAAGCACTAGGACTTCCCGGGAGGTCACCCATCCCAGTACTACTCCAGCCTGAGTGCACTTAACTACAGAGTTTCCTCCATAGTTAAACCCAAATCTTGCAACCCCATTTGCAAAACCTTCACCAAGTGTTGTGCCTTATGAACCATTCATTAGAAAGCCCCTTAATATTATCAATTGATAAGTAGGAGATAATTTCCACAGCTAGTCAAATTGTGACATGAATATCAGGATTTAACTGTGTGATTTTGAGTCAAACTCGATGACCCATGTTTCATGAGTAGTGATTCAACATGAATCCATCTCTCATGAAAATAAATGGAACACTTAGCACTCATTGGCTCTAGGTGATGCTCATAGGGGTGAAGCACCAGGACATCCCGAGAGGTCACCCATCCCAGTACTACTCCAGCCTGAGCACGCTTAACTACAGAGTTTCCTCCATAATTAAACCCAAATCTTACAACCCTAGTTGCAAAACCTTCACCAATTGTTTTTCCTTATGAACCATTCATTAGAAAGCCCCTTAAGCTCATCAATTGATAAGTAGGAGATAATTTCCATAGCTAGTCAAATTGTGATATGAATATCAGGATTTAACTGTGTGATTTTGAGACAAACTCGATGACCCATGTTTCATGAGTACTGATTCAACATGAATCCATCTCTCATGAGAATAAATGGAACACTTATCACTCATTGGATCTAGGTGATGCTCACAGGGGTGAAGCACCGAGACTTCTCGGGAGGTCACCCATCCTGATATTCATATCACAATTTGACTAGCTGTGGAAATTATCTCCTACTTATCAATTGATGAGCTTAAGGGGCTTTCTAATGAATGGTTCATAAGGCACAACACTTGGCGAAAGTTTTTCAAATGGGGTTGCAAGCTTTGGGTTTAACTATGGAGGAAACTCTGTAGTTAAGCGCGCTTAGGCTGGAGTAGTACTGGGATGGTTGACCTCCTAGGAAGTCTCGGTGCTTCACCCCTGTGAGCATCACCTAGATCCAATGAGTGCTAAGTGTTCCATTTATTCTCATGAGAGATGGATTCATGTTGAATCACTACTAGTGAAACATGGGTCATCGATTTTGACTCAAAATCACACTGTTAAATCCTAATATTCATATCACAATTTGACTAGCTATGGAAATTATCTCCTACTTATCAATTGATGAGCTTAAGGGCCTTTCTAATGAATGGTTCATAAGGCACAACAATTGGTGAAGGTTTTGCAAATGGGGTTGCAAGCTTTGGGTTTAACTATGGAGTAAACTCTATAGTTAAGCGCACTCAGGCTGGAGTAGTACTGGGATGGTTGACCTCTCGGGAAGTCTCGGTGCTTCACCCCTGTGAGCATCACCTAGATCTAATGAGTGCTAAGTGTTTCATTTATTCTCATGAGAGATGGATTCATGTTGAATCGCTACTCATGAAACATGGGTCATCGAGTTTGACTCAAAATCACACAGTTAAATCCTGATATTTATATCACAATTTGACTAGCTGTGGAAATTATCTCCTACTTATCAATTGATGAGCTTAAGGGGATTTATAATGAATGGTTCATAAGGCACAACACTTGGTGAAGGTTTTTCAAATGGGGTTGCAAGCTTTGGGTTTAACTATGGAGGAAACTCTGTAGTTAAGCGCACTCAGGCTGGAGTAGTACTGGGATGGGTGACCTCCCAAGAAGTCTCGGTGCTTCACCCCTGTGAGCATCACCTAGATCCAATGAGTGCTAAGTGTTCCATTTATTCTCATGAGAGATGGATTCATTTTGAATCACTACTCATGAAACATGGGTCATCGAGTTTGACTCAAAATCACACAGTTAAATCCTGATATTCATATCACAATTTGACTAGTTGTGGAAATTATCTCCTACTTATCATGGTATGTTTTAATTATTGTTATGTCCTATAGGTTATGGGTGGGACTCTAACTATAGGGGTTAGCGTTTTCTTGTTTTTGGGTTGACTATAATGTCCTAGGGTAGAGATGGTATGTGTTATTTGTTTTTATTTGGGTCAAGGACCCTCTTCTTGCCTTTTTTAATTAAAACATTAAATTCCTAATTACTTGAGTGGTAGAGGTTTTTTTTTTTATGAAGTAAATTGGAGATTTACACTTCCCTTGTGTTTTATTTATGAAATTAGTTTGAACATGTTCTTTGTCCATTCATCCTTAGATAATCTTTTTCAATTCTTTTGTAGATCTTATGTATTATTCCACTACTAGAGTTTGTCTTGCCAACTTACCTCTCCATTTCTAATGAAATTAATCTTACAGATATATTGGAAATAAAATCCTTCACTTCCTGAAAGGTAACCCTTATATAAGTAGTTTCTTGTACACCTTCTATGTTAGGATTTTAGTTACTTTTAGATTTCTCCAAAACATTTTGTATTTCCATCTCTCTTCAGATTGGTGAGATGTAAAATAGACATATCCTAAACTATATTGAAACCTTATTTAGGTATAGAAATTTTCATATAAATTGAAATTGGGATTATTCTTAACAACACATTCTATGACTTTAACCTCTTGTAATCTCTAGAAAGATGTTGAATGCTTTCATCTTATAATTTTCTTGATGGATTTAAACTTTGGTCAGATTCTCCTCTGTTATCTATGTAAGGTTCTTTAGCTATTCCTTCTAATTAAGTTACTTATGTTGATTTAGCTCCTATAACCCCTTTTTAATATTCTCTATCTCTTTGAATTATGTATCCCAAGTTTTCAATATTAATATGAACTAAATAAGTGATGCAACCATAATTATCCAAACAATTAACAAAACATATAAGAGAAGAACAACACTAAAATATTTTTGGAATCCATAATTCCTCTTTATTCATCATCCAAATTCCCATCCCCTACAATAAGAGTAAATACAAATCTGAATTACCAATTTGGTAGTTTTTTTTGCCATTTTTGGTCATTTTTAAAAAATAACTAGAAAAAACTTAATTTTAAATCTAGTGTCATAGCCTTGTCTTCTGATGATAACATCAAAATAAGGTTAGTCCCTTCTAGGGAAGTCACCGCTTGCATGTATGGTGTCCCAAAAATTCACAAAGAGGGTATTCCCCTAAGACCAATTATTGACACCATAGGCTCCCCCATCTACCCTTTAGCTATCCAACTTGCCAGACTAATCTCGCCCTTGGTAGTTAGATCTTATTCTTATGTCAAAGACTTGGCCCACCTTATCCAATTCATCAAGGATGCTTACCTTGGTAGTCATGATATCCTGGCGAGTTTTGACATTGTCTCTATCTTCATAAAGGCACCAATTCTCAATTCAATTGAAATTGTAGAGCATAAGACCAATGTAGAGATTGCAAGTTTGGTTGAGTTATGCCTAAGATCTACTTTTTTCTCCTTCCAATGGGTCATATACATACAAGTTGATGGTGTAGCCATGGGTTGTCTCCTCTCACTGGTCATTGCAAACCTTTATATGGAACATTTTGAAGAGTTGGCCCTTCTATTGTTCATTCTTCAGTCAAAGTGGTGGAAGTGAAATGTAGATGATACTAATGTTTGTTGGCCTCATGGACTTGATAGATTAGAGGAGTTTCACCAACATATCAACAACTTAGTGCCTTGTATTTCCTTCACCAAGGAGCTAGAGTCTGATAGTTAGTTACCGATCCCTGATGTCCTCCTCATCAAAAAATAGGATGGTTCCCTTGGTTGTCATGTGTTTAGAAAGGTGAATCACACAGACTTGTACATACACTCCTCCTCCCACCACCATCCCAGCCAAAAAAATTTCATTCTTAAGACCCTTACATTAAGATCCTATATAATTTGTGATAATAATTACTTAAACCTTGAACTTGACCATCTTCACTAAGTGTTTACGCTCAATGAATATTCTCCCAAATAAATATGTAGGGCTCTCAACCAAGACAAGTTCTTCCACCATTCCCTCTTTGATCAAAAACCCTCTCAACCATCTCACATGTTGAATACCTCTCTCCCCTTTATAGAAGGCCTTTCCCAAAAAATATCCAAGATCTTGACCAAGAAAGGTTTGAGGGTAACCTTCAAGCCCCCCTCCAAGCTTAGAAATAATGTTCTACACATCAAGGACTTTAGAGACATCTATTCTAACTCAAGGGTCTACAAAATAGTTTGTTCTTGTGGCACACCTTAGTTGGTGAAACAAGTTGCTCCTTTTATACTTAGATCAAAGAGCACATTGTCAATATTAGACATGATAGAGTATGCAAATCGGCCCTAGTAAAGCATCCTTCTCAGCGAAACATCACATTTTCTTGGAAGACACATAGGTCCTTGCCATTGAGGACAACTACTTTAGAAGGAAACTCAAAGAAGATGTTGAGATTAACAACCACCCTAGCAACCTTAATCGTGATGATGGTTCGACCCTTAAACCATCTTTATAGCCAATGTTGGCCTCACAAGATAGAGATCATTGTCACAGAATGTGACCTTTCTCTTCCCCCCTCCTCCCTACTTGGTTTCTCCCCATCCCTAGTCTGGTTCCCTATTCTCTAAGGCTCACACCTTCCCCCTTCTGCCTTGATAGTGATTTTGTTCCTTTGTGATTCTCCTTTTCTTGTTGGTTCTCTCTTGTGTTGTAACACTTCTTGATTGTATTGAAGTGATCTTTCTATGTATCGACATTTGGTTTGACACTTAATCTTTCCTTTGGATTGAGCTTGGGTGGTCTTCTTCCTTTTAGGTTTTTTTGGTCTGGTTTGATTTATATTCCATATCAATCCTTTCTATTCCACCTTGTTTCTGTTTCATTGTCTTGCTCCTTTTAATTGTATTAACACAACATATAGCATATGTTTAGTTACATAAAACTAATAAACACACACACACACACTCTCTCTCTCTCTCTCTCTCTCTCTCTCTCTCTCTCTCTCTCTCTCTCTCTCTCTCTCTCTCTCTCTCTCTCTCACACACACACACACACACACACACACACACACACACACACACACACACCTTGGTCCATTTATCTTTTGAGTCAGTCTTCTTCTACAACTTACTTTTTTTTGCATCTCTTGTTCTTCATCCTTATGATGGATCATGAAGTGTGACTCGAAATGTTCATTGAAGGTAAAAATATTAACACCATCAAATCCAAAAACAAACCACTCAATATAATGGATTGTGGAATTGGATCTCTTTAAGTCCCTTTTTTAACTATAAAAAATATAAGGTGTAGTTCTCGTCAAACAAGTATATGCAAAACATCCTCTTTTGTTCTCATTTGAAAATATTTTATCAATGACATGTATAGTTAGGGGTATATATATATATATATATATATATATATATATATATATATATATATATATATATATATATATATATATATATATATATATATATATATATATATATATATATATATATATATATATATATATAATGTATAATATCTTTGTTATAAGTACTCAAGGTCAACCTTATGATAATGCAATAGTTTGTTTCTCTCGTTAAAAGTCCCCTATCAAATCTACACCTTTTTAATAAAAGATACATATTCATGAAGAGAACTCTCTTCTTTAGAGGAAAATATAATTTTTTTAGTTTCTTGATATGATTTACATATTTTTCTTCCTTTTTTGATAGAGCATCTTTTGAAATATTGAAATATCAACTTCTTATATGTTGAAATTCTAACATATTATAATTGATCAAAACGCTCAAAAATTTATATAATGATGATATTGAATGTGAGATCTATAAAAGGGTAATTTTAGTTTTTGAAAAAAAATGATTTTTGATAGATAAATGAGATTTGATCAAAATAGGTTTTGGTGTCCTAAAAGGTGACACATATCGATTCTTTTACCTTGAGAGAACATCAATCAAGCCTAGCTCCTCTTTTTTGTATTTTTGTAACATTTTTAGTTTTGTGGTGATTTCCTATTTAATATGTTCTTTTTAAAATTATTTTTCTATGCCCTCAACATTGTCAAATTGGTTTTTGATCACTGACATCTCTAATAATCCTCATGGTATTTATGGGGTAGTATCACTTTTATTTTTGTTAGTAAGTTTAGTAGTATAAAGTTAAAACTTATGTTAGTGCTAGGTATGGATAGTTTAAACTATTTGAATAACATGATATGATTTAATTATTTTGATGTCCTAGGGCAGAGATGGTATGTGTTATTTATTGTTGTTTGGTTTAAGGACCCTCTTCTTGCCTTTTTTAATTAAAACATTAAATTCCAAATTAGTTGAGTAGTAAAGTTTTTTTATTAAGTAAAGTGGAGATTTACACTTCCCTTGTGTTTTACTTATGAAATTTGTTTGAACATGTTCTCCATCCATTCACTGTTAGATAATCTTTTTCAATTCCTTTGTAGATCTTATGTATTATTATCCTATCAGAGTTTGTCTCTCCAACTTACCTCTCCATTTCTAGTGAAATTAATCTTACAGATACATTTGAAATAAAATCCTTCACTTACTAAAAGGAGACCCTTATATAAGTAGTTTCTTGTACACCTCCTACATTAGGATTTTAGTTACTTTTAGATTTCTCCAAAATATTTTGTATTTCCATCTCTCTTCAGATTGGTGAGATAAAACATGGAGATATCCTAAACAATATTGAAACCTTATTTATGTAGTGAAATTTTCATATAAATTGAAACTAAGATTATTCTTAACAACACATTCTATAATTTTAACCTCTTGTAATCTCTAGAAAGATGTTGAATTTTTTCATCTTATAATTTTCTTGATGGGTTTAAACTTTCATCAGTTTCTCCAATGGTATCTATGTAAGTTTCTTTAGTTATTCCTTCTAATTAAGTTACTTATGCTGGGTTAGCTCCTATAAACACTTTTTAGTATTCGTTATCTCTTTGTTTGATGTACATCCCAAGTTTTCAATATTAATGTGAACTAAATAAGTGATGCAACCATAATTCCCCAAATAATTAACAAAATATATAAGAGAAGAACAATACTAAAATATTTTGGGAATCCATAATTCCTCTTTATTAATCATCCAAATTCTCATCTGCTAAATGAGAGGAAATACAAATCTAAATTACCAATTTGGCAATTTTTTCATTAAATTGCTTTTTGCCATTTTCGCTTATTTTTTAAAAAATAATTAAAAATAAATTGAATTTATTCATGAAGCTTCCTCAAACTAAGATAATATGAATTTCCAACTAACATTAAAAATTGGAAATGATCTTTCAAAATTATTAATAAAAATCAAGTTTCTAAAAACTAAGAAAAATAATAAAAGCTTTAAGAAACTACTAAGGCTCCTACATCAGAAAGCCACTAAAAGCTCCAGCATCATTCTACTTTGGTTGAAAGAAGATAACTCGTGAAAGCTATTTTTGAATGTGTATAGTTTATTTTTTGGAACTTTTCCTTCCATTGTATCATGCTTTAATTATGTTGTAGACATTCCCAATATGAAGTGAAGGACCTGATTTGGAAAATCGAAGGTTGAAAATATAGGAGAAGGTTGGACGACCACTAAATAAATCTCAACAATTCAACAGACTATTACATCATAAGAAATGGGGAGATCTACTTCATGTCTTGGGCACACTTGAGATTAGACTATCATCAAATGCTTTAAGGGATAGTTGTTGGATTTTATTATCATTTTCTTCTATCTCTTCTTTGGTTATGTCTTTTTCTTCCATTATTTCACATAATTTGAAAGATTCAATTTCTTTGCTCTATTTTCATCTTTCTAACTTCTTTTTGAAGATTGAAATTATTCTCAAGTAGGTCCTTGATTGCTGCATTAGCTTCATCTGAATTTCTTTCTTGGCATAACTCTTCAATTCTTTCTTCAATGTAGAGATTGTCATTCATTTGTACTACAAGATCTTTCCTTCTTTGCAATGATTAAGAGAGTTTCTTGTTTTCTTTCTTGAGTGGTCCAATAGCTAATTCAAGATCCATCTTTTCATTCTCAATAGCCTTTTCTAGCCTATATACCTCCATTACCTTTGATCTTAGCTCAAGCTATATTAAACTTTTGATGTGAGATCTAGTTGCTCTAATACCAATTGTTAGAAATATAAGGTAGGCTAGGTTACTAAGAGGGGAGAGGTGAATCAAGAACAAATGAAACTTTAACTCACTTCACCAATTAATCCTGCATTTATTATTCTAATCTAATTAGATCTGCATGAAAGAATGAAAGAAATAAAACATTCATAATACTTTGACCCAAGATATGGTGACCCATAAACCTTCCAAATAGAAAGAAAAACTAGGGTGGGGATGATATCCATAACATTAGTAAGGTAGTATAAAGTTGATCTATTACAGCTTACAAATGACCACTTCTAGTGATCTACCCTATTAGAAGCAATAAGGACTATTAGGTTCACCTTGTTAAAGGATTTACAAACATACAGTGAAGTATGCATTATGTTAGGAGATTTAGAAAAAGACTATTAAGTCCACCTAGTTAAAGGATATGACTGATGTCCTGTTAGAATGAATCAATGGTTGATCTCTGATCTACAATTATGATTTTCTAAATGAAATTCCTTGAATTGAAATGATCTCTTGATTATGACAGATAAGTCTCTACTATACCATATATTGCATGCAATCTTCTTCAATTCACACACAACTACTTTAACTTCTTCACATAGTCTTACTTGATTACATTCTTGGATATGATAGGATACATTACATATATATCAATCCAATTAACTACTTATTGGAGTTAGCTACACTAAAAAATTCATCATAATTCAAAGAGTTGGCCCATTGCTATAACTCAAGTTCAAAACACAAAACTCAAAGATGTCTTGACACTCGATAGACACAATCAACACTCGGCATACTTTGGCACTCAATTGAAGTTGAAACTCAGTCTAAAAAAATCACTTCAAGTAGCATGAACTTGATTACCACTATATGACTCGGTGAACACTAAGAAACTCAATAGATGTTGAATCACTTGGTTGACACTATGTGACTCGGTGAACACTAGATTCACTTTATTAACATTGTAAGATTGGTAGACACTGTAGAACTTGGTTAAAACTATAGAGATTATTAAATACTAAGATCTTCATCAATTCTACTAGATAGCTCAGTAGACTCTGCTATGCTTAGACTATATTGTAAATTATCTCAGATGCTCGGTAGACACTATGATGCTCAACATGAACTGCATTCTGACTATTTAGCTTGGTAGCAATAAAAACACTTGGTTAATACTGCTGGATGAATGACAAGCTGAGTAACAATTTAACCAACTAAATGTTAAGTCAATAATGGAAAAGTTGACCTTAATGTCAAGAATCTCCCCCTTTCGCATTAGTGACAAAAATACTTATCATACAAAAAAAAAAAATCCTGAATTCTCAAAATTACAAGTCATAAACTTCCTCTATCAACATTATGTTTTGACTTACTACTCCTATAGCTTGGTAAATTACTCTATTTTTCTAATTTTTCAAAATAGATTTTGTAAACTTTTTTTTTCTTAACTATACATATATCTACATATTACTACCCCCATACATATATCTCTCCTCTATACATATATCTAGAGTATGATGATCTACATAATTTTCTTCTCTCCCTTTATCAATAATACACATATCTTCTCCCCATTTTTGACATAAATGCCAAAGGTGTACAATATGTACAAGTCAAATACCAAAATGTGACATGAAATCAATCTGTACCTTCAAAATGATTGATATAGTCTTGTCCCAATTTTCTTGCAATACCTTACTTGCATGCAAGCATATCTGTATTTTCGCTAACAGTTCCATCATGTGGTTAGCTATGGAGAAGTTGTTGTCATGGATGAGCATCATTGCATGTGCAATGTACTTTTGTAGTGCATCCATGTTTGGAAGAATCACACCCCAAATTTATGAAAGTTTCACCCTAATTCAGGCTTTTTCCCTCAATAATTCTACTTGAATATTTGTCACACATTTGATCTTTTTAAATTATGCAGAACTAGAACTAGGATCGAGTGATAGCTGGTGTACACATTCCTTCATATCCTTGTCTATCTTGGATAATCTATCCTTAATTTCCCTTGTAAAGATAGATGTGTCACTTAACTTGACAAATAATGAAATGACATTATTGAAAAATGTTTCTAGTAAAGTAAGAATAGTAGAGAACTCTACTTGATCAATAGAAATATTTTGTGCTACCTACTCCAAAATTTTATTTTCAAATGTTCTCTCAACTCTCTACAATAGTTTTTCTTGTACATTCAAATTTTTAGTGTACTTGTGGAGAATTTTAGCTAATTGGTCCAAAATAAGTTGTTTCCCATCAACCTCAATTTTCATAGTGTCAACAAATCTTCTCTTGATGTCCTTAAGCACTTGATTAATGTTTTTCCTCATTTCTCTAAGCTTCTTTTTCTTATCCGTTTTCTTCCAAATTCCTCTAATAGTATCCATCTCTTCCAGAGTGAAGTTAGAGGTATCCCAATTTGGAATAACAATGTCCTCATCTAGATCAATTTCCTCTTCTTTACCCTCTTCTATAGAAATAAAAGAATGAATAATTTATTTTCCCTTATTTAGAACTTTGGTGCTCAGTTGAGACTGATTCTCAACTATCATTGCACTGGCCATGGTGGATACAATAGTTGAAAAAGTAGAAATAGCACCAACAATAGTAAAAATAGAAATAACATTAACAATAGGAATACTTTGTTGTTTCTTGATCAAATCTAATGCTGGAAAGACTTTCTACATGGCAGATGAAGTGCTAGGTACTTTAGTCATTGAAATAATCTGCAAAGCAATTCTAGAGATTGGTTGTGTTCTTTTTGTTGTAGATTTGACCTCAACTAATTTTCTAGAAGCCTTCTCTAAGCCTAATTTTGCTAAGGCTTTTTTCAAATAGTGAGGAAAGGAAGTCATAATTTCTAATACAATATTTTTGCATCAAATTCTTTAATACTTTGTATTTCTAGAAGACTTCCTCTAGTGGCTTCTTTCCCTTTCTCCTCATCATCTAGATTGACATTGTTTCTGGAAGACTTCCTCCAGTGGCTTCTTTATCTTCCTCCTCATCATCAAGATTGAAAATTTCTATCTCATCATCTCTAATTTCTACTTTTTCAGCATCATCATCTTCACCATTTTTTTCATCTACTTGCAAAATAGTGTCACTAGGCTTGTGTGACCCATAGATGTTTGTCTATGTGGTAGTGCTAGACTTCACCATAGATTCAATGTCCTTTAACAATATTAGACATGTATTGAATTTGGATGTGAGATTCTTCTCATTTTATTTCAAAGATTCCTTCACCTCTTTCTCACTAAGATTTGACATAAGTTATTTGAAATTTTGTTCGTTGATGTATTTAGCAACTTACATTGCATTATCCCATTGAGGTTTGACTGCTTTCAAAAGTATATTATGAACTATTTGTGTTAGCTTATCAGGTGAATACTTTCGCTTACCTAATTTTAAGACAAGGGTATCCTCAATTTTATTTTTCTCCTGTTCACTCCTAGTCTCATACTTAAGAGACTTAAAACATGTCATACCTATTCCTTGTTCCATTTTCTTTAATCTTTCCTCAAGGGTTGGGTAAACCTCTAAAAGATAATATGTTCAGCTTCATCCTCTTTATGCAACTTTAGCTTTGTTTTTGATTTGGTAGATCTTCTTGTAAATAGAGTAGGGGAAGACTTGGTAGATTTGGTTATTATAACCTTCCCTTTCTTCTTTGGAGGCTCCTCTTCCTTAGGTTATGCTTCTTGTACATCCTCATCTTCATCTTCACCTTCTATATCATCTCCTTTTCCCTTGACAAGAATGAGAGGAGAGCCTAATTTGTTAGTGTTCCTCGTTATTTTCTCAATCCTTTTTCTTCCTCTTCTTACTACTTTAGGTAACTTGATGTCAAACTCAATTCATTAACCTCTTCGTAAGTGCCAAAATATGTTGCCTTAGGATCCATGGGCTCATTTAGTAGAGCCTTGACAATATCTTAAATGTCATCAATGTTAACCTCATATTCCAGAGGCTTAACCCATGTCATTCTAGGCCTGACTACTTGAATATAAACCTTGTCATAGTCAACCATAAAATAGATATCCTGCTCATAATCCTCTACTAGTTTCTTTGGTATCCTAAATCTTCTTTGCATCTTCTCCTTAAATGTCCCAAAATTATTGTCAATAGTAGTGTCAATGTTTTCTCCCATATCTACTATAAATTCATTGATTTGGTACAATAGTAGAGAATCTTTCTTCCATATTATAGCTCCTTTAGAGGGGAAAAACTTCTGAACATAGAAAAATAAACATTTCAAGAGACAAACAAACTTAAACAAATTTTTCTTTGATACTAGGATGCTCTCCATATTCTTGCTAAATTGATTTAGAAGTAGCTTAGCATGGTTGAAGGATAAATTGTTCTTTACCACCTTGTATACCAAGTCTACTTCACATGACATGTTTTTCAAATGACTTGAGCTATAGATTTTGTGAGCAATCACATGGATACAAACTTCAATTCCATGTCAATCACACCAATTAGCTTCATGCCTCTTTTATCACATTTGGCAAGAGTCCCTTTTTCCAATTTAACTAGATCTAGGGTTTTAGTGGTCTTTGATTTGTTCAACATGGGTAATCTGGTAATCTTATGTATCATCTTCTTGGTTATCAAAATAGGATGATCTAACCATAACTTCATGTTATGAACACGGATCAAGATGAGTCTGATCCAGTTCACTTGAAAATCCCTTGGCTTATGTAAAATATGTATCAAACCCTTTGTCTCCAAATGTTTATGCTCACGTTTTAGACTACCATCCATACATAGTTTGTTGTATACCTCATTCATCTCTAGGGTTCCAACCTCCTCAATAGAAAAGTGATAAAATGATTGGATGTTATGGAAAAGAGGTACCTTAGGTAGAATTTGGGATTGCACTCTATCAGGGTCAAGTGACTCTATAATTTAAGGACTCAATTTGAATGTGCAAGCCTTGTAATTAAATCCATCAACCAACATTTCTGAACCTTCCTTAACCTTTTTGCTAGAAGATGCCATAAATAAGGTTTCAAACAGAAAAAATCCTCAATAGTAACTATTAAAATCACTTAAAGGCTTTGAATCACTCTTTTCTCTATTCTTTGAAAATTCACAATGGAAACAATACATTCAATTTTCTCCTTTGAATGAATTTCATTCTTTACAAATGCCATTAATTCTTCATACACATATCTACTCGATGATGGGTTGTTGTCCACTTGGTTTGGTCTTTAATCCTTAGAAGGCACCTTCAACTTGGTAAGATCTCTTGACTCGGTAGGAACTACCAAATTGATATATGTATCCTAAAAAAGATATGCATCTTGGCCTTTCTCAACAAAGATTGCGAGTTGACCTTGCTCGATAAGGTCTTGAACTTCCATCATAACTTGGTGATCCTTGTGCATCTTGAATGCTGATATGGATCCCTTTGCTTCCTGGTTGGAACTGATATTAGATGACTTCTTTTGAATCATAGTTCTAGTGATCTCCACAAGGAACTAAGTTGAAATGGTTGAGCTACCCAACTTATTGACTTGGGTGTCAACAACTTCAAGACTTTGGCTTGCATTCTCTAGAGATTTCTGCACCCATTGATGCCTCATTTGTTTTCTAATATTGTTAGCTTTGGCTTTCTTTTCATCTTCTATTCTACCTATGTTCATACAATTCTTGTAAAGTTTTCCAAGTTCTATACAAACAAAACATCTCTTTATAGTGTCTCTTTTCTACATGTGATGTTTTACACCATTTTATCCAATGTGCCCAAAATCATCATAGTACTAACATCTACACCATGTATTGTAATCCCAACCAAATATTTCTTTTACAATGTTCTCTGCTAGGTTCCACTACTTGGTCTTGCACTCAAAAAATTATTGTCCTTGCTTGTTACAATTGTGACACTTTCCTTCAAACTTAGACTTCTCTGTGCATTCATTTTCTCTATGGCCATGCTTATTGTAATTTTAACATTTTCTATTGAATTTTTCGTTACCATTGCTCCAACACTTATCTGATGTATGATGAACTATCTTACCACAGTGATTACAAGTAGGTCTTTTGTTATTTTGAGCTCCTTACTAAGATGATTCACCTTCTTCTAAATATCCTAATCCAACTTTACCTTTGGTTCTATATTGATTTTTCTCATTCAATTGATTCATGCTTTCTCAAGATTTCATCATTTTCTCATTGGTTTTCTTTTCAACACTGAGATCATTCTATGGTCTTTCATTCTCTATCCTTAGATTGATAAGCTCTTTATTTGTGTCATTGAGTTGATCAATAAAGTCTATTTATTGAAGGGATAGTTGTTGGATTTCATTGTCCTTTGCTTCTATCTATTCTTTAACTTTTTCTTGTTCTTCCACGACTTCACATAATATAACCATATGAATTTCTTGATCTCTTTTCATCTTTTTGACTTCTTCTTGACAATTGAAATTAGTCTCAAGTAGGTCCTTGATTGTTGCATTAGCTTCATCTGGTTTTTTTTTTATGGGTACAAGTCTTTAATTCTTTCTTCAATGTAGAGATTATCATCCATGAGTTATATACCACTTCAATATATACATCAATATATACCATTTCATCTTCACTATTATCAGAATCTTTAGCCATGAAAGAAGATTTCTTACCTTTTTCCTTCTAGTCCTTATATTTTTTGAATTCCTTCTTGCCTTTGTACTTATTGCTTTTCTTTTCATCCTTGTATTCTTTGTTTGGGAACCTTGCTGCAATGTGACCAACTTATCCACAAGAAAAAGAGGTAAAGGAATCTTACCTTTGCACATTCCTCTACCTTTGGAATATTTCCTTGCTAGTAGGGCTTCAACAAATTCAAGATCATTGTCTGAACTTTCTTCTTCTTCATCACTTTCTGATTGATTGGCTTTCGACTTCTTACCCTTTATCTTGAATGAAAGGCTTGGCTTCAAATGCAGACTCAATACCTTTGGAAGGAACATAATTATCATAGTTATCCAACTCAAAAGCTGTCAATCTTCCAACTAGACCATCCAAACTTATATTGCAATTTGGATCACATCTCATCTCTTGAATAATAGATACTTTAATTGCATAGATAGTAAGAAGGGTTCTAAGTACCTTTCTTACAACTATTTTGTCATCAATCTCTCCTCTAGATGCTTTAATTGCCCTCACACTTTCTTTAAATCTCTTAACATATTTTGTAATGTTTTCATCTTCTCTCATCTTCATTTCATCAAATTTTCTTTTCAACAATATTTTCAATTGATAATGTTCCAATAGGAGTCTTGTATTCACTATCAAGATATTTGCAACTTGAATCACTGATAGTTTCCAAATGTAACTTCATAAGTCCTTACCATGCTGCAAATTTGTCTCAATTGAAAGTGAGAATCTCTCTTCTGTAAATCATCCTCATCTTTAGATTTGGTCCTTAAAACCTTTTCTGCAAACACCAATAGCTCTAATACCAATTATTGGAAATATAAGAGGAGTAACTAAGAGGGGAGGGGTGAATTATTTACCACAAAAATAAAACCATCCCTTAGATGTCAATATAAATCAAAACTAAATTCTAATGTAACTTAGTAAACACACAAGAAAAATGTTCTAACTCTGTAAACACTAAAATAGCTTGGAAAATGCTTAACATGAAAATCTTAAGATATTATCTATGATTGGTATTACTCTAACCTAATTGCAAACACATAAGAGAAATAACATGAACACAAGATTTTAACATGGAAACCCAATTTGGAAAAAACCACCAATTGAAACTAAATAATTTGCGCTCTTATAAAGTGAACCCTATTAGGATCCAACCCTTTTAAAGGTTGCAAAACACACTATTAGGTGTGACCCTAATAGAGGATTTAATCACTCTATTAGAAGTGTCCTTGTTAGAGGTCTTTAGAAAATTCAATAGAAATGCCACCTTAGTAGAGGATTTACAAACAGGTGCTAAGCTAACTTTGTTAAGAGATTTGGATCACCCTACAATGGTTAGAGAGTAACAATAAGATGACCTAATTTCTAATGCAATTGAATTGCTGATTACAAATCTCAATTCTAGCTTGTATACTTGATGCTTCTTGATTAAATGTATCCTTGGATCTCAACAAGGATATTCTTCTTATCCTTCTAATTCACCTCCTTTCATCATCATCAATTTTGTTCCATGTATTCAATCCTCAATTTGAGCTTATATTTATATATCATTGTCAATTTGGCTTAAATACAAATTAGAATAATTAGTATTCATCTTCTTAGTCAGCTAGAACCAACTAACCATTATATTGAACTCAATATGCCAAAATAAGAAAAGTATTTTTTAGCCAACCCTACTTGATAGATACTAACTCAAAGTGATTTTTCTATGTTAACCAAGTGAACTCAGTTAACACTGCATATTCGCAAATCTTCTTTGGTAAACAAGTGAGCTTGGTTAACACTGCTTCCATAAAAAATTTCTTTCATTAACCGAGTGAGCTCGATTAACACTCAACTTTTGCAAACTTTCATTTGTCACCCGAGTGAGCTCGACAGATACTATCATCTGAACTAGGCAATATCTGGAATGCTCGGTAGACACAAAAAATTGTTTTCAATGCATGGGTGAGCTCAACATACATTGACTAGAAATGATATGACATTTTGTGTAACATCAAAGACAATACACAATTAATCAATTATTTCCAAGAATCTCCCTCTTTGACATTGATGAAAACACATGTCATAATAAAATGAAATTTTAGAGCTAGAATAAAGTAAAGAACATATCCTTAGTTTCATTCTAATTCTCATCCAAGAGAAATCCCTCTATGAGTATGAACTCCCTCTACCTTTAGCTTCTCCCTCTATCAAAAAAACTTGTACCTTTGATATCTCACTCACTGTCATCTTTTGAAGTGATAAAATTTTAGTGAGATATGACAACAAACTTCTCCCTCTTTGACATCTCATTGCAAATACAATATTCAATATATATCAATGTACCTCATGTACTAGTTCATTTGCAATATGCTCTTGTCAATACTACGGCAATTGATTGATCTTCAACATGTTTTAGTTGACGCATCACTAAAATTCACTTAGTGGGCTTTGAATGGGGGAATGACCCCTAATTCACCTCTTAGATACGAAAATGCATCCTTAGGTAATGGTTAAGTGAATATGTCTACAATTTGTTCTTTAGTATTTGCATATTCCAATCTTACCTCTTTATCTTGTACCAGTTCTCTCAAAAAATGATATTTTATAGCAATGTATTTTGTTTTGGTATGCATTACTAGATTTTTTTATTAATTGATTGCACTAGTGTTATCATAGTATATAACCACTGGATCCTTGATCTCTGTCTTCATGGCTGCTAATAGTTGTTTGAACCAAACAATATTAGGACAATTAACTACTACTACCACATATTATGCCTTTTTTGTGGACTAAGAAATACAATTCTATTTCTTTCTTATCTAAAACACTAGTATTTTATCAAGAAAGAATGCTCCACCACTAGTGTTCTTTCTGTCATCAATACTTCCTGTCCAATTGACATTTGTGAATCCTTTTAAATCTAGATTGCCTCCTTTTTTGTACCATAAATTATAGTCTTTTGTACCTTTAAGATATCTCATGATTCTTTTTATTGCCATCATATGATTTTCTATGGGATTTGTTGACAATCTTGTCACCATACTGACTGCTAATGCAATATTTGGCCTTGTATGCACTACATACTGCAATTTTCCAATCATTGATCTATATGTGGTCTGATATACCTTCTTGGAATCATCATTTTTGGAAATCTTATGTTTAGTACATGTAGGAGTTCCAACAACTCTCAAGTCTTCCATTGCAAATTTCTTTAATATCTCATTGATACATCTTTCTTACGTTGGATCTACAATCCAACAATTTTTTTATCTCTCGAAACATAGACATCTCAAATTCTTTACTCATTTCTTCCAAAAATGCTTTGCACAAGTCATCATTTACTATAAATAAATTGTCATCCATGAATATTTTTTCCAACACAATCTTCTTGTTTGGTCCTTCTTTGATATATAGACTACTATTATCATTGGTTCTTTGAAAACCAATCTATATCAAGTATTAATGAAGTCTTTCATACCAAGCTCTGGGAGCTTGCTTGAGGCCATATAATTCTTTGTGTAATCTATAGACCATGTCTCTTTTTCTAGGATCTACAAAGCCTTTACATTATTCTATGTGGACTTGCTCATCAAGAATTCAATTTAAGAATGGAGATTTCGAATCTATTTGGTAAACTTTAAATTCTTTGGGAGATGCATATGCTAGTAAAGTTCTAACACCTTCTAATCTTGCAATTGTAGTAAAAGTTTCACCATAATCAATACCTTCTTCTCTAGAATAACCTTTACATACTAACCTTTCTTTGTTTCTAGAAACTTCTCCATCTTCATTTAGCTTATTTCTAAATCCCCACTTTGTCCCAATTACATTTTTATCCTTGGGTCTAGGAACAAGAGTCCAAGATTTGTTCTTGATTATCTTTTTTTATTTCCTCATTCATTGGTTCAATCCAACTTTCATTATCCAAAGCATCTTTAACACTTTTAGGTTCAAATTTAGTAAGCAAACATGTACTGCTCAATTTGTTTCTTGTCATTGTTCCATCTGACTTGTCTCTAATGATTTGATCAGGTGCATGAAGCCTTCTAACATATCTTTCTAACACATGTACTTTAGATTTGGAGTTTTTTTCACTAATTTCTTCATGATCTTCAGTATTAATATTGGGTCCCACTATCTATAATTCAAGTTTGGATCAAACTCAATTTTCTCTAGAAACAACTTGGTAGCTTCTAGCTATGACTTAGGTCTTTGAGACTATGACTTGTGTTGCACTAATTTCATCTTAGTATCTTTTGGAGATTTTGGGGACTCGAGAGGTGAGATCTCCTTATATCTAGATACATTTGGTAAAGTATCAAGTTCATAGTAAACAAATCTTCTATAATCCTCAGGTTCCTTGTTGCTTTCTACTTCACTCTTTTTTGAAAACTCATCAGTTGTCACATGTGCACTCTCTATGATTTTATAAGTAGAAAAAATTAAATATTTGTATTCTCTGCTTCTATAGGATTATCTTAGGAATATTCCTCCATCACCTTTGACATCAAATTTACCTTTTCTAGATTCTTTCAATACATAACATTTTCTTCCAAATACTTTCAAGTAACTTACATTAGCTTTGTAGCCATACCATAGTTCATAAGGAGTTTGATTTGATTATTTCTTCAATTGTACTCTATTCAAGGTATGCACTGCACTATTGATTGCTTCCTTCCAATATTTGTTTGCAACATTTTTTTCTATCATCAATGTTCTTGCATAATCCATGACAGATATGTTCCTTCTTTCAGCTATGCCATTTTGTTGAGGTGTACCAGGGGCTGATTCTTGTCTCTTAATTCCTTTTTCAATGTAGAACTTATTGAACTCATTGGAAATGAAATCACCACCTTTGTCTAATCTCAAACATTTCAGCTTCTTATAAGTTTCTTTTTCTACTCTTGCTAGATACCACTTAAATTTTTGAAAAGCTTTAGATTTTTCTTTTAGATACATTATAGCCATTAGTCTAGAATAATTATCAACAAATAGAATGAAAAACTTATCCCCACTATAACTCTCTATTCCAATAGGTTTGCATAAGTCTATATGTACAAGCTTTAAGACTTAGATTTAGAATGATAGTTTTTACTTTTGAAACTAGTTTTTCCCATCTTACCAATTTGATAGTTTCTGCATAGACCCATATCAAATTTCCTCAAGCTAGGAATTCCTCTTAGTCTTCTATTGTTTCTTATATTGACCACATTATCAAATTTTACATGAAATAATATTTTGTACCATAACCAACTTTCTACTACTTGAGCAATAAAACATGATCTTTCACTAAGATCTAGATATAATAGATTACATTCTTTTTGTTTGCTAGATCCAACTAGATTTCCTTTTTGATACAGTAGTTTGGCCTTCTCATTCATAAATTTTACCTTGAATCCAATGTTATTCAACTATGCCAGAGTCAATATTTTATACTTTAGTCCTTCAACCCAATAAGAATTGTCGCATCTAAGTTCATTGGTTAATGAGATACGCCCTTTTCAATTTATGTAACAAGGTCCATTATTTCCAAATCTCACACTACCATCATCATAATTTTCCATGTGCTTAAACTTTTTTTGTCTCCAATCATATGATGTAAGTAGCTACTATCAATAATCCATGAATCATTTTTTCTAACATGAGAGATAAGTGTCATTATATCTCCTTCATCATTAGATTTCACTTTTACAACAATGCATACCATTTCATCTTCATTGTTATCAAAATCTTTAGCCATGATTCAAGATTTCTTACCTTTTTCTTTCTAGTCCTTGCAGTTTTTGAATTTCGTCTTTCCTTTGTACTTATTTCTTTTCTTTTCATCCTTGTCTTCTCTATTTGGGCACCTTGCAACAATGTGAGCAACTTGTTTACAAGAAAAATAGATTAGACAAATCTTACCTTTGTACTTTCCTTTACCTTTGGAATATTTCCTTGCAAGTAGGGCTTCAAGATCACTATCTAAACTTTCTTCTTCTTCATCACTTTCTAATTGATTAGCTTTTGATTTCTTACCCTTTTTATTGAGTGAAAGATTGGCTTCAAATGTAGGATCAATACCTTTGGAACTAGGAACATAATTATCATAGTTATCCAACTCAAAAGCTGTCAATCTTCCAACTAGAGCATCCAAAGTTATATTGCTATTTGGATCACATCTCATCTCTTGAGTAGTTGATACTCTAATTGCATAGAGAGGAAGGAGGAATCTGAGTACCATTCTTACAACTATTTTTTCATCAGTGTCTCCTCCAAATGCTTTAATTGCACTCACACTTTCCTAAATTCACTCAACATATTTTGCAATGTTTTCATCTTCTTGTTGGAAATGATTGAAAAGATCATGAATTAAGAATTATGGAATTGGTAAAGAATTCTTTCAATCATCATTTTTTCATTGATGTCAAACTTGCTACTTGCAGGAATGACAATTTCTTTAGTGATCCAAATACTATCACTTAGTTGATTGACAAAGAGGAGTTAATCAAAAAGATGTAACTAGAGCACCTAGAGAAAGGTTGAAGTTATGATGTTGTAATGAAGTATAAGGATCAACTAAACCATTGATGAAATAGTGGGAGAGCCGAGCAAGCTAGTTAGAGTCGAGTAAATTCTCAGCTAAAGCAAAGCAAGTTCAACTTTAGTGTGTGCAAAGAAATTCTTCAGGTGCCGAGCAAGATCATTTAGGTGCCAAGTAATCGGGAAACAAAGAGGATGCTGAGAAATCCAAAGATGGTGCCAAGCATTAGCAAATGTAGTAGAAGTTGAGTAACATAGAAGGTGTCGAGCATTAGTAAACCAATGATGCCGAGTTGTTGCATTATTTGTCAAGTCAAAGATTTGCTAGATCAGTAGTGAGAAGTCTATTACATTCAATTTTGTGAATTAGTTGGATGATAAGGATGATGAGTAGATGTCACATAATTTTATGTAAACCATGCAAACCAATTCAAGGAAAATACTGATGAAGTTTCTAGAAGAAACAATTTGGAGGGAAAATAATATCATTTTCTTAGATCAATTAAAATTGATGAGTGGGAAGACATGAGCAGGAAATGAAGAAAAAAAATTCTTTATAAGGAGTCACAGGTCAAAGATAAAAGGTGAGGGAAGGGAAGAGAGAGTGAGTTGGTCATAAGTGTGGTCATGTGAAAAAGCCAAGAGTAGGCTACTATGAAGTATTAAGAAGAGGATACAATGAGGAGTAAGCACAGAGCATCAGAACTCTAAGTTGATCAAGTGACCATGGAGTGCATTGGCATAATGAGTGGAAGAACTCAAGGAGTTACATGTTGAAGGGTGGACAAGTTGTCAGCACTACAAGGGAGAAAAGGCAAGCAAAGAAAAGAGCTAAAGAGCGATATGAAATCTGCAAGGTTAGAGTTGAAATCTTTATCATATCAAAACCTCTCTAATACTTTCTTACCATTGTATTATATGTTGAAATCCTACATTGCTAGGTTAGCTTAAAATCTAGGTGGATAAGCCTCAAGAAAAAGATAGAAGATCCCCAGGAGAAGGATAACAAATCCTCAAGAGTAGGATAGGAGATCCTTAGAGTGGGATAAAAGATTCTTTTGAGAAGGTGACTGTAAATACCATGGACTTGGGTGGGCCTAATAGCTCTATGTAAATCCATTAATAGGGTGACATTGTAAGTTGAATGTTCTTAAGTCCTCTATCAAGGCACACTCTTAACAGGGTGTAGAAGTCCTTTAACAGGGTCACATTTGATAGTGTGTAAAGCCTTTAATAGGGTCGGCCTTTAATAGGGAAAACCATCAAAAGTGGTTGAAATCAATTGCACATTTATTTGTGGGTGTCATCCCCACTCCATTTTTACCTTCTTATTCCTTTAGGGTTTTTGGGTCACCAAAATCCTTTGTGTTATGGTGTGATGCATGTTTACTTTTTATGGTTGTTTAATGTTTAATAGCATACATGGTAATTTCAGTTACATGCCATTAAGGATTTGACAAAAAAATGTATTGGACATTATTGGACCTTGAATAACTAATTCACCCCCCCTCTAAGTTATTCTAAAAGAATTCTAACAATTGGTATTAGAGCTTACTGCTGATTTGTTTCAAGGTACTAGTAGTAGGAAGATCATGATGTCCAAGAGAGAAGTTCCCAAGCTAAACAAAGACAACTTTGTTGCATGGAAAAGTCTGATGAAGTTACACATTGGATCAATAGGTGACTATGCACATAACTCAATCATAGTTGATCATGTAGACCTTGTAGGACCCCTCATTACAAAAGACATGAGCAAGAAGAAGGAGCACAATCAAGTGATGTTGGATATTGCTTTAGCACTAAGCTATGCCGAGTATGATGACATCAAAGCATGTGATACTACACATCAGATGTGGAAAACATTATCAAGAATCTATGGAGGAGATGATAATGTCAAGAGAGCCAAAAGAGAGAGCCTAAGAGGAAAGTTTGATGACATGAAAATGGAAGAAGGAGAGAATGTTGCTCAATATGGTACAAGGATGAAAGAAGTGGTAAGTGCCATAAGCTTCTTAGAAGGACATTTATCAGAAGAAAGAATATATAGCAAATGCTTGAGAACTTTCCTTCCCATCTATGATATAAGAGTATCATCCATCCAAGAACTAACATGTGTACTAGGCAACAAAATGTCATTTGAAGGAATAATTGGAAAATTCATTGCCTTTGAGCTATCCAACTTTGACAAGTACAAGCTAGAAAACTTTGAATCTACATTCAAAGCTAAGATGACAATAAAAGACAATGAGGAGGTGCAAACAAAGAAAAAGAGTGGAAAAAGAAAGTATGTATCTAGTGACAGAAGCACTGATGAAGATGATGTAGACCAATTGGAGGCATTACTAGCAAGAAGATTTCACAAAGGAAGAGGCAAATTCAAAGGTAAGCTACCAATCATTTTTTTCAATTGTAATGAAGTTGGTCACACTGCAGCTAGATGCACACAAAAGAAAAATTACAAGGATGGAGGCAACTTCAAGAACAAGAAAGAGGATAACAAGGACTAAAGAGGTAAAGGAGAAAGATGCTACATTGTTGAAGAAGACTCTGATGAGAATGATGATGAATCAGATGAAGATGAAGCAACTACCCTGGTAACCTGCATGAACAAGAATGACAAATGGATCATAGATAGCTAATGCTCTCATCACATGATTGGAGATAAAGGTAAGTTCATTACCTTTATTTAATATGAAGGAAATAGTGTTAGATTTGGTAACAATGCACCATGTCAGATCAAAGGAAAAGCTACTATCAAGTTTACTGAAAAGATATCATGTGATAATGTATACTATGTTGAAGGCCTGAATTATAACTCATTAAGTGTCTCATAGTTAGGCAACATAGGGTACAAGGTTAACTTTGAAAATGGAATTGCCAAGATCTATGATTCTCAAGGAAGTTTAATAGGAAAAGGTGACTAGACTAGGAGTAATTTGTTCTACCTAGACATGGAAGATGCTTCTTGTCTCATTTTTCAAATTGATGATGTATGGTTATGGCACAAGAGGCTATGTTATGTAAATTTTGACAATCTAATAAGAATCAAAAAAATGAAGAAAGTCAGAGGTCTACCAAAGTTGAAGAAGCCTAATAACACCATGTGCAAACAATGCCAACTAGGGAAGATGACCAAGTCAACTTTCAAAAGCAAGGCTTATACTTCTAATGAAGTATTAGAGCTAGTTCATACTGACTTGTGTGGTCCTATTGAAGTTCAAAGCTAAAAAGGTGACAGATACATAATGCTATTTGTAGGTGACTATTCAAGGATGATGACAGTCATGTTCCTGAAACTAAAATTAGATGCATTCCAAATGTTCAAATGGTACTGGGCCAGAGTTAAGAAAGAGACTGGGAAGAGCCTAAAATGTGTTAGATCTAATAGAGGAGGTGAATTCACATCAAGAGAATTTGAAGAATTCTGCAATGAAAGAGGAATCGAAAGGCACACATAATGACCTAGGACTCCACCTCAGAATGGTATAGCAGAAAGAAGGAATAGATCAGTTATTGGCTGTGCTAGGACCTTAATAATGGAGAAAAATGTTGCACTCAAGTACTAGAGAGAATCTATAAGTATTGTACTCTACACACTCAATAGAGTTCAAGTCAAGAAAGGTAAAAATGCAACACCTTTTGAATTATGGTATGGGCATTCTCCTAATGTAAAATATTTCAAAATATTTGGATGCAAATGCTATATATATAAAGAGTCTAGAAATGGAAAGTTTGATGCAAAGAGTGAGGAAGGCACATTTCTTGGTTATTCTACTAGAAGCAAAGCTTATAAGTGTTTGAATGTTAACACTAACAAAGTAGTAGAAAGCACAAATGTGAAATTTGATTAGCTTGCAGAAGTTCAAAATGTTGAGAACACCAAGAAAGTAGAAGAATACAAGACCTTTGTATGCTTTTATGAAGGTATACCTAATAATGGTGAAGTTGCAACTCAAAATGAAAATTAGCAACAAAATCTAGTATCTGTCAAGTCATAGACAGTGAATGCCGAGCAACAAACACATTCAGAAGCTGAGTTGCAAAATATAGAGAATGTTCATTTAGATTCTGAGAACTATCAACATGAAGGAAATGAAGAAATATCTGATGAAAATACACATAAAGATTCAAATTTTGAAAGAGGCAACATGCAAACAAGGAAAGAACTAGTATTGGCAAAGTATGTGAGAAGACATCATCCTACAGATCAAATTATTGGAAACAAAGAGGTGGGACCAATGAAAAAGAATAAACTCAGAAGTGAGACATGTCTGCTCAGAAAAATGGAGCCAACAATAGTAAGTGAAGCCATAAAAGATGATGACTAGTACAATGCTATGAAAGAAGAAATATAACAAATTGAAAAGAATAAGACATGGACCTTAGTCTCAAGACCAATTGACAAGAATGTGATTGGAATCAAGTGGGTGTTAAGAAAAAAGTTAGATGAGAATGGTGAAATCAAAAGGAACAAGGCAAGACTAGTCTATAAAGGGTATGCACAAGAAGAAGGACTAGACTATGGAGAGACTTTTGCTCTAGTCGCCAGAATGGAAGGAGTAAGGACCTTACTGGAATATGCAACCTTCAAAGGATTTCAAGTCTATCAAATGAATGTTAAGTCCGCATTTCTAAATGGTATACTTGAAGAGGAAGTCTACATAAAGCAAAAAGAAGGATTTGTAACAAAAACAAGGTATGCAAATTGCATAAGGCTCTATATGGATTAAAGCAAGCCCATAGAGCTTGGTATGAGAGACTTCACAAGTATCTAGTAAAAATAGGATTTGAAAGAACTGATGATAACAACAACATGTACATCAAATATAAAGAAGGTAAGGATATCCTTGTATCTGAAATCTTTGTGGATGATATAATTTTTGGAGGAAAGGAAGCGATTTGCAAAAGTTTTGGTGACAAAATGAAACATGAGTTTGAGATGTCTATGTTTGGAGAAATAAAGTTCTTTGTTGGATTGCAAGTACATCAAATAAAACATGGTATATTCTTGACACAATCAAAGTATATCAAAGAGATACTCAAGATGTTTGGATTGGAAGACTCCAAACCTATCAGCACACCAATGGCAATAGGACAAGCTATCCAAAAATGATGAATCAATTGAAGTCAATCAAACAATGTACAGATCCATGATTGGAAAACTACAATATGTTGTACATAGCATACCAAACATAGCATTAGCAGTCAGAATAGTGGCTAGATTCTCTGCTAATCCTAGAGAAAATCATCTCATGGTAGTAAAAAGGATAATGAGGTATCTCAAAGGAACAACTAATTTTGGCCTATACGACAAAAATAATGAAAAGTTTGAGCTAAATGGCTACATAGACGTGGATTGGTGAGGTAACATTGATGATAGGAAAAGCACAAGTGGAGGAGCATTATTTTTAGGTAAAAGGCTAGTTACTTGGACTAGCAAGAAACAAACATGCACATCTCAGTCCACTGCAGAAGAAGAATATGTGGCAATAGAAGTCAATTGCACAAACATTGTGTGGCTCAAACATCTATTGAAAGGAATGAGAGAAGAGGTAACCAAACTTGTGATACTATATTGTGATAATAAAAGTGCTATAAACATATCCAAGAATCCAGTAATGCATGCCAAAACCAAGCACATTGCAATCAAGTATCACAATGTCAGAGAATTGGAGGAAGGCAAACAAGTGAAGATGGAGTACATTCACACAAAGGAGAAAACTACAAACATCTTCACAAAACCATTGCCCAAGGATGCTTATGAATATCTTAGAGCCAAGTTGGGGTTAAAGCCTCTAACTCAAGTAGTCTAAAGCAACAAAGAAGCTACCTTGCATCAATAGGAGTCGATCATTGAAATATCAGAAGAATGATGCAAAGGATGACAACAAGAATAGAAATTCTAGATTAGTCACAAGCATGGTGACAGAGGGAGAAAAAATGAGATGCAAAGCTTATATTTAGCATGTTGAAGATGCTACACCTTTGGAATTTATGCCAAAGAGGGAGATTTATGAGAAACTGATCCTGATCAACAAAAGGAAAGAGGGAGATGTATGAGAATGTATGAATTAGCAAGCAGCTATGAAGGATTAGGAATACAAAATAAGGATGCAGCAGTCAAGAGGCAGAAGCAAAAAAAAGGATTTAGTTTGTATTAGCAAAAGTGGGAAATTATATACCAAATAGTTTTGAGAAAACGTATATAATTTTGGTGGTAACTAAGTTGATCAATTCATCAGTTCGATTTACCATCAATGCCAAAGAGGTAGATTGTTGGAAATGATTGAAAAGATCATGAATGAAGAATTATGGAATTGGTAAAGAATGCTTTCAATCATTTTTTTGTCATTGATGTCAAACTTGCTACTTGCAGGGACGACAATTGTTTTAGTGATCCAAATACTATCACTTAGTTGATTGACAAGGAGGAGTTAATCAAAATGATGTAACTAGAGCACCTAGAGAAATGTTGAAGTTATGATGTTGTAATGAAGTATAAGGATCAGCTAAGCCATTGATGAAATAGTGTGAGAGCCAAGAAAGAGCCAAGCAAGCTAGTCAGAGCTGAGTAAATTCTCAATTGAAGCCAAGAAAATTCTCAGTTGAAGCTAAGCAAGTTCAACTTCAGTGTGTGCTGAGAAATTCTTTAGGTTCCAAGAAAGATCATTTAGGTGCCAAGTAACCAGGAAACATAGAGGATACTGAGCAATCTAGAGATGGTACTGAGCATTAGCAAATGTAGTAGAAGCCGAGTAACACAAAAGGTGTTGAGCATCCATAAACCAATGATGCCGAGTTGCTCCACTATTTGTCAAGTGAAAGATTCACCAGATCAGCAGTGATAAGTCTGTTACATTGAATTTTGTGAATTAGTTGGATGATAAGGATGATGAGTAGATGTCACATAATTTTATGTAGACCATGCAAACCAATTCAAGGTGAATATTGATGAAGTTTCTGGAAGAAATAATTTGGAGTGAAAAAAATATCATTTTCTTAGATTAATTAAAATTGATGAGCAGGAAGACTTGACGGGAAATGAAGAACAAAAATTCTTTATAAGGAGTCACAGGTCTGAGATGAAAGGTGAGCAAAGGGGAGAGAGAGTGAGTTGGTCATAAGTGTGGTCGTGTGAAGTATTAAGAAGAGGACACAATGAGGAGTAAGCACAGAGCATCAAAACTCTGAGTTGATCAAGTGACCATGGAGTGCATTGGCATAATGAGTGGAAGTACTCAAGGAGAAATATCTTGAAGGGTGGACAAGCTGTCAGCACTACAAGGGAGAAAAGCCAAGCAAAGAAAAGAATAGAAGAGTGATCTGAAATCTGCAAGGTTAGAGTTGTAATCTTTATCAAGTCAAAACCTCTCTAATACTTTCTTACCATTGTATTAGATATTGAAATCCTACATTGCTAGGTTAGCTTAATGGCTAGGTGGATAAGCCTCAGGAAAAGGATAGAAGATCCCCAAGAGAAGGATAAGAGATCCTCAAGAGGAGGATAGGAGATCCTTAGAGTGGGATAAAAGATTCTTTTGAGAAGGTGATTGTAAATCCCATGGACTTGGGTGGACCTAATAGCTCTATGTAAATCCTTTAACAGGTTGACATTCTAAGTTGAATGTTCTTAAGTCCTCTAACAGGGCACACTCCTAATGGGGTGTAGAAATCCTTTAATAGGGTCACATCTGATAGTATGTAAATCCTTTAATAGGGTAGGCCTTTAATAGGGAAAACCTTCAGAAGTGGGTGAAATCAATTGTGCAGTTATTTGTGGGTGGCATCCCCACCCTAGTTTTACCTTCTTATTCCTGGAGGGTTTCTGGGTTACCAAAATAATTTGTGTTATGGTGTGATGCATGTTTACTTTTTATGGTTGTTTAATGTTTAATTGCATTCATGGTAATTTCAGTTACCTGCCATTAAGAATTTGACAAAAATTTGTATTGGACATTATTGGACCTTGGATAAATGATTCACACCCCCTCTCAATTATTCTAAAAGAATTCTAACACTTCTTTCATCTTCATTTGATCAAATTGTCTTATGAGACTTTTAAATTTAGCTCTTCTTACATTATCATCTCCTCCATAGATGGCTTTTAGTTTGATCCAAAAATCATAAGTTGTAGTGCAACTTTTGACTTCATCAAATTCAACATAATTAAGAGCAGAAGCAATATCAATCATCATGATATTATGAATTTTCTTTTCAGCAATATCTTCAATTGATAATGTTCTAGTAGGAGTCTTGTATTCACTATCAAGATATTTACAACCTAAATCATTGATAGTTGCCAAATGTAACTTCATAAGTCCTTTCCATGATGTAAAGTTGTCTCGGTTCAACTTGGGAATCTCTCTTCTGCAAGACATCCTGATCTTTACCTTTAGTCCTTAAGACCTTCTCTACAAGAAATAAAACCTTTGATACCAATTGTTAGAAATGTAAGAGGAGTAACTGAGAGGGGAGGGGTGAATAAACTACCACAAAGATAAATCCTTGATCAATTATATGTAAATATAAATCAAAACTATATTTTTTTGTAATTTGGTAAACACACAAGAAAAATGATGTAACTCGATAAGCACTAAAATAGCTCAAAAAATTCTTAACATGAAAATATTGATATATTATTTGTGAATGGTATTACTTTAACTTATTTGCAAATGCATAAGAGAAATAACATGAACACTATTTTAATGTGAAAACCTAATTTGGGAAAAACTACCAATTGCATCTATTTATTGATTTTCACTCTCCTAAAGTGACCCCTGTTAGGAGTCAACCTTGTTAAAGGTTACAAAATACATTATTAGGTGTGACCCTAGTAGAGGATTTAATCACACTATTAGGAGTGGCTTTGTTAGAGGTCTTTAGACAATAAAAGAAATTCCACCTTGTTAGAGGATTTAGAAATAGTTCTTAAGACAACTCTATTAAGAGATTTAGATCGGTGCTACAATGGTTAGAGAGTAACAATGAGATGACATGATTTATGATTCAAGAAAATTTCTAATTATAGATCTCAATTCCAACTTGTATACTTGATCCTTTCTGATTGAATGTGTCTTTTCATCTCAACAAGAATATTCTGCATATCCTTCTAATTTGTTTCCTCTTAACATTATCTCTTATGTTCCACATATTCAATCATCAACTTGACCTTACATTTATATCTTATATATTATCATGTTGGCTTGAATACAACTTGGAATAATTAATATTCATATTTTCAGTTGGCTAGAACCAATAGACAATTAACTTGAACTCAATATGCCAAAACAAGAAAACCCTTTGTTAGCCAACCCTACTCAGTAGATACTAACTCAAAGTGATTTTCTTGTGTTAAACAAGTGAACTCGATTAACACTACATATTCAAAAAGTTATTTTGGTAACTAAGTGAACTTGGTTAACACTGGTTCCATCCAAAATTTCCTTCATTAATCGAGTGAGCTTAGTTAACACTCAACTTCTGTAAACTTTCCTTTGTCACCCAAATGAGATCGATGGATAGTTTCTTCTGAACTAGGAAAAATTTGGAATGCTCGGTAGACATGGGAAATTATCTTCAATTCCTAAGTGAGATCATCATACACTAAGTGGATATGATATGACATTTTGTGTAACACTAAATACAATACACTATTAATCAATTTTTTCCAACACTTAGCTCAGTAGTAACTAAAGCATTTGGTTAATATTGCTAGATGAATGATAAGCTTGGTAGAATTGTAACCAACTAACTAAGTGTTATTTCATTAATATAAAAATTGACCTTAATGTCTACACAATGGAGATTTAAATCTTTCAATGATTTTCAAGAATAATGGGATAAACACCGAAGTGGAAGGCTTGGGATTTTTTCCTTTTTCTCATGATTAATTTCTAGCTTTGGCTTGAGAACAAGTGTCTAACAAGATCCATAAATCTAGAGAAAGGGTTGAGGTTGTCTCAAGATGAAGCATGGGGAAACTCATGTTGAGAGAATCAATGGACTCCCTCTTGGACTATTGGACTCATTTCCTATAAAGTAAATGATGTATTCTGCATTTTGGATCCATAGGTGATGGGGGACTGACACAAAGAATGATTATATATTTAATCATTAATTAGAATAATGAAAAGTTAAATCAGTATAATTATATTTAATACATGTAATGTATAACATTTAGACAATTATTTCTCTATCATCATATCTATCTCATCCATTCATTTCCCATTTCTTGTCATCTTTATATCTACATTTATGAAATACCCATGCTCGCTCCTTATTTTTATTTCTTCCTTCTCATCTTTATTAATATCTTTATATATTTGTTGGAAATGCTTTAAAATAACTAATATTGGTGGTGTATTAGTTATTCAAGGTCCAAATGTCCAAATAAAACTTTTTCATCAAGTAAAGTGAGACCATTAAACTATTCATGCATCCAAGCTTAAACTTTCCTGCTCAGCAAGTTACTGAAAAATCAACATGCAAGAATAACACATGAAGAATCAACACATAACACAGTGAGTTATGTGGAAACCTAATTTTGAGAAAAGCACTAGTAACATGCTACTTAATTCTACTTAATTCTCACTCTTTTGAAGTGATGCCCTATTAAAGGCTACAACATGCTATTAAATGTGACCTAGTTATAGTATTTAACCACCCTATTAGAAGTGGGCCTAGTTAGAGGACTTTAGAACATTCACTTGGAATGCCACCCTATTTAAAGGATTTAAAAATGGTTGTTAAACCAACCTAAGTCCATATTAATTTATCCTAACTGATACAATTGTTAGAGAGTATCAACAAGGGCTTTTGACCTGATATAACTCACAACTTGTAGATTTCAAATCACAACTTTACTTGGCTTTCAGTCTCTTTAGATCTAACAGCTTGTCCTCCTTTCAAGATTTATCTCCTTGAGTCTTCATGCCTGATGTACTAGTGCAATCTCTGATATGGCCACTTATTAAAAAAAAGCCTCTATGTTCTATTCTTCCTTCTTCTCAATGCCTTCTCCTTAACACCCTTCAACAACTTTGACCGAACTACTCTAGCTTCTTGGTCTGTGACTCCTTAAATAGAAGTCTAGAATACATTTCCCTCTTGAATCCTTTTTATCTTTCTTTTAGTTCAAATGGATTAGGTAGGATTCAATGAATCTATCCCATATCTTGTTCCTTCTAGAAACATCATGAAGAATCTTACTGAATTTTCCCAAAAATAGTTTATCTATAATTCTTTGCCTCTAGCTCATCATCCTTATCCTTCATTTGGTTCACAAAATTCAAGGTAGTAATCTTGTCATCTCAAATTCGGTGAATCTTTGACTTTTCAAATAATGTAGCAGCTTGACACAATTGAGACTCTGGTGCTTAGCACATATTGTGTTACTCGGCACCAACTACATTTTACTGATGCTCAACACTTACTATGGATTTTCTCAGCATCCACTAAGTTTTTCTAATGCTCCACACCTATTACTTTCTTGGATCCTTCTATATCACTCAAAACACACTAGATTTTTCTTTTATTTGGCACTAACTGAAAATCTACTCAACATGAACTAGCTTGCTTGGCACTCACTAATAAACTGAGTCAAGCTTTATAGACAACCTTGTTACAACTTATACTTCTAAAGTTATTAAGTGTGGCCAACCTTTGTATCTTCAAGTGTATTATCAATACATCATTTTACCATTGTCTTAATTGATCCTTGCACTTCATTACAAAACCATAACTCAACCTTACCCTTAAGTACTATTGTTACATCTTGTTGATTAAAGCATCTTCATCAATCAAGAGATAGCACTTGGATCTTATAAAAAATTGTCATTCCAACAAATAGAAGGTTTGACATTAGGGACAAAATAATGATTGAAAACATTCTTTATCAACAATCTCCCTCTTTGCAAACAACCTTCCTTCTTCAACAATGATCTTTTCAATCAGATTTTCAACAATCTCCCTCTTTGGCATTGATGGCAAACCAAACTAATCAACCAAGTTATCAAAATTCTAACTAAGTTAAAATAGTAAATCAAATGCCAAAAAGAAGTTTTGTTACCATTTCTATTTTCATTAGCTTTCACATCTCCCTCTTTGATCTGCTATCCTAATTTCTTTGCTTCTTCTTCTCCCTCTTAGCTATTGTTTCCTTTTTTTGCTATTTCTTCTCTCTCTACATGCATGTCTAATTAGTTCCTATATGACTCCCTCTTTTACATAGATTACCAATTTGATCATCTTTTCTCTTCTTAACTACTATTTCTCCTTCTTAAATTTTGTTTCTTTAAATGTACCATGCCATTTTCCCCTTTGCACAGTATTTCTTCCTCTGTATCAATTGATCAATTTCTTCTATTCTAGTATCAACTACCTCTCCCTTTATCCATTTTGATTCTATAGGTTTGATCAGTTTCTTCTATTTCTCCCTCTTTGACAACAATGCCGAAGATATATTATTTCAACATCTTATCATGTAGGTGTAATATTTGTAGGTACTCTAATTTCTCCCTATGTCACCTTGCTTGTGACTAATTTGGAACTTCAACACTTTAGTTACTTCAGAAAAAAACATAAAGTGAGTATCCTTTGCATCAATTTGTAGCATTTCAACATTCAACTTGCTTGATGCAAGGCAGTTTTTCTATTGCTTAAAAAACCTTGGATAGGGGTATCACCCCTATCTTGCCTCTAAGATACTCAAATGCATCTTTAGGTAGTGCTTTTGTGAAGATGCCAGCAATTTGTTCCCTTGAGCTGACATATTTCATCCTTGCTTGTCTTCCACCAATTCTCTTACATAGTGATACTTAATTACAATATGCTTTGTTTTCGCATGCATCACAAGGTTCTTTGATCTGTTGATGGTACTCGTGTTATCACAATAGAGTATTATAGGTTTAGTTACTTCTTCTTTCATACCTTGTAGTAGATGTTTGATCCATACAATACTGGTGTCGTTAATAGAAATAGCAACATATTTGGCTTCTATTATGGACTATGATGTAGAACTTTGCTTTTTACTAGTCCAAGTGACTAATCTTTTACCTAAGAAAAGTGCTCCTCCACTGGTGCTTTTTCTATCCTAAATATTACCTACCCAATTTACATAACTATAAGCTTTTAAGTTAAACATTTCACTCCTCTTGTAGTATAATCCAAAGTCATCTATTCCTTTTAGGTACCTCAATATTCTTTTTACTGCCATTAGATGATTTTGTCTTGGATTAGTAGAAAATCTTGTCACTGTTCCAACACGTAATGCAATGTCTAGTCTACTATGCACAACATGCTATAACTTTCCAATAATTGATTTGTACATTGTTTGATTTTCTTTAGTTGACTCATTATTCTTGGATAACTTATGTCTTGTTACCATTGGTGTACAAACACTGGTTTGGAATCTTCTAAGCCAAATGTCTTGAGTATCTCCTTGATATATTTTAATTCAGTCACAAATATGCCATGCTTCAATTGATGTACTTGCAATCCAAAAAAGAATTTGATTTCTCCAAACATTGACATCTCAAACTCATGTTTCATTTGATCAAAAAAGTCTTTGCATAGGGCATCTTTTCCTCCAAATATTATGTCATCAACAAAGCTTTTAGATATTAGAATATCTTTACCGTTTTCTGCCTTAATATATAGGTTGCTATTTTCATCTATTCTCTCAAATCCAATCTTAACAAGATATTTGTGCAGTCTCTCATACCATTCTCTAGGTGCTTGCTTCAAACCATAGAGTACTTTATGTAGTTTACAAACCATATCCTTGTTGTTGTCATCATCAAATCCCTTTGGTTGTTCTATGTAGACTTCTTCTTCTAGTCAACCATTCAGAAAGGAAGATTTTACATCCATTTGGTAGACTTTGAAACCTTTGTAAGCAGCATATGCAAGTAGTGTTCTCACTCCTTCCATTCTTGCAATAGGGGCAAATATTTCCCCATAGTCCAGTTCTTCTTGTTGTGCATAGCCTTTGTAGACTAGTTTGGCCTTATTTCTTATCATCTCACCATCCTCATCTAGCTTATTCCTAAACACCCATTTGGTACCAATCACATTTTTATCATCTAGTCCACGAACTAGGGTCTAGGTTTTGTTCTTCTCTATCTAGTCTATCTCTTCTTTCATAGCTTTATGCAAATTATCATCTTGTAGTGCATTTTTCACTATTTTGGGCTCAATCTTGCTAAGTAGACATGATTCATTTCTTAGTCTTTTCCTTATCATTGGTCTAGCTTCCTTGTTACCGATGATTTGTTCAGCAAGATGATGTCTTCTCATTTACTTGGATAATCATGGTTCTATCCTCCTTTCCATGTTTGATCTTTAAGTTTTAGAGTTACTGTGCACATTTCTTTCAAATACTTCATCCTCTCTTTCATGTGTACTGATTTCAGAATCAGAAAGTGTATTTTCTTCATTCTACAACTTAGTTTTTGAATGCAACTCAACATTCACTAGTTGTGACTCAGCTGATACTAATTTTTTTTTGCTGATTTCCAACTTGATTGGTAGCTTCATCTTTAGTAGGAATTCCTTCATAGAAGTATACAAAGGATTTGTATTCTTCTAGTTTCTTGATTTCATCAACCTAAGCTTTTGCATGCTCATCAAAATTTACATTTGCACTCTCCACAATTTTGGCGGTCTTAGTATTCAAACACTTATATGCTTTACTTCTAGTGGATTACCAAGGAATATGCCTTCATCACTCTTTGCACCAAACTTGTCATTTCTAGAATATTTAAGAATATAGCACTTACAACCAAATACTTTGAAATTTTTTACATTGGGTAAGTGACCATACCATAATTCAAAAGGTGTTGCATTTGTTACCTTTCTTGACTTGTACTCGGTTCAAGGTGTAAATAGTTTTACTTACAACTTCTCTCCAATACTTTAGAGCAAAAATTTTCTGCATCATTAATGTTCTAGCACGGTCTATCACTAATATATTCCTTCTCTCTGCAATGCCATTCTAAGTTGGAGTTCTTGGTGCTCGTGTTTGTCTTTTAATTCCCTTGTCATTGCAAAATATTTCAAACTCTTTTGATGTGAACTCTCCTCCTCTATCTGATCTTAGGCACTTTAGACTCTTTCCTATTTTTTTCTCAACCCCAGTTAAATACCACTTAAACATTTGAAATTCATTAGATTTTAATTTTAAAAACATGGCAGTCATCATCCTAGAGTAGTCATCTGCAAACAACATTATGTATCTATCTCCTTTGTAGCTTTGCACTTCTATTGGACCACATAAATCAGTATGCACTAACTCTAGTACTTCTTTGGAAGTGTGGGTTTTCCTTTCAAAACTTGACTTGGTCATCTTTTCTAGTTGACATTGTTTGCACATTGTATTTTCAATCTTCTTCAGCTTAGGGAAACCTTTGACTTTCTTCATTTTGCTGATGCTAATCAAATTATCAAAGTTGATATATTCTTTTATGCCATAACCACACATCATCAAATCTAACAACAACACATGATGCATCTTCCATATCTAGGTAAAATACATTAATCCTAGTTTGTTCACCTTTTCCTATCAAATTTTTATCAATGTCATCAATTTTGGCAGATTTGTTTCCAAATTCTACATTGCAACCTATATTGCCTAATTGTGACACACTCAACATATTGTAGTTCAATCCTTTAACATAATATGCATTATCACATGAAATTTTATCTATAAGCTTGATAGAACCTTTCCCTTTGATTTGACACGAAGCATCATTTTCAAATCTAACACTATTTCCATCATATTGATTAAAGGTCACAAACTTACTTTTGTCTCCTATCATGTGATGTGAGCATCCACTTCCTATGATCCATTTGTCACTTTTGTTCACACAAGTTACTAGTTTTGTTGGCTCATCTTCATCTAATTCATCCTTCATGGAAACATAGACTACCTCATCATCATTTTCATCAGAATCCTCTTCTTCAACAATGTAACACATTTTTCCTTTGTCTTTGTAATCTCTGCTATCATCTTCTCTTTTGTTCTTGTTCTTGTTGCCTTCTTTGTAATTCTTCTTCTATGTGCATCTTGCTGCAATATGTCCTACTTCATTGCAATTAAAAAAAATGAGAGGAAGCTTACCTTTGAATTTACCTTTGCCTTTGTGAAATCTTGTAGCCGACAATGCTTCCAATTGTTCCACATCTTCTTCACATGTGCTATTGTCATTGGATGCATAGTTTACCTTTTTCTTCTTCTTCTTCTTCTTTGTTTTCACCTCCTTAGTTTCTTTTAATGATATCTTGGCCTTCAAATAAAATTCAAGATTCTTAGGTCTTTAGTTATCAAATTTGGATAACTCAAATTCAATGAGTTTTCCTACTATTCCTTCAAAAGTTAGCTAGTTTCTTGGTACACATCTCAACTCTTGGATGGCTGAAACTCTAATAGCATAGATGAGGAGCAAGCTTCTTAAGAATTTTCTATTGAAAATGATCCCATTAAACTATTCGTGCATCTAAGCTTAAACTTTCCTACTCAACAAGTTACTATAAAATCAACATGGAAGAATAACACGCGAAGAATCAACACATAAAACAATGATTTACGTGGAAACCCAATTTTGGAAAAACCACCAGTAACATGCTACTCAATTTTCACTCTTTTGAAGTGATGCCTTCTGAAAGGCCTACCCTATAAAAGGATACAACACAATATTAAATGTGACCTGGTTAAAGGATTTAACCACCTTGTTAGAAGTGGGCCTGGTTAGATGACTTTAGAACATTCACTTGGAATGCCTCCCTATTAAAGGATTTAAAAATGGATTTTAAACCGACCTAAGTCCATAGGATTTTACTCTAATTGATACAATTGTTAGAGAGAAAAAACAAGGACTTTTGACTTGATACAAATGACAAATTAACTTGCATATTTCAGATCTCTATTCAGCTCACAACTTTGTCTGGCTTTCAGTCTCTTTAGATCTGATAGCTTTTCCTCCTTTCAAGTTTTATGTCCTTGAGTCTCCATGCTCAATATACTAGTGCAATCTCCTATATGGCTACTTATCAAAGTAGAGTCTCTATGCTTTTTTCTTCCTTCTTCTCAAATACTTTACCCTCTTGAATATTCCCACTCTTTCTTTTAGTTTGAATTGATTAGATAGGATTCAATGAAGCTACCCCATATCTTGTTGCTTTTAGAAACATCACAAAGAATCCTCTTGAATTTGCTCAAAAATGGTTGACCTAAAATTCTGTGCTCCAACTCATCATCCTTATCCTTCATATAGTTCACAAAATTCAAGCTAATAATCTTGTCAGCTTAGATTTGGTGAATCTTTGACTTTTCAAATAATGAAATAGCTTGGCATTATTGAAATTTTGGTCCTCAACACATACTGTGTTACTTGGCACCAACTACATTCTATTGATGCTCATCACTTACTATGGATTCACTCAACATCCACTAAGTTTTTCTAATGCTCAACACCCATTACTTGCTTAGCTCCTTCTATATCACTTGAAAAACACTAGATTTTTCTTTTTCTCAGCACTAACTAAAAATATTGTCAACATGAACTAGCTTGCTCGGCACTCACTAATGAATTAAGTCAAGCTTTACAAAGAGTCTTGTTACAACTTATACTTCTAAAGTTTCTAGGTGTGGCCAACCTCTATATCTTCAAGTGTATTATCAATACATCATTTTACCATTCTCTTAACTGATCCTTGCACTTTATTACAAAAACATAACTCAACCTTTCCCTTAGTTACTTTTGTTACATCTTGTTGATTAAATCCTCTTCATCAATCAACTAAGTGATAGTACTTGGATCTTATAAAAAAATTTCATTCTAGCAAATAGTAGGCTTGACATCAGTGATAAAACAATGATTGAAAACATTATCTATCAACAATCTCCCTCTTTGCAAACAATCTTCCTTCTTCAACAATGTTCTTTTCAATCATATTTTAGACAATATTTGTATCTCTAAATATCTCTCTTCCCCCTCTCTACATTACTAGGTTTTATCAACTCCCTCTCTCCCGCCATACATCATTCCCAATTTATATAAATCTATATGCCTCTCCTTTTGACATTGATTCCTTATCTCTTCATCTCTTGCTATCACTCTCACACCTTTGTATTCCTATCTCCCTCCCTCTCTATCTATATATATCTATCTCCATTTATCTCACACCCACACACACTATTATTATTTCCCCCTCTTCTATATGTGTATTGATTTCTTTACCTATCTTTCCAAATGTGAAGGGATAGAATTATAAAGGTAGATATACAAAGTGAGTATATAGAGATGGGGAAGTAATGATAGGAACATATGAATTCATGGGGAGAGAGATGTGCATTTAAAGATAGAGAGATGAAAATAGAGTGGGGAGGGGAGGTAGGGGGAGTGGGGAGAGAAAGAAAGATAAAATAAAGAGATGAAGATTAGTACAAGATGAGACATATATTACAATATTTAGGAAGATAGAGATCAAAAGATAATTTTAAGATAAAAATGAAGAGAGATAAATAGAAATAAAAAGATAAGGAGATATATAGCAAGAGGAGGATGGAGGTAGAAATAAATAGATGGATAGAGATAAATCAAATATAGATAAGTATCTATACTTACAAATATATATATGAAGAGTGGGAGAGATAAAGTGTGAGAAAGAAAATTAGGGAAGATGGAGGGAGGGAGAAAGAGATAGAGAGAAAGATTTATGTGAAGACCTAGATAAAGATATGTGAACACCTAAATAAGGGGATGATATTAGGTACATAGATAGGTGGAAAGATTGAAGGGGTGATAGATGGATAGAGAGGGATATTTGTTTAGATATGGGGGGGAGATAGAAAGATATAAATAAAGATCAATATAGAGGTAGAGGATTAGAGAAAAAATAATAGATACACAGAGAGATAAAGATGTAAAGATAAAATTTGATATAGGGAGATAGATAAGGAGGCATAAGGAGGGAGAGATAGATAGGATACGATGGGAATATATATAAACTATGAGATATATTAGTAAAGAAATAAGGATATTTAGAGAGGATGAGAGGGAGAGACCAACAAAGGGACAAATACTTAGTTGACCTTCCATACATCTATGGCATACACATTGCACAATAAAGTGTGATTGCTAGTTTTATTGACTCAAATGAATGAAAGCTTGGTCCTTCTTCTTCATCTTCCAAATTCTTGATATTTTCTCATTCATATTTACAATTTTCATTGGATCCCTCTTCCTCTTATTTTTCTTAACCCATATTCTACTTAACATCTTCTCAGCCTTTACAATGCAAAATTAAATTTCTTTTGTATAAACCTTTGTACCATAATCATTAATGTGTTCAACATATAATATATCAACATATTGACCATTACTAAAATTAATGTAATACCCTTGCATCCTTGCATATACCACACTAAAAAAAATCTTAAAATATTCATTAGAAACCTTATCTTCAACATGCATTTTTACTATACCTCCACTCCAATTAACTCAAGAGACTCAACAACTATCTCCCTGCATAGTGAGATATAAAAGACAAATAATAACAAGTGGACATAAAAGGAAAAGAATAGTTTCTAGAAGAAAAAATAAATGAAGAATGATATAGTGAAACATATATCTAAATTTAATATTAATTCAACAAATATGAAATAATGAATTAGGAAGCTTTGCAAATTTTTTCTGTAATCGATGCCGAGATTTTCATGGCATAAGTTGCTCCCTCCATACCAATTGGTCTGCCCTAACCTCTAGATGGTTACATCCCTTAAGAAATGCCTTGATGATGTGATTACCTTTTGAGGAGGGGGGGGTTGACCTCTTTTTCCTCATCAAATCTACTAGTGGATGTGGCATTTTCCTAGCACTATGATATCATCATCCTAGGGAATGTGTTAAATAGGGCTAGCCTTAAACTATGATTGTAAGGGGCACTGATTTCTCAAATGGATGCTAACCCCATATCTGATGCTAGCCCCATAACTCCAAAGGATTCTCTTTTTGCCTTGTTGGTAGATTCATACTCTTTAGACCCTCCACTAAAATGGTTAGAAAATGGTATACTAATAGGTTGAAGTTAAAAGGTTTTGTTATGATTGTAGCCATGGTGGGGGAAATGGTCCTTTTTAAATTTATAAATGAAGAGGACTGGAACCATAATTTTCTAGGTTCTTGGAGATTGGGGAGGAACAATATAGTTGTGGCTAAATGGAAACCTAGATTCAATCTTGGAGAAGATTTATAGAGAATAGCCCTCATTTGGGTTCACCATGTAGGCTTGACACTAGATTTTAGGGATGATAAAATATTTCATTGGGTCAAGGACTCCTTTGATCACTTCATTATGGTGGATATTTTTACCCAAAGCAAGTTGAAGTTAGGGTTTTCTAGATTCTACATAAATTTGGTTGTCCACACTACTCTCCCAAATTATATTATCTTTAACACAAAGTGGAGATTGTGGAGGAAAGCTATCAGTTTTGAGAATGTTAATTTATACTACCAAAAATGCAAATAGTATATGCATGAAGTTTTGGAATGGAAAGAGGGCCTTAATAAATAGATGGTGAAGAGAAGGATACTACCAAAGTGGTAGGTTCCCTGGAGGGGGGAAAGGAGAATCCTTGAAAATATACCAAGACCACTCCCCATGGAATGGGGATAAGGTGGGGCAAGTCATCCAGTTGGGGGGACAAGGTTCAAAAAGATGAATCTATCTCAAAAGTAGTCAACAAGGAGCCATTCAACCTCTTGGAGGAAGGAGGAGTTTTGATGGAGAATCTGGAGGAAAGGATGATCCAAGATTGTGATCTATTTTAGGTAAGAAGTTTTTTTAATGGAGGCTAGTGAAGAAAGGGAAACCCATGGTACTTAGGTATGGGTACCTTAGACTATTGAGGATAGGATGATGTAGGCCCATTCAAGGGAGGTGCAAGTGGAGATGGGTGACAAAGGGTCAACTTGCTCCTCACCATAGGGAACTCTCATAGTTAATCTTTCTTGTATTGAGCTCATCATGGACATGGTGATGACACAATTAGGATGATAAATATGAGACAAAAACCATGATTTGAATAGCTTTTCTTGAAACTCTTTCAACTTGTCCTTATCTCTTGGTGCTAACATCATGAGAGCCCCCTCTATCATCTAAGAGAGAATAACTCAAATGGTGCTTCTTGTCGGAATGATAGAGAATAAAAGGAAGAGGAGGAATGCAAAAGCTACTACTATACATAGGAAGGATTCCTTATACCAAAGTAGAGTTAATGGATTTTGTTAGAAATGGCTGATGACATTATATTCAAAGTTGTAGTCAAATTAGTAGTTTGAGAAATAGTCACAGATGTTGTTGAAGATCTTGTTGACATTAAGGTCAATTAGTCTATTAGTGACTTAACACTTAGTCAATTGGTTATAGTTTCTACCAAGCTTATAGTTTCTACCAAGCTTATCATTCATATAGTAGTATTAACCAAGTGTTTTAGTTTCTACCAAGTTAAATAATCAAATTGTAGTACGTGCTAAGCTTCATAGTGTCTACAAGCATCTTAGATAGTTTATAGGCTCACCCGAGTATAGAAGAGTCTACTGAGATATCTAGTAGAGGTGATGAAGATCTTAGTGTTAATTGAGCTCTATAGTGTTATCCAAGTATATCAGTATCTACTAAGCTCATATTGTTAACAAAGAGAATTCAATATTGACCAAATCATGTAGGGTCAACCGAGTGATTTAGTATCTACTAAGCTTCTCAATGTTCATCGAATCATACAGTGTTGACTAAGTTCATGCTACTTGAAGTGATCAGTATGGACCAAGCTTCAATTTCAACCAAGTGCCAGAGTTTTTTGAGTGTTGACAGTGTTTTCCAAGTGTCAGAACATCACAAAGTTTTTCTTTTAAACCCGAGTTACAACAATGGGCTGACTTTTTGAATTATGATGAATTTGGTATTTTAGTTCACTCCAATATGTGATCAAGTTTATTTGTATATATATGTAATATATTGTATCATATCTAGAGTACAAAGTAATTATGTATGAGTATGTGAAGAAGTAAAAGCATATGAGTGCAAAGTGAAGAAGGCTACAAGTAGTATATGGTACATTAGAGACTTATCTATCACATCTAGGTGATCATTGCAATTTAAGGAATCTCATTTAGAAAATTAAAGGTGTAGATTAGAGATCATTCATTGATTCATCGTAGCAGGTGCATCAATCAAATCATTTAACTTGATAGCTTAACAATATTTTGTTAAATCTCCTAATAGGGTGCATACTTCACTATATGTTTTTAATCCTTTAACAAGGTGGACCTAATAGTCCTTATTGCTCCTAACAAGGAAGATCACTAGAAGTGGTTGATTAAAAAACTTAATAGGCCAATTTTATACTTCAGTACTAAAGCTTGTGGGTATCATCCCCACCCCAATTTTACTTTCTATTTGGAAGGTTTCTAGGTCACCATATCTTGTGTCAAAGTGTTATGCATATTTTATTGATTTCATTCATTCACGCATGTAACTAGATTAGAATAATATATGAAGGATTAATTGGTGAAGTGAGTTAAAGTTTTATTTGTTCTTGATTCACCCCTCCCCTCTCAATAACCTAGCTTATCTTATATTTCCAACAATTGGTATCAAACTTTTGGTTCTCACATCAAAAGTTTAACAACTCAAGATAAGATTAGAGGTAATGTAGGTATATAGGATAGAAAAGGCTATTGAGAATAAAAATTTAGATGTAGAATTAGTCATTGGACAACTCAAGAAGTCAAACAAGAAAATCTCTCAAACATTGCAAAGAAGGAAAGATCTTGCAACACAAATGGATGAAAATCTCTACATTAAAGAGAAAATTAAAGACTTATTCCCAAAAGAATTCAAACGAAATAGATGCAACAATAAAATACCTACTTGAGAGAAATCTCATTCTTTAAGAAGTTAGAAAGATGAAAAAGAGAGCAAGAAATCCAATTAATCAGATTATGTGAAGTCATAGAACAAAAGGACAAAGTCATAGAAGAGATAGAAGAAAAGGAAAATTAAATTCAATAATTATCCCTTCAGTAAACAAACTTTATTGATCAACTCAATGATGTTAATTAGGAGTTTATCAATTTGAGGATAAATAATGAAAGATTGAAGAATGATCTAGACATGGAAAATTAAACCAATGAGAGAATAATGAAATCTCAAGAAATCATGAATCAGTTGAATGAGAAAACTCAATACAGACACAAAGGAAAAGTTGGATTAGGATATACAGAATAAGGTGTATCATCAGGGAAAATAGCTCAAAAAGATAAAAGACCTACTTGCAATCATTGTGTTTAGATAGGTCATCCATCAAATAAGTGTTGGAGTGATGGGGAAGAAAAATTCAATGGAAAGTGTTACAACTATAATAAGCATGGTCATAGAGAAAGTGAATGCAAAGAGAAACCTAAGTTTGAAGAAAAGTTTTACAATTGTAACAAACAAGAAAATGAATCTTTAGAGTGAAAAAACAAGTCTAACCCAGTAGAGAAAATTGTGAAAGAAATATTTTTTTGGGATTACAATACATTGTATAGATGTCACTACTATAGTGAGTTTGGGAATATTGGAGAAAATTGTGTAAAACATCACATAAGGAAAAGAGACACTACAAAGAGATTTATTTTTGTAAAAAACTTGGATATCTTGCCAAGAACTGTATGAACAAAGGCACAATTGGAGATGAAAACATTAGAAAACAAATGAGATAGTAATGGGTACATTAAACTCTAGAGAATGCAAGACAAAGTCATGAAGTTATTGAAACCTAAGTCATTAATGAGTTGGATGGCACAATCACTTTGACTTAGTTCCATATGGAGATCACTAAAATTATTATTCAAAAGAAGTCACCTAATACCAGTTCTAGCTAGCAAGCAAAAAGATCCATATCAACATTTAAGATGCATAAGGATTGTTGAGTGATGATGGAAGTTCAAGACCTTGTCAAGAAAGGTCAGGTCGCAAGACCCTACCAAGAAAGGTTGGGTTACATTTCCTTTTTAGGATGCATATGTTGAGTTGATGACTCTTCTGAGTACCAAGTTTAGACCAAGGAATGGTAAGCTTTTTGAGTTTGAAGTTCTCTTTATGTTGGTAGTTTCTACTAAGTCAAGAGACCTTAACAAGTAAAAGGTGTTTTCTAAGAATTGAAACTAAACTGAGTGGAGGACAACCTGTCATCAAGAAAATATGTGTATGAAGAATTAATGGTGATTGTAAAAAATAAAATTCATTAAAAGGAGGAAATTGAATATATTGTTTCATCATAAATTTTTAGAGCATAGACAAAAGAGAGAATTCAAAGCCCTTGAACAATTTAAGAACTTATGGCTAAATATTTCTCTGATGTTCAAAACCATACCAAGCAATGACATCTTCTAGCAACAAGAATAAGAAAGGTTCTAAGATATTGGTTTGTGGAGTGGATTGCAAGGCTCCCAGAATCAAATTGGCACTAGCAACTATAGAGGCACTCGACCCTACTAGAGTGAAAACCCAGATTCCACCTAAAGTACTCCTTGTTCATGACATTTGATCATTTTATCATAGTTCTATTCATGAGTTAGAAACACTAGAGATGAATGAGGCATTCAATGAACTTTGTGTGGATGGTTATTTAAAATCCAAGCTAACAAGTTTGGAGTCAAAGGATTTGACACATATTTTTCTTATGCTAAGGGACTTCCAAGTGAAGTGGATAAGATTCATCTTGAACTGTTTTCATAGCATGTAGTTATGGATGGATCACCCTATTTAGATATGTTAGGATTAAACCATGGACAGAAATAATAATTGCATGTAGATATAACTAATATTAGAAAATAATAGATCACACAGAAAAGAACACAAGACACCAAGGTTAAATGTGGTTCATTAGTCCCTGGGCTACATCCACCAAAAAATAAGTTTGATATAATTACAATCTAGTGATTATAACCTAATTACAATATTTAATCCCTTATAGCTCAATACCGCTACAAGAACCAATTTTTGCATCACAACAATGACATAATCCCTAATCCTAAGCCCTTTTATATAAGTATTTTTCCCACTTTAGGATCAAAATTAGTTACAACATGTTGGCCATATATTAGTGAAAAAAAAAAAATAACTAATTTGGAAATAGTAGCCCAAAGTTTTGTGCCATTGGCAAATAGTCACCACAAACTAACAATCTCCCACTTGGAGACTGATCCTATAGCAATACTGCAACCACATGGGGCTCCCACTAGATCAAACCACCCTGGACATTATTGTGCTTTTATTCATGTTTAGTCTAAGAGGAGTTCAGCTTATCCCTTGTTAATAAATTTTTAAACATATCTATTTGATTTTCATCTGTATGTATCTTGTCTAGCTTTAACTGTCCATCCTCCAAAACTAACTAAATGAAATGGTATCACAATTGTATGTGTTTTTACTTTGAACACAAAGCTGAATTCTTTGTAAGATGAATGGCACTATGACTACCTATAAAAAAAAAATCATCCTTCTGAGGGTGTCCTAATTCTTCCAACAAGAACTAAAGCCATATCATCTCCTTAGCTTTCTTTGTAGCAACAACATACTCTGCCTTTGTAGTGGATAAAGAATTAACCTTTTGTAACCTAGAAACCTAGATCATAGCTACCCCACCAACAGTAAATACATAACCTAAAGTACTCCACCTGGTATCAATATCCCCTTCCAAATTTGAGTCTACATAGCCCTATAAATTATTAGTAGACCCTAAAAGTGTAAACAATTATTGGGTGTTTCTCTCAAATATTGGAGAATCCATTTGACTCCATTCCAATGCTCAATTTTGGGATGACTCATATACCTACTAACAACTCCCATTGCACGTGCAATATCTAGCCTTGTACATACCATATCATACATCAAGCTTCCTACAATAGAAGCATAGGGTACCATGGACATATTATCCTCCTCTTCTTGTGCCTTGGGACACGTCTCCTTAGTCAACTTCAAATGACTTGGTAAAGGAGTGTTGACAGCTTTAGCATTCTCCATAGAGAAATGTTGCAACACCTTGTCAACATAATAATCTTGAGATAGCATCAATTTCCAATTCTTCCTATCTCTATAAATCTTCAGACCAAGGATTTGTTTCGCTACCTCCAAATCCTTCATAGAAAATGCATGTGCTAACTAGCATTTCAGCCCCTTAATCTGATCCATGTTAGACCTAGCTACAAGCATATCATCAACATATAAACATAAAATAATGTAGCTATCATCATACAACATCTTAAAGTAAACACAATGATATGAATAACACCTACTATATCCATGTTCATGCATAAAACTATCAAATTTCAGATACCATTGCCGCGGTTCTTGCTTCAAGCCATATAAGCTTTTCTTCAATTTTCACACTAAGTTCTCGTTACGTTTGACCTCAAATCCCTATGGCTAAGCCATATATATCTCTTCATCCAAATAACCATGAAGGAAGGTTGTTTTAACATCAAGCTACTCTAAATGCAAATCTTTAGTAGCCATAATACTTAAAACAGTACTGATAGAAGTCATCTTAACAATAGGACAAAATATCTCATCAAAATCAATGCCCTTTTTCTGTGCAAATCCTTTTACAACTAACCTAGCTTTAAATATTTTCTTACCTCCATCCTCTTCTTTTATCCTATGAACCCACTTATTTTGTAAAGCCCTTTTGGCTCCAGGCAATTTGCATAAATCCGAAGTCTTATTTTTCAGCAAAGAGTCCATTTCTTCTTTCATTTTAGACTCCCACTAAATCTTAGTATCCACTTCCATAGCTTCATCATAACATTCAAGTTCACTGGCATAAGTAAGTAAAATAGAATACGTAGAGGGAGAAAATATTTTTGGAGGTCTAATTTTCCTTGTTGACTGTCTAACATTCACTTGTGTGTGTGGCATTTTTTGTTGTGTTTGGTGCACATCATGAGGAATGACTAGAATATCATCTTTTGGAGTATCATCCAACACTATATAATCATCTTCTTTCTTCTCATGCTGCTACAATAGGTCTTTGTACAATACTTTCTCATTGAATATGACATCCTTGCTTTTTATGATTTTCAAAATCCCAAAGCCTATAACAAAATTCATTAAATCCATATCAAAAAAATACACATTTCTTTGACTTAGCTTCTAGCTTGGTTCTATTTTTAGAATCTACATGAGCAAATGCTTCATAACTGAAGGTTTTGAGAAAAGAATAATGCACCTTCTTACCAGTTCATGCTTCCTCTAGAATACCACAACCCAAAGGATTAGAGGGACCTCCTATTGATCAAATATACACCAATATTGATAGCCTCCACCCAGATGTGTAAGGGCAACCTAGCATGCAACCTCATGCTCCTTGCATGCTCCATTATAGTCTTGTTCATGCATTCTGCCACTCCATTTTTCCATAGAGTCCTTGCAATAATTTTGTGTCTACAAATATCATTAGTGGAGCAATAATCTTCAAATTTATGGCTGCAATTCTCACCACCATTATCTGATCTAAGATATTTTAATTTTTTACCAGTCTTAATTTCAACTGAGCATTTTCATTTCTTGAAAGTTTGAAATAAATCAGATTTATGTCTAAGGAAATAATTCCATACTTTTCTAGTTGCATCATCAATAAAGGTAACATAATAATGAGAGCCACCAAGGGAAGATACCTAAGCCTATCCCCATACATCGGTATGCACAAGCTCTAATTTCTCCTTTTTATTTTCCTTCCCTGTCTTCACAAAACTCACTCTCTTTTTTTTCCCATACAAAAAACTTTCATATAAATCCATATTAACACATTTTAGACCTTTTAAAACTTTCTTTGAAAGAAGTAATTTCATACCTTTCTCACTCATGTGCCTAAGTCTATTGTGCCACAATGTTATATCAGAATTTATAGCAACTATTCCTGAACATTATTTTTTCTCTAAAACAATTGAAGTAGAAGGAACAATATGACCTATACAAAGATGTAAGGTGCCTAGTTTCACACTTTTTTCTACAACAAGGGAACCTTTTGAAACCTTCCAATTTTTATCATTAAAAGTAACTACATAACCCTCATCACTTAGTTGCCTTGCTGAAATTAAATTCTTACTAAGCCTTGGAACATGTCTTACCTCATGTAGTAGCCAATGATTGCCATTTTGCCACTTTATGTTAACTTTTCCCTTTCCAAAAATCTAACAGGGTTCATTATCCCCCAAATAAACAAGTTCAAATTCCCCTTGGACATAATCAATGAAATAACCTCTACGAGGTGTAGCATGAAATGAAGCACCAAAATCTAAAATCAATGAATCATCAACACTTTCTAAAGACAAAAGCAAAGAATCCTCTTCGGATTTGTTACTTACCACATTTGCCTCCTGGTCTCCATCTAGTTTATCTCCTTCATTTTTCTTTCGAGCCTAACAATATTTCTTTTTATGACCTGGTTTTCCTAATACTAGTAGTCATTCAGTCCTTTCAATTGAGACCTCCTCCCCTTTGACTTTCTTCTTGATTTACCATGATTTCTAGAATTACTCCCTCTCTTAGTTGTTCTACCTCAACTTTGTGCATTCAAAGAACTTTCTGATATAGATCCACCTAAGGTTTTCCTATGAGTTTCCTCACTCAAAATAACATCGATCATATCATCATATTTTAGGGTACTAGATCCAAGAATAGAATTACTCATTGCCATTACCAAGCCATTCCAACTTTTAGGCAAAGAACAAATTAAGAGAGCCCTGATTTATTCATCAAAATTGATACCCAAACAAGATAACTGACTAGTAATACTATTAAATTCATTTAAATAATCTACAAAAGATCCACCTTCTGTCATTTTCATATTAAATGAATACTTCATTAGAAATACCTTATTTGAAGAAAAGGGCTTTTCATATAGTTTTGCTAGAGTTTGCATCAACTCTTTTGTTGTCTTCATTTTTGCAATATTAAATGCCACCAATGGTGCTAGGAATAATCAAATGCTTCCAAGTGCCTTTCTATCCTAAAGATCCTAGTCATCATTTGACATAGATCCTTGATTCTTGGTTTTTCCTACCAACATCTCCCATAAATCCTTCTGATAAAGATAGTCCTCCATTTGCATCTTCCATAACTGAAAGTTCTACCCATTAAACCTATCAACTCTTAGCTTACCTTTGTCTACCATTTCTCCCACTCAACCATGAGACTTTCCTATAGAGGATAACTAAAAAAAACTAGGCTTTGATACCACTTGTTAGGATTAAACGATGGATAGAAATAAAAATTACATGAAACATAACCAATATCAAAAAATAATAGATCACATAGAAAAGAACACAAGACACCAAGATTTAACGTGGTTCACCCAATCCCTGGGCTACATCCACCAAACATCAAGTCTAATATTATTACAATTCGTAATCCCTTATAGCTCAATACCACCACAAGAGCCAATTTTCACATCACAAAAATGAAATAATCCCTAACCCTAAGCCCTTTTATACAAGTATTTTTCCCACTCTAGGGTTAAAATTAGTTACAACATGTTGGCCATACATTGGAAAATATAAACAATAACTACTTGGTGAATTATAGCCAAAATTTTGTGCCATTGGCAAATGGCAAATAGTAGCCCAAATTTTTTTTTATGGTTATGTCTTGAGCCCCAAAGAATTGATGAATTATGTACAATACTTTCCTAATCAATCACCACAAAATAATAGGATAGCCAAGAAGATGATATATAGAATTACTAGATTGCCCATGTTGAACAAAGCAAATAACACAAAAACCCTAGGTCGGGTTGAATTGACAAAAATAACCCTTTCTAAATGGGATGGAAGAGGAATGGAACTAAGTGGAAAAATTGATATGGACTTGAAGTTTGACATCCATTTGATAGCACACAAATTTTATAGCTCAAGATGGTTGAACAACATATCATGTGAAGCATTTGACCTAGCATACAAGGTGGTAAAGAATAATTTATCCTTCAAGCTTGTCGAGTTTCTACTAAATCAATTGAGAAAGAACATGGACAACATCTAATTATAGAAGAAAAATTAATCTAAGTTTGGTTCTCTCTTGACATGTTTATTCTTCTATCCTCAAAATATTTTTCCTTCAAAAGGAACTATAGTATGGAAGAATGATACTCTAGTGTTGTATCAAATCAATGAATTTATAGTAGAGATGGGAGAAAAATTTGACAGTATCCTTGAGACATTCAAGAAGAAAATGGAAAATAGATATAGGATACCAAGGAAACTAGTAGAAGATTATGAACATAATATCTATTTTCTAGTTAACTGTGACAAGGTTTACATTCAAGTAGTCAGGCCTAGAGTGGCATGAGTTAAACCTTTTGGAATATGAGGTTAACATATATGGCATCAAGAATATTATTGAGGCTCTACTGAATGAGCCCATGGATCCTAAGGTAACATAGTTTGGAACTTATGAAGAGGCTAAGGCCAGAATTGAGCTTGAGATTAAATTACCCAAAGTAGTGAATAGAGGAAGAAAGAGGATAGAGAAAGTAATGAAGAATAGTAAGCAATAAACCTCTCCTCGCATGCTTATTAAAGGTAAGGAAGATAACCTAGGTGAAGATGAAGATGAAGAGGAGAATGTAGAGGAAGCAGAACCTAAGAAAGCAAAACTTCCAAAGAAGAAAGGGAAGGTTACAATAACCAATCTTGCAAATTCTTCCCCTGTCATTTTCACAAGAGGATCCACCAAATCCAAGAAGAAACTAAAGTTGGGTGAAGAGGATAAAGCTAAAAAGATTATATTTTAAAGGTCTACACCTACCCTTCAAGAAAAATTGAAAATATTTGAATAGGGAATAGGTATGACATGTTTTAAATCTCTTAAGTATGAGACTAGGATCCAAGAGGTGAAAAACCAAATTGAGAATGCCCCTATGAAAAAAATTAGGTAAGTGGAAGTACTCACCTAATGAATTAACACAACAAGTTCCTGATGTAATTATGGAAGCAGTCAAATCTTAATGGATTAAAATAATGAAAGTTGCTAAGACATTTGTGAACAAACCTTGAGACATCTTATGTTGACTCTCGAGTCTCAGTATAAAAGAGGTGAATGAATCATTCAAAAAGAATGACCAAAAGATTGTACCTAAATTCAATACATGTCTAATATTACTAAAGGACATTGAATCTATGCTGAAATCCATTACTACCACATGGAAAAATATCTATGGGATGCACAAACCTAGTGACTATGTTGTGCAAGTAGATGACAAAGGTGCTAAAGAAGATGATGTGGAATAAGTAGTAGAAATAAGAGATGATGAAATAAACAATGTAGATCTTGTTGATGCTAATGAGAAAGAAGAACAAGAAGTCACTAGAGGAAGTCTTCTAGAAATCTAGAGTATTAAGGAATCTAATGTAGAAAATATTGCAGTAGAAGTTAGGACTTCCTTTCCTCATTCTTTGATAAAAGCCTTAAGGTAATTAGGCTCAAAGAAGGTTTCTACAAAGTTGGTTGTGATTACAACTAGATCACCTAGCACCCAATGAATCTCTAGAATTACTCTACTGATTGTTGTAATGACTGAAGTGTCTAACACTTCATCTACCAAGAAACAAGTCTTTCCAGTATAAGGCTTGACTGAGCAACAACAAGGTATTCCTATGGCTAATGTTATTTCTACTATTCATACATTTTTTGTTGTTCCCACTTTTTCAGCTATTCTTTCCACCATGGCTAGTACAATGATAGTTGAGACCTTGTCTCAAGGGAGCATTGATGTTTTGAATAAGGGAAGACAAATTATTTCATCTATTATTCCTAAGGATAAGGGTCAATAGGTTGAAACCTCTAAGGATGAGATTGATCTAGAGGAACATATTGTAATACTAGATTAGGATATTTCCAATATGACACCTAATCAAATGGATACCCTTAGAGAAATTTGGAAGAAAAGGGCTAAGCAATAGAAGCTTATAGAAGAGAGCAAAAAGAAAAAGCATGTCCTTGAGGACATCAATAGCATATTTATAGAAGCTTTGAGCATTGAGCTTGATGAGAAAAAACCTTTTTTAGATTAGTTAGTTGAAATTGTCCACAAGTACAATGAAGAACTGAATGGACAAAATTTTTTTTGCAAAGAGTAGAGAGAAAATTTGAAAATGAAGTTTTGGAGCAAGTAGTAGATAATATTTCTATTGATCAAGTAGAAATATCTACTATTCTTCCTACACTAGAAAATTCTTTCAATAATGTTGTTTCTTTATTCATCAAGTTGAGTGACACATCTATCTTTACTAAGGAGATTAAGGATAAATTATCCAAGATAGATGAGGATATGAAGGATAGTGCACATCAGCTATCACTTGATCCTATTTGTAGGTCTGTATACTTTACAAAGATCATATACTTAATAGATCTACAAGCAGAGTTGTTAAGGGAAGAATTTAGAATTAGGGCTATAGTTGTAGAAACTCAAGGTATGATTCTTCCAAACATGGATGTAATGCAAAAGCATATTGCACATGCAAAAACCTTGGTCCATGATAATAACTTCTCCATAGTTGACCACATGATGTAACTATCAACAAAGGTACATATAGCCTTGCATGGATCCAAGATATTGGAAGAGAATTAGGACAAGACCATGGGTATCATTTTGAAGGTACACACTAATTTCTTGTCACATTTTGGTATTAGCTTGTAAATATTTTTCACCTTTGGCATTTATGTGAAAAAGGGAGAGAGGATTATTTGTATAGAAAATATATTATCATACTCTAGATATATGTATGAGGGAGATATATATGCATGGGGGACTAGTAATATGGAGACATGTGTATAGATTAGAAAAAAAATATGTTTACAAAAGAAATTTTGAAAAATTAGAAAAATATAGAGTAATTTACTAAGCTACAACAGTAGCAAGTCAAAACTAAGTTGAATACATAGAATGTTGATAAAGGAAGGTTTTGATTTGTAGTTTTGAGAATTCAGATTCTTGGTATGATAATTTTTTTGTTACTAATGCCTAAATCTTTTTAATTAGTTGGTTATAGTTGCTACCGAGCTTATCATTTATCTAATAGTACTAACCAAGTGATTCAGTTGCTACTGAGCTAAACAGTCAAATTTTAGTTCATGCCAAGCTTCATAGTGTGTACCAAGCACTTGAGATAGTTTATAGTAATGCCCAAGCCTAGCAGAGTCTACCAAGCTTTCTAGTTGAAGTGATGAAGATCTTCATGTTAACCAAGCTTTGTAGTGTTAACCAAGTATATCAGTGTCTACCAAGCTCACAATGTGAACAAAGAGAATTTAGTGTTGAAGAAGTCATACAATTTCAACCAAGTGATTTATTATCTACTTAGTTTCTTAGAGTTCACTGAATAATATAGTGATGACCAAGTCTGTGCTACATGAAATTATTAGTATAGACTAAGCTTGAACTTCAACTAAGTATTAGAGTTTTTTGAGTGTTGAAAGTTTTTTTTGAGTGTTAGAACATCACCAAATTTGTCTTCTCAATGTGAGTTATAGTAATAGACTAACTTTGTAAATTATAATGAATTTGGTATTGTAGTTAAGTCTAGTATGAAATCAAGTTTATTAGTATATAATGGCCCTCCCAGAGATCCTTGGAACATGGATAAGTAAAATTCAAGATTAAAAAAAAAAAAAGTATGGATGCACATGACAGTTAACATATAAGGATCACAAAGATCATGATGAAGGACTATACTAACTACCCCAACAACCAATGAATCTCAAAGCATCACTACTAACTAACATGCTCAACCTCAAGATGAAAACATAAACAATATAATATAAAATCTCTATCTATCAAAGCCTATAAAATAAGAAAACCAAAAGAGTACTCAAATAACACAAATGTGTTCCTCAAAAAACAACAGAGATGTCCCTTATTTTCCACATGATAAAATGCAACAATAGTCTCATGAGAGGAAGTACACCTGAGCACAAGGAAGTGCACCAAGCCACGTGAGGAACTACCTTCCCAGATGAGGAAACACATTGGAATAGCCATCAATTCTCTAGTCTACTACTGAGGTTTGCACAAGAGAATGCCTGAATCTATGTGAAGGAGTGTCATGTCCCATATGAGACAGTACAATCTCGCATGAGTTCCCATTATGCTTTGTATGAGAGAATGCTTACTTTTGTGAAAAAAAAATTCTCACATGAGAAAACTCTTCTCTAAAGTGAGGAAGTATAAAGAAGAATAGGGAAAATGAAAGATGAAAAAGTAGGAAAAAAAATTCCTCCACACAGGGGACTACCAGATCCACAAATTGAGGCTTGGACACTCAAACACAAGAGCAGCAAGAAGTCAACACAACTAACCATCTAAACCATATTAGTATAAGAAAACATACTGAAAGAAACATTTCAATGTACAAAGACAACTAGGCTCTTGTGTGGTTCATCCCAACCATAATAGCATCATAAGACCTCAAAGGCCCTAGTCATCCCCCCATGCAACAACCCAAACTACCAACTAGATAGTCAAAGTTCTCTTATAAAGGTGTTACTACTAAACATAATTACATCACAAGAACAATAACATATAATCATGCTACAACGATAAAAGAGTAGATGCTCCAACTAACTAAATCATGTTAACCAGCCATATGCTAACATCGTAACAAAGGAATGCATCAACTAACTAAAATAATACAAAGATGATATCCAAGGATTCCAAGTAAAGCATAAATCACAAGATAACATACTTTGAAACCTAAAGTACCAAGTGAGTATCAAGCAATAGTCACACAAGATTATTAGACTATCTCTCTATGCTAGTACCCTGTAGTGGTATAGGTAGTTATGCCTCCCAACCATGTAAAACCCATAGGTCAACTCTCATCATGCTAATGGAGATAATGATAAAACCAAAAACACACATAAAGCAAATGTCCATGACTAATGCTCATGCTAGATAGTAAATAAGACTACAACCAAGATCATGAGACAATGCAAGTATAATAGGTCCTAGTTAGACATTCTATTGGTCAACTATGTAGGGACTTGATAGAGAGTAAGTCAATTGGCATAAAATACCCCAAGCTAGTATCATGTGAAAGCCAAAACCTCCCTAGGAAACACATGACAATGTCTCCTTGAACTAAATTAGGTGCTCACCCTTTTATTATCTCTTAGTGAATAGATTGTCTCCCAAGAAAATATGTTCAAATTAACTCTAAATGCATGGATGAGAAGACTAAATCAGCACTAGCAGTTGGATAGGTTATCATTGGACTGATAACCTTCCTTTGAATTTTATCAAGTACAGCTCCCCATACATGATTTACCATGAATTAAATATGGATGTCTAATCATAAACATGAAATAGATGAAAAAACCAAGTGACTAAAAAGAAAAGAACAACCAATAACACAAAATCCATTTTCCTGGATGTTGCATTATAAAGAGCATGAAATCAAGGAATGCATTTTCCATTCTCTTGAGAAAGTGAAGAAACAAAGCTTTCAAGATAGCTTGCAATCAAACATATAAAAGAAGCAATGACATTAAAGCATATTTTAGAGAAAAGTAAAAGTGATACAAAGATCACAATTAGTGGAAAGAAAACTACTCGAACTAAAGATTTTCATATGCAATTATCTTCCAAATCTCCCTTCTCTAAAGTGTAAAAGACAACAAAGACCCTATTACAAATTTGCAATTAAAGTCATCATCTAAAGAAAACTAAAACTCCTTCCCCTACATTACATTTATAAAAAAACAAGATTTCCCCCTTTTTCAACACACAATTTAGAAAAATACAAGCTCTGATTTCTCTCCCTCACAAAAGCTAGAATAATTTGAGAAAAAGCTTTCCCCTCTTCCTGTGGCACACAGTCTGTAGTCTCTAGAAAAATGTAGAACCCCTTGCCTTGCTGCTGCCAACTTATTTATCATCTTCTCTTTTCTCGTAGCTTTTTAGTTACATAACATATTCCTAATGATGCTCTTATGTATCTATCCTCATATGATTTCAAAAAGAATATTACATATTCTATTAAATGAGGGATGAAAAAATATCATGGGTGATGATGATTACAATGTTTAAAATAAAACATTATAATGTTGTTTGTTTCTTCTTTTTGAGTATGATTAATATTTCCAAGTGAATCAAACTAATCATTATTTAATCTTTTCCTCTTAATTGAATTATCTCCAAAAACATTATAGATGTAATGCTCATATAGCACTTTCCCTTAGATGCTAATAGGTGGAAGCTTTCTTTGCTTAGTTATAAGAATATTATAATAACTTCTTCCAATCCTAGATTTTTAAAGGTATCCATATGAGACATATGGAAATAAATTAATTTAATAATAATCCATGACCTATAGCCTTGAAAAGTAAAAACTATGCTCTTCAATCAATATATTGTGTAGTGTGTATGAATCAGGCCTCTATCTTGTGGCCAATTTGGACACGAGTATCTCTATTTTGATCATACGAGTGTGAAATAGTTGACCTTGTGCCTTTGATTCTATTATGGTCAAATTGCTTCACCGTGGCTATTACTATCAATCTTCAAGCTTGGACGTGGTTTTTATTTTACATTCTTAACATGCATTTAGTCCATGACTTGGCACCTTTGAATTTGATCATTAACCAGCCGATTCACATGTATGCCCACTCTTTCTTAAGACAATGAATATCTTTCACCATCTTGGCATTATTATCAAAGGATGTATCAAATATTTTCTTGTATCATCATTTAGATGAAAACCTTTGTGTTCTTGTTAATTATATTCTCTGAGTGAGGACCATGCAAATTCATCCATGACTTTAAATTCCTTTACATAGACTCAAGGTTAAGAGTTCCTTTGATGCAACATGCTATCAAGTAATTGGTCTTATATTTTGTATCACCCTTAGGTTCTGTTATATCTTAAATTTCCTGCCATAATTTGTAATTCGTATTGCGCTTCCCGCCTTCGAAATACCCATATTCAAATGCCCGCAAAAATATTATATTAATGCCAAAGTTCAAACCTTGTAAAAAGTTCAAACGGCCCGCAAAGTTCTCTGCCGTTAGATCTAAGCTAGATCTATGGTTGTGCTATCTCGCCATTGAAAGCCGCACGAAGTTTATGTTCGTGACATAGCGTCGGGCAAACATGTGTCCGGTGGGTCCAGCGATGGGCTACAATAGAGGACGGGTTAGAAATGTTCTACGGCACCGTAGGCACTATGTCGCTATCATGCATTGGCCAAGAAATTGCCATGGCGACATAGCGCCCATCGGAAAGGTGTGCCGATGACGGTGATTGGCCTGCATGGCCTAGTTGGCTGTAAGGCTAGGCTGATTCATGAACCAAAAAATGAAGATAATCAATTTTGTCGAGTGATCTGATCTTCATGATCAATCTCGACCTACCAAAGAGGAATGTGAAACATAAAGGAAACACTCCACCATCTCAATTGATCCGTCTACTGAGTCAAAGCGCAGTTATGGCACCATTTTCAGTCTTCTCAGGACATTATTGGTGAAAGAGATCAGATCTTCTTGAGATTTTTTTTTATGATTGTCTTCCACAGGACTAAATGGCAGGTAGTTGTAGGGTCATTTCAGCAGCAAAAGATCTCAGTTATGCCTAACCTATAAAGGCAGTTTTTGTAAAGTTTTAAGGTGACCTTCTCTCTATTTTTTCCTTCTTTTTTTTTTTTTTGCTCTGCAATACTAGTGTGAATTCCCCTATGCCTCTAAATTGTTTGGTTCTCTACTATTCTCCTTCAGCCATTGGCATTAAGTGTAAGAATTCTTGCCTATGCCATTGTTTTGTGGAAATCTATAACTTGCATGACTGTATCTCTGTTGGCTTGTGAATGACATATAAGTGAATTTCTTCCTTGTGCTATTCATCTGGTTTTCTGATCTACGTGTGGTTATTTGATCAAAGCAAGTCTGGATGTGTAATATCCTTAGTTTCATCCTGGTTGAGTAGTGCATGTATGGGTAGGGAATTGGTCCAACACTCTATTCTGGTGCATCACCTCCTTAGATTAGACTAAGTAGATCTGCTTTCATGCCTCCTTCTCCCTTTTCCTCGCCAAGAAGTAGTTAGGTGCACCCTGATAGTAAGAGGAAGCTGACCTTCTCCGGAGACTCAACCTCGTAGTTCAAGTCCCACAGCTTGGAGGTTGTTTCCATGTTTCACTAGGTTGTCCTCGCGCATAGGCCTTGGACAAGGGTGCAAACCTAAGTGACAACAGTTTTTGGCACGCTCGACGAGACAATCCTATTGAAGATTTAACGTCTACTGGTGTCGAGAGAAGAAAGAGTTTCAGAGACTAATGCTAAAGACGTAGTGTTGGCTTCAGTTTTCAAGCCTTCAAGAGGCTGATCCTTCAAAGTACTTGGTGACTCTAAACATCAAAAAATCTGGTTCCAGGCCAAAGTTGCAGTGATTCATGCCCAAAACTGAAACAAGGGCATCTTCTAAAGGTAAATTTCAATATCAAGAGCTTTCTCTTTCAAATCCTAGAAGAAGGAGGATTAGAACTTCATTATTACCAGTTAGGGGTAGAATAACAGTTAATATACCTGTAAGATCTGTATCTACTCCTTCTACTATCCAAACTCAGCCTAGATTGCCATCAACACTCATCAATAGAACACTTGTTTATATGGCACAGCCAAGAGTTCATTCTTTTGCCACCTTTAATCCCAAAGACATGATATACCAGTATCTGCACTAAAAAGCATACTTGATATTACTGGTGAGACTTCTATCTCCCCTTTAGAGCATATCCAAGAAGTAGCAAATGTTTGTAATATTCATGGTATTACAGAGGATGATGTTGCTGTTAGACTTCTAGCCTCATCTTTAAAAGGAAAAGCATTACAATGGTATAGGGGCTTAGCTCATGGTTCTATAACTGATTGGGATGGATTAGGAGTAGGATTATGTAAACATTTTGAGGATAAGAGTGACCATTTGTCACTATTAGAGCAGTTGACTACAATAAAAGGAGCCCTCCATGAATGTGTGACTGATTTTAATTATAGATTTCAAAAGACATGGGATAGAATACCTACTTTGGTGAAACCTAGCCCCGATAATGCCTTTTTGCATTACCTTAGAGCTTTTAACAGTGATATTGCCACTACAATCCAAACTATTGGAGGAGATACATTGCCTAATGCTTATGAGATAGCTATAAAAGCGGAGAACATCTTTATACAGGGAGGCAAACTAGCTCTGAGGCCTCCCATACCCTTCTTTCCTGATATTCCAAACCACCAACCGGCAGTGGCCCCTCTTCCTACAACTTCTACATCACAAGCCCTTACTCCAATTCCCCAAGCTTCCACATCCTCAAATGGAATAGATGAACTCAAATAGATGCTCCAAGGTCTAGTGCTGAATGCAGATATAAGAGAGATGTCCCTGGATAAAAAAATGCAAGAGCAGGGGAGAGAGTTGAGGGACCAAGGGAAGACATTAGAGGATAGTTTTTCTATGATACAAAAAATGAGTAATAAGGTGGTGGCCTTAGAAAGGAAACAAGCTCAAGGTGGCAAGCCCCCCCAATTGCAATATCAAGCTCCAAATAGTGGTAGACCTCCTAATCAGTGGAATAGCTCTTTTGATCAAGGTAGGCAAAATAGTCATGCTTCCGCTTCAGGCTCAAATCAGAACAGAGCTATAGTCCATCAAAATAACTTGGCCCAAGATCAAGACTTTTGTCCTTCCTGCAACTATTCTTATACCTATTGCCTATGCCAGAAGGAAGAATCTTATTTGGCCCTAACCAACCAAGAACCTGCAACAAAGCAATCATACAAGGAAGACCATCCCAAGGAGGCCTCATATATTCAAAGCCAGGATGATTGCTCTTTCATGAATCATCAGATTGGGGAACATTGTAATGTAAACCAGGACTCTGTTGCTCATAACACAAGAAGTAAGAAGAGAGCTATGGAACACACTACCCCCCCCCGCCCCCCCCCTTTCCTAAGCAAGCCTCAACTTCAAGTGCTACACCTCATACACAACTAGAAAATGAACAAACAAGTACTTCACAATAGCAAAGGCAAGATTCTAGAGAGAAAGATACAAGTGATCCTCATGTTGCCCCATCTCAACCTCTTATGAGTGCAGATCCCAAAGTTCCTACCAAAGTTCCTAATGCACCATTGAGTGTGGTAGAGCAAATGAAGAAGACCAATGTGAGCATTTCCATGTGGGATGTCATTGCTACCATACCAATGCAGAAGAGGATGCTGCAACAAGAATTAGAAAAGATAGAACCCAAGGATCAATCATCTATCATGGAGAGTGCCACAAGTTTAGTACAACTAGTAGAAGATGTGGAAACAAGTAGAAAGGTTAGACCTCCCCCATTCTATGCTTCTCTGATCATAGGAGGCAAATTAGTCCATAATTGCATGATAGATTCAGGAGCTAGTAGCTCAGTAATGTCTAGGTGTGTTGTTGATGCTTTAGGGATGAAATATGAGCCCATTATTAGGGATGTGTTACAACTAGATGGGAGTAGTGTCAAAATTGTATGTATCCTTAGGAATGTGGAGATGGCCCTACATGCATGCCCTGGCTGCACTGTGATTCAAGACATATCCATTGCTGAAGTCAAGCCATACTTTGCTATTTGTCTATCAAGAGACTTTACTACCCAAATAGGTGGATTCATATCTACTGATTGGTCATATATTTCATTTAAGACTAGATATGGAGCCAATGCTTCAATTAGAGCAGAGCCTCAAGCCCTTCATCACACTGAATCTTACACCCCCAACTTCATCAACATGAATTGCCCTATTCTAGAGGTGGGTGGAAATGACATAGTAAATGAGCCTGCCACTTCCATAGCAAAGATTCCTGATTTCTTCTTGGACGAATGGGCTAGTACATGTCCATTTGAGCCTATGTTAGAAACTCTTGAGATAGGCCTTAGTACATATTGCATAATAGAGAAAGATGTTCAAGTCCCTAATCTAATTGGGACTAATGATGATATAAGCAGAATATGGAGTATGTACTTTGATGGCTCAAGGAATAGAAATGGATTAGGGGCTGGTGTTATGTTGATCTCTCCCACACAAATAAGATATTACTTCTCCTTTAGGGTCCAATTCAGTTGCACCAATAATGTGGCCAAGTATGAATCCTTGATTCAAGGTCTCTTACTTGCCCAAAAGAGGGGAATCCAAGCCTTGAAAGTATATGGAGACAGTGACTTGGTAGTGAACCAAGTGAGAAATTAGAACATCACCAAAAATAGCCTGCTCAAGTCTTACAAACACAGAGTCTGGGATTTTCTTGAGAGCTTCAAAGCATTTAATATTCAGAGCATTCCTAGGAAAGAAAATAAACATGTTGATAGACTTGCAGAAGTAGGTGCATCTTATGATGTACCAGGGAATCTTGAGGAATAAAAGAAGCAACAAATAAAGGTGGTAGTGAGGCCTAGTGTCCCTGATAATAATACTCATTGGCAAGTGTTTGATTCTGATGAGTAGATTGTGAGTTTCTTGCAGAATGAGGCAGAGTTTTCAGAGAGAAATCAGTCAAGGTTGCAAGACCAATATGGTGACTAGATTATTCACCTCAGTTCCAATAAGCTTCCCAAGGGTCTCATTACCTTGGAGAGTTTCTTTAATCCAAATGATCAGACAAAAGGCAAAGGAATGAATCTAGCTATAGAAAAGGATGATCATGCCCCAATTACAATTGCTAATGGAAAATCTCTTAACTTGGGGAAGGTATGTTCTGAAACTGAGCAAGGAAATTTCATTCATCTATGTCAAGAATTTAATGATGTGTTTGCTTGAACATATGATGACTTAAAATGGTTTGACCCTAGTTTGTTTCAGCATACGATAGATTTAGTTGATAGGGTCAAAATAGTAAGGCAAAAATAGAGGCCAGTGAATCCCAAGATTGAACCTTTAATGAGGAAAGAATTATCCAAGTTGATTGAGGCTAACATAATTTTTCCTATCAAGCACTCATCATGGGTAGCTAATCTTGTTCCTGTAAGGAAGAAGAATGGAGAAATTAGATTGTGTGTGGACTTTAGGGATCTTAATTAGGATTCCCTTAAAGATCACCATCCCCTCCCTTCCATGGAGCAAATTCTGTCCAAGGTCAGTGGTTCAAGAAGATTCTCTTTTCTGGATGGGTTTTCTGGTTATAATCAAGTGCTGGTTAAAGAATCTAATAGACACAAGAGAACATTCACTACTAAATGGGGCACCTATGCTTATTGCAAGATGCCATTTGGACTAACAAATGTAGGTGCCACATTCCAGAAGGCAATGGAGATGACCTTTAAAAAATTAATTGACAAGTTTTCCTTAGTGTACCTTGATGATATAACTATATATTCAAAAAATGTAGAAGATCATCTTGGTCATTTGAGACAGGTATTTCTAAGATGTAGAGAGTTTGGGGTATCCCTTAACCCAACCAAGTGTGTCTTTGCTACAAGCCAAGGAAAATTACTGGGACACATTGTATCTAAGGATGGGATGACCATTGATCCAGAAAGAACAAAGGCAATACTTGCCCTCCCTCTCCCTAAACACAAGAAGGGGCTGCAAAGTTTCCTTGGTAGGATAAATTTTGTAAGAAGGTTTATTCCTAATCTTGCTACCATGGTGAAACCTCTTATAGCTATGCTTAAGAAATATATGGTCTTCTCATGGACCAAGGAAGGGAAGGAGAGTTTTGAAGTGATCAAGGCAGCCACAACCTCAGCCCCTACTCTCATGAACCCAAATTTTGAGAAAGATTTCATCCTCTACACTCTAGGTGGTGAATCAAGTATTTCTGCTATCTTGACTCAAACAAATGACAAGGATGAGGAGCATCCCATAGCCTTCTTTAGTGAAGGGCTCAAGGAATATGAAAATAAGTATAGCTTTGCTGAGAAATAAGCCCTTGTGGTCATCAAAGCCTTGAATAAATTTAGACACCTCTTATCCCACAACAAGATCCATTTATTAGTGCCTCATGCCATTGTAAAAGACTTCATGTTAAGCAAGGATATCAGTGAAAAGAGAGCTGGATGGATCACTAGGGTAATGGAATATGATGTTGATATTCAAATTACCAAGCTAGGAAGAGGGAGAGGATTATGCAAAGAAATGTTATTAGACCAAGGTTCAGATGAGGAGGCTGCTATGATGATAACAGAGCAGCAGGAGGAAAGAAATGTCAATGATCCAAGGAGCTAGATAAATGAGATGAAGAGCTTCTTATCAGGGGATGGATACCCTCAGGGATTTGACAAAACTAAAAGGAGACAATATAGACTGTAGTCCATTCCCTACATTGTGATTGATAGTATCTTATTCAGGAAGGATTTTAATGGGACCCTGTTGAGATGCATTGAAGAGGATCAAGCTAAGAGGATGATTAATGAACTTCATGATGGCCCTGATGGTGGCCATTTCCCTGCAAGAACAACTCCTATGAAGATCATGAGGGCTGGTTATTACTGTCCATCTTTGTTTCATGATTGTCATAGATATGTGAGAAAATGTGAGAAGTGTTCTTTCTTCTCAGGAAAACAGAGACTTGCAACCCTTCCCCTTCATCCTATTCAGGTGGATCATCCCTTTACCTAGTGGGGGTTGGATTTCATAGGCCCCATTAATCCTCCATCTAGTGTAGGTCATAAATGGATTTTGGCTGCTACTGATTATTTCACTAGGTGGATAGAGGCAATTTCTTTGAAGGATGCTACAAAATCATTAGTTGTTGAGTTCCTTGATGTAATTATATCTAGGTTTGGTGCTCCTTCTACCATCATCTCAGACAATGCCAAGTCTTTTGTCGGGACCCAGATTTGTGCATTGGCAATGGATCACAATATCTACCTGAGCACATCATCAAATTACTATCCTCAGGGTAATGGTTTGGCTGAGTCTTCCAACAAGAATCTTATTAGAATCATGAAGAGGACAATAGAAGACAATCAGAGGGTCTGGCATAAAAAATTAAAGACTACTCTGTGGGCTGATAGGATAACACCCAAGAGATCTATCGAGAATTCACCTTTTGTGCTAGTATATGGTAGGGAGGCTAGACTTCCAATCTCATTAGAGTTCCCATCCTTGGAGTTGGCTCATCAGCTGGAATTGATTGAAGATAGTGCCATGTCAGTAAGAATGGCAGAGCTAATGGAGCTAGAGGAAAAAAGAGATAAAGCTATGAAGACCCTAGAGTAACATCAGCAACAGGTGAAAAGTAACTTTGACAAGAGGGCCAAGGACAAGACTTTCAAAGAGGGGGATCTAGTTCTTAAATGGGATCCTGATAGGGTGAAACTAGGAAGACATTCTAAGTTTGATGCATTGTGGAGTGGCCCTTACCTAATCTCTAGTTGCAGGCAGGCCAACGCATTCCAGTTGAGTAGGCCAAATGGCAAAATACTCCCCATTCCAGTTAATGGGATCCATCTTAAGTCTTGCTTCTGATGAAATCATAAAAAACCATGTACATTAGTAGTTTAGTTCTTTTTGTTGTTTCCTTCTTTTCACGAAGTGCACGGGCACAACTGTCTCCCTGTGAGGTAGCTAATTTTGAGGCGTCTCGGGCTGTAGAGGAAGTTTTTTTTTGTTTTAGTTTATAGAGGAAGATCTAGGGTTTTTAATGTTTTGATTTCCTTGCAGAAGGGTTAGGGTTTTGTTATTCTCATATTTGTACATTTCAGACCCATTTTTGACTCCATAGCCCAATGGATTGTTTATACGCACTGGTCATGCATCGAGTAGGCTCATGCCCCTTGCGAGTCACCAAAAATGTTATATCTTAAATTTCCTGCCAGAATTTGTAATTCGTATTGCCCTTCTTGCCTTTGAAATACCCATATTCAAATGCCCGCAAAAATCTTATATTAATGCCAAAGTTCAAACCTTGTAAAAAGTTCAAATGGCCCGCAAAGTTCTCTACCATTAGATCTAAGTCAGATCTATAGCTGGCACTATCTCACCATTGAAAGCCACACAAAGTTTATGTTCGTGACATAGCACCGGGCAAACACGTGTCCGGTGGGTCTAGCAATGGGCTACAATGGAGGACGGGTCAGAAATGTTCTGTGGTACCGTAGGTGCTATGTCACTATCATGCATTGGTCGAGAAATTCCCTTGGCGACATAGCACCCGTCGGAAAGGTGTGCCGACGATAGTGAGTTAGCATGTTCGGCAGCAAGGTTTGGTGGGCCAGAGAAGATAAACAGTGAGGTTTTAGGCAAGCGATTGGGTCACGTCAGGTACTTCATCTTCCCAGTTGGCAAAGTTTGGTGTCACGATGGAAAATCAGAGAGAGCCATGTGCGCCAAATCTTCAGTTTAGCAAGCACAGTCAAGAGATGAGTCTTCATGATCGTTAGATCTATAGAGATCTATAGCTGGCGCTATCTTGCCATCAGAAACCGCTCGGGAGATAACATCGGCGACATAGCGTCCAGGTGCCACGTGTCTTGGTGGGACCATATTTCATGTTGCTAACATAGTAGGGATTAAACAACCAACAAAAAAATAGGGAAGTGCCACATGTACCATGGGCCCAATGAATTATGAGGGAGGAAGGTCGCAGGAAGGTGGGTCTTTGTGACCGTTAGATTACAGAAGATCAACAGCAGGTTCCATGTCGCCATCGTGAAGCTACGTGATCTTTAGCATAGTGACATGGCATCCTTTCGCCACATGTCAGTGGGGTCAAGTCTCGCTAGGGTGCAATCGCCGAAATGTTTCCAGATGTCCATTGGATATGACAGTAGTTGGAGAGGTGGCGCCAAATATGATGGGCTCGGGGTAAGGATAGCATGGAGTATGATGATTCTTCACAATTGTCGGATCTAGGTTGATCGATGGTAGGCACCATCGCACTATAGTGAAGATATGCGAGGTTTATGTTGGCGACACAGTGCCTTGTTGACATGTGTTCGGAGGCCCAGTCAAGATTGACGGTCAGCTGGCAGATAGTATAACCGTCACAGTTAGTGACAACAGTTCAAAGGTGGCGCGGTGAGTCTAATGAAGGGTGGTCGACCATGGGAGAATCCCCAGGTGGCAAAATAAAGAGAGATGATTGGCCCGCGTGGCCCAGTTGGCTGTAAGGCTAGGCTGATTCATGAACCAAAAAATGAAGATAATCGATTTTTTCGAGCGATTTGATCTTCATGATCAATCCCTACCTACCAGAGATGAATGCAAAACATAAAGGAAACACTCCACCATCTTAGTTGATTCGTCTACCGAGTCAGAGCGCAGTTATGGTGCTGTTTTCAATCTTCTCAGGACATTATTGGCGAAAGAGATCAGATCTTCTTGAGATTTTTTTTTATGATTTTCTTCCACGAGACTTAATGGCAAGTAGTTGCAGGGTCGTTTCAGTAGCAAAAGATCTTAGTTATGCCTGAACTATAAAGGCAGTTTTTGTAAAGTTTTAAGGCGACCTCTCTATTTTTACCTTTTTTTTTTTGCTCTGCAATACTAGTGTGAATTCCCCTGTGCCTCTGAATTGTTTGGTTCTCTACTATTCTCCTTTAGCCATTGGCATTAAGTGTAAGAATTCTTGCCTATGCCATTATTTTGTGGAAATCTATAACTTGCATGACTGTATCTCTGCTGGCCTGTGAATGACATATAAGTGAATTTCTTCCTTATGCTATTCATCTGGTTTTCTGATCTGTGTGTGGTTATTTGATCAAAGCAAGTCTGGATGTGTAATATCCTTAGTTTCATTCTGGTTTAGTAGTGCATGTATGGGCAGGGAATTGGTCCATCACTCTATTCTGGTGCATCACCTCCTTAGATTAGACTAGGTAGATCTACTTTCATGCCTCCTTCTCCCTTTTCCTCTCCAAGAAGTAGTTAGGTGCACCCTGAAAGTAAGAGGAAGTCGGCCTTCTCCAGAGACTCAACCTCGTAGTTCAAGTCCCATAGCTTGGAGGTTGTTTCCATGTTTCACTAGGTTGTCCTCATGCATAGGCCTTGGACAAGGGTAAAAACCTAAGTGACAACAGGTACCTTGATGATAAAACCATAGGTGATCGAAAGGTGCCTAACTTTGTCGATTACCAGACATTTGAATCCATGTTGACACATTTCAAACTCATGTTCTGTACACTCCTTGCTACGGGTGGGCTTTGCTTTCTATGTCTTATTAATTTCTAAATGTGTTTGAGACTTCTTCAACCCATTCCATCAAATCGGGTATTCACTGCCACTATTGTATAGAGATTGGGCTTCTCTACATTATCACTTGTATACTATTTCAAGTACTAGAAGACTAAAGATTGTTGATGAAATTTGTCTAGCCATGCTGCAATTTTCCATAATTATGGTGGCCAACTTTTGCTTGTCAATTACCTGAGAACAAATCATGGATGAGTTGAAGGGATTGTTTCTCATGTCTCTGAGAATTCACATTCAATTTACTAAATAACTTGGAAGATAATTGCATCATTCAAACTTATGCTCCCTTTTTACATTAGTCTGTTGAGTAGACCTTACTTTCAACTAATGTATTAAGGACTTCCCTAAGGGGCACAAAGGTTTCTATGGCTACCCTATTGATGTGTTCTCCATCCTTTGTGATTCAAGATGAAGTCTTTGCATACTAGACTCAGGTATGTAGCTTGTCAAACCACTCATGTGCTTCGGTGAGCACCTTGCTTTCTCTACTTTTTGAGACAAGCTCCTTTAATAGAGTCAAGCCCATCATTTTCCATTCAAGATTAAGTTTTTTCTTCCTATCATACCCAATGTCATCATGCAGACTCATCCCTTCAAATTGATTTCATGTGTCAATGCATTTGAATAATCTACACACCATCATTTATTGATTTTTTTTCATCTAGCTATGTGATGAGATGAGCTCTCAATAGCTTATTTCAAAACATCACAACTTGGTTCATAATGATGAGATTTTCTAGTTAACAAGTACCTTGTCACAAAATTCCATGTTGGGTAGTTCATCTAACCATATTAAGGTAACACTCAAAGGTCTCGCCATATTGAGCTTTTGAATTGGACATATGAGTCTTTCCCAAGATATTTTGAACCACTGAATGTCTAAATCATGCTTTATAAATTTTGATTGATCACACTATAAGCTTTGAATCCCTAAATCTAAAAATTAAATATATAGAAGTTGAGTCTTTAGACTAGTGAACTTGAACTCGAATTGGAAACTAGAAGTTGAACTTCAACATTGATAACCAGATGAACCTATGAGATGGACCCTTTCAAAAAAAAGAAATTCTCAACCTATTCCAATCAAGTTAAACCACTTCAAACTATTTTGAACCACTTTGAATTGCTTCAAATGTTCTAAATGAACTTGAACTACTTCAAATTGTTCTAAACCACCTTGAACTACTTTGAACTACACTAAATCTTAGTTCAAATAGGTTCGGAACTCCACACTAAAAGTTTTAAAACTGTGTCCATATTGAGTACCAACAATAGCTTTGAATCTATTTTTGAACCCAGAAATATATCCAAAGGGATAGATTGACAAAGAATATATTTTGGTTTTCTTCATTAGGTCTAGATGGTACAAGAATTCTTTGAATTAACCTATTGATTTTTTCCACAAATTCTCTCATAGGTTCGTGCATTTCCTTTTTCATTTGACTAAGTTGAAGTAACAAGGAGCACTCATTATTAGGATCTTTCAATCTATTTAGGTAGGATTTTTGTGGCACCATTAGGTAATGTTGTAGGATTGACACCATGGTTCAATGGACCTATATTCTACCCCCATGGTTGGTTGGCAGCCATGTTTGGTAATATAACTTGTAGAGGTTGGATATTTAAATGAGAAGGAAAAAGAGCTTTCAATGGGAGTAAAGACTACACTAAAGGTGAGAAAGGGGATTGTTTTGGTGGGGAACTAGGTCTACTACAAGAATTAGTTTTTTTCTTTTTAGGATTATTAAAACTAGGTAGGAAAATCAAATTCTTTAAAGGTTCAATGTTTTTTTCTAGGATCCCCTTTTCTCTTTCTCCACTTGTATATCTCCTAGCAGCCAACTCTACCTCTGATTTCTTTATTTAGGGTCTTGTAGGTTCTTGTGCAACCCTATTGACCACTACTTCTTCTTGAACTTTAGGCACACCCTTTAATAATTCAGCCCACTCTTCTCTTTCTAGGACACTCAAAACTTCTTGAAATTGCTAGTTATTTTGACACAATGTCTAGGTAGTTGTAGTTAAATATGAGACTATATCTTCTTATGTATCTTCAAATCTAAGATTAGGCTACAACATAGGGAACACATCAATATGCGGTAGAACCATTGTAATTCATTTCCTTTTCAAAAGTTTGGTTCTATTTCATAGGGACTCTCTCCCCAGTGGGGTTGCCAAAAATATATTGGTGAACAGATTGTCTTTCTAATTATACAATGGCAACTTACTCTATGCCCATGATTTAGAAAATACAATTATGTTCACAACAATTGAGAAAACTTCATATTATTCATTTTCTCTCTATATTTATAGGTACAACTTTCTTTATGAGATTTATCAATGAATTCAAAAATCAATAGCACACTATTTCCACAAAGCACATAATATACTCTCACATACTCTTAGGTAGTGAGGTGAAGATTCATTTATACAACAAGGAATGAAAATCCCATAGTCTTTTCATTGAAATGAACTTATTCAAAAGAAAACAAATACCATAACATTTTTAGAATAAACATCCAAGAAAATTGAACATTATAAATTGTAATAAAATAGCAATAGATATCCCACTCAATATATCATATGCTCACAAAGTAACAATGATTAAATCACTTCAAATGCCAAGTTCCAAGCATGATCAAAAGGTTATATATGTATATATATATATATATATATATATATATATATATATATATATATATATATATATATATATATATATATATATATATATACACACAGAGAGAGAGAGAGAGAGAGAGAGAGAGAGAGAGAGAGAGAGAGAGAGAGATTTCTTTTTTGCGCATAATCATCCAAAGAGAACACAAACATATATATACTACCTATCTATTGCTATTTCAAAAAGAACCTATTTTTATAAAAGTATTATCTAATATATAATTCCTACCCCTAAACAGTTCAATGCCCTAGCCTTTATAGTTTTTTACATATCCAAAAGGCCTTCATTAAAGCCCAGCCATTTTGGTTGAAACAATTACGATAAATAAAAATATTTTTAAAATAGTTTCAAAAGGAAACAATAGAAAGTAACTACTCTAATCAAACTTCATCATCAGTTTTCTCCTCTTTTCCCATGATTTGTTTCACCAACTTCTAGCTCCTAAAGGTGTTCATAAATTCTTGCATTGCATGAGAGTGAGGGTTCTTTAGACTTAGTAGCTTGGACATATTGTTAGTCTCAAAATGGTTTTGACATTTGAGCACCACCACACTTAAAAATTTTCTACATTGGAGCCGAGCACACTATGTATGCTGAGCCACAACAGGAGCCGAGTTTGGAAATCCAACAAGTGTCGAGTAGTCTTTAGGTGCCGAGTAGCCTTTAGGTGTCGAGTTAAGATCAGGTGTCGAGTGAAGAACAAGTGCCGAGTGACTCTAGGTGCCGAGCATGATACAAATATCGAGTGATATTTGAGTGCTGAGTCACAGACGATGCTGAGAAATACAGTAATGCAACAGAAGCTAAGTAAGCTAGTTTGTTACATGTGTCGTGCATCTAGAATCATTAACTATCGAGTAACACAGAATACACATATGATTTTTTAACTTCACTAATTCAGATATAAACCATTTTCATGGCTGACATATGACACATCTCAAAGGATTAAATGATAAGATCAAATCTTTTGTATTTCCTATGCAATCTAAATGCAGCCAATAAGAAAAATGGAGAAGGCATGAAACCAATAATAAAAGTGCAAGGAATGAGCAGGAAATAGAGATTCAATATGGATCATAGATCCACATCTAACCCTATGTTTTCAAATGTCTTTATAAGGAAGACTAAAACTCATTTTATGTGTGTATGGATGAAGGTGTGTAAGGAAAACTATTTTTAGAGTAAAGAATATTAGATCTTAGAGGATCAAGATCAGAGAAAGCAGATCAAGTGCCTATATTCAGCAATCAAAGGATCGTCAGCTATTAGGTTTATTACACCTAATACTCTCTAGCAATTGTATTCAAAAGGAAACCCTATGGTGATAGGTTAGCTTAACAGCTATTTTGTAGATCCTTTAAATAGGTGATTAAATCCTTTAATAGGGTAACACTTCATGTAAAGTGTTTTTAAATCCTTTAACCAAGTCACTATTTATATAGTGTAAAGCCTTTAATAGGGCAGACCATCAGAAGTGGTTAAACATTATTGCCATAGTAATTTTGTGGGTATCATCCCCACCCTAGTTTTACCTTCTTATTCCTAGAGGGTTTCTGGGTTACCAAAATTTCAAGTGTTATGTGGTGATGCACATGTGTTTTTCATAATTGCTTAATTTTGATATGCATGCATGTACATTTCAATATTATGTTACTAAGGTTTTTTGAAAAATAGGTTAAAAGCTAGTACTTTTGATTCACCCCCACCCCCCGCCCTCTCAGAAGCATTCTTTCCATTAAGATATTTCAACAATTGGTATCAGAGCTTTAAGGTTCTCACAAGGAGAAGTCTAACAGCTTGGAGAAAAAGGTCTAAATATGGAATTCTTCAAACTTGGAAAGATTATTAACAATCAAGTGATTGATGTGCAACTCACTCTACACAAAGTAGAGGAAGCCAGGGAGGAACTACGAAAATCCTTGAAAAGAAGGAAGGATATAGCCATAACTGAAAATGATATAAATTACTAGGAGATAGATACCACAAAACTGTTTGTCAATGAAGACACTAAAGAGTTTGATGCAGCAATAGCAGAACTGATGGAGAAAAACAAAGTTCAAGTAGAAGAGATAAGATCTCTCAAGATGGAACCTGAATCACATGCCATAATGTTATGTGAAATCACTGAACAAAAGAAAAGAGTAGTTGAGGATAGAGTCATGATGGAAGATGACAAAAGAAATCTTGCAAACAAACTTGAAGAAAAATGTACTGAATTAACAAGGATCTCAAACATGCAGATGGATACACTTGCCCAAATGATGAACCTTCATCATGAACTCAGTATGAAAGATATTGAGATCTCTACTTTGAAGATGCAAAATGAACAACTGCAGAATAAATTTAATAGAGAAAAAGAAATAGCAGAGAATCTCAACAAGTCAAGTGAAGCCATCAAGTACTTTGAATAGTTGATGAAATTTCCAAGATTAGCCCATAATACATCAAGACTTGGATACAATAGCACTGAAGTAGGAGAATCATCAAAGAGTGTTGAGAAAAGAAGCAACAAAGGTAAGGATTCAAAACCCATTTGTCATTACTGTAATAAAAAGGGGCATACTGCTAATATTTGTAGCAGTAGAAGATTCAATCAGCTAAACTCATCCAAGAGCAAGAGTTACTATCACAAGTGCAACATGAAAGGACATATGACACAAGACTGCAAATCCAAAGTGATAAGGACATAGAGATTTGATGGATATTATCATAATTGTAAGAAGTATGGACATAGAGCATTTGAATGTAGATCAAAGCCTATGTGGGCATCAAATCAACCAGCAAAAACAAAAGGAAATGACAGTCAGTACCATTGGGATTACAACACCAGGTATAGTTGTCATTATTGTCAAAAATATGGACATATACCCTAGAACTACATAAGAACACATTTCAAAGGGAACAATAAAAGATGGTTGAACCAAACTACATGTTTTAGTTGCTTGAAAACTGGTCATATCAGCAAAAACTATCCTGCAAGGTCCAAAACACCAAAAACTAAATCCAACAAAGAAAATAAGGGCAAAGAAAAGATTGATGTCAAGAAAATAAGAAGACAAATGAATAAGATTTGGAAAAATAAAGATGAGTGCAGAACATCAAGTGGAGGGATCACTTCATCCAATGGGTCAAGTGATCACACTTTATTAAACTAAGCATAAGAGAAGTGTATGGGACTGATATACAAAGTTAGATCATACATCAATCCCAAGATAAAGAAGTATTGAAAAGTAGAAATAAGCATGAAACAAGATGCCAAGACAAAATTTTAAATGATGATGCCAAGCTATCTTTGGATGCCGAGTAAAACTCCAATACATGCCGAGTTCCTAATAGTGAATGAGTTGATAGCTGATGCCAAGTTAAATAACTCCAATGGAAGTCGAGTGAAGTGGAAATGTAGTGCAAGCCGAGTAATGTGACAAATCCTTCAGAGGCTGAGTTTGTAGTTGAGCATTTAATGCAATGGAAATAGGGTATATTATCATGATTTTAATCATTCTTCCTCATCGCGGTCAAGAAGAAAAGAAGAGAAATAGAGCGAAGCAACTTCATAGTAGAGAATCCAGTATTCCAAGCAGATTACAACCTCTTACAATGCATTTTCATCGATCTTGAGGTATTTTCATTTGTGTCGAGCTATGCAGTTTCATATTTCTGTGTAAAGGAAACCCTAGTTTGCATAAATTGCTTCACGTTCTAAGACAACCCAGGACAAAAAATCGTTTGAAGTCCAGCTAGTATCTAATGAGGTTAGGCAGCCTAACTTTCACCCTATCCCTAGAGTTGCATACAAGAATGATGCTGTCGGAGCCCTTTTTTGCATACCCCCAAACATTGTTATGGTTCATGATGTAAGGAGATGCTATAATTGTAAGATAGGAGCCATAGGAGACATGGAAATAAGAGAAGCCTTTGCAAAGATATGTGTCGATGGAGTCTTGAAAGATGAATACAAAATTGCTGAAAGGAAGGGTTTAACACAAGTTTTGAGTTTTCCCACCATATTTAAAATAGAATGGATCAAACTTGTGTTGAGAAAAATTCATAATGGCAGTTTGTGGTTAGAAGATGTCCCTATCAAAATTACAAAAATAATCATTCATAGGGTAATTGGATATCCTACCCTAGATCAATTCAAGACCTTGAGAAGTGAATCCAAAGAGGTTATTGAAAAGAACACAGGTGCTCAGTAGAACAAAAGAGGAATGACAATTCATACCATTTAGGATCCTCTAGTTGAGTTTGCTATTAGAGTTATTGCCCACAAATTCTACCAATCCAGTAGATTCAATAGTGTGCCATGTATTGCAGTAGATGCAGGCTACAAACTGGTGAAAAGGGATCATACTTATGATCTTGCAGAACTACAACTACAACAAATTAATGAAAACCTAGCAGCCATAAGAAGGACAAAGGGTGTTCAATGCAAATTTGGAGCAATTCTAGTTTGTGTATTATTTTATGTTTAGAATGAATTTCCCTCTTTTGGAAAAGTTACATGGAGAAATGATAGAACTATCATATCCCAAATTAATGAATATATAGAACAAATGGGAGACAATTTTGATACCCTGATGACAAGCTACTTTGAGTATTTTAAGAAATCCATGAAGAAAAGGGTGAGAATACTAGTTTCCATAGTGGAAAAACATATTAATGATATATTATTCTTAGTTGATATTGACTTCATCTATATCCAAGTAGCAATTCCAAGGGTGAGATGGGTAAGGCCATTTGGTTATGAGATCAACATAGATGAAGCATCTGCATCAATAGCTACATTATTGATAGAAGAGATAGATAAGAGTGCCCCACACTTTGGCACTTATGATATGGTAAGGTCAAAGATAAATATGGAATTAAATACTGCCTCCATATTGAAGAAGAAAGATAAATTGATGAAGAAAATTAAGAAGAAATTTGGTGAAGGAATTGAGGTTGAAGCAGAAGAAGAAGATGATGATGACAATAATGATGATGAGGATGAACAAGAGAAAGGCCCAATGGAATTAACTCAAGGCCTAGGTTAAGACAAGGAGGAAGGTGCCCAGGAAGAAGAATCCAAGAAGGCAACAACCCAAGTTGAGCCAAAGAAGAGAAAGGCAACAAAACAGCCTCCAGCTCAGCCCAAACCAAAGAAAATTGACATGTCATCACCAAAAAATCCAACAACTAGAGCTACAACAAGGGCCTCCACACAAAAAGCTAAAGAGGAAGCTACAAAGAATAAAAAAATCAAGAAGACATCGAAAGAGCCAAGGAAAAGAAGAAAATATGTGGCACAACGTGATACTGATGAAGAAGATCAATTCAAAAAGTTAAGCCATTTTTCAGTTGATACATTATGTAAAAAGATTGGAAATGGAGATTTAAGCAACATAAATAAAGTTGATTTCAATAAGTTCACTAAAGATGAACAAAATAGAATAGAAGAATCAATTTATGGAATGATGGCACAGTTCAAGTATACTCCTCTTGAACTAGATGGACAATTGCCAAATGAACTGTCTAAAATTGTAGAAGACATATGACATTTTTGTTTGAAAATGGAGAAGGAGATGAGAGAATCAACCCTAGCAAGCATACTGCCTGATTTAACTAAGGAGAAAATAGAGAAAGTAGTCAAAAGGCATAATACTAGGTTTACACCTAAGTACAGGGCATTCTTCGTTCTCCAAAACAAAATGGAAGAAATTGTATAAAGAACAACAAAATCAATGAAGAACTTGTACAAAAAGGGTGAATATTTTCTTGAAGAAGAATACAAGGAAGAAACTACTACTCCACCAGAAGAAAGAAGAAAAAGGAGAGAAGAGAAGAAAGAAGTAGACCAAGGAAAGGAAGAAAAGAAGGAAGAAGAAAAGAAACAAGAAGAAGAGAAGAAGGAATAAGAAAAGAAAGAAACAGAGGAGGGGACACAAAATCAAGATGAAATGGCAACAGCTGAGCAAGAGCACCAACAAGACCAAAGTGTGCAAGACACACAATTGCCACCCACTAGCCCTCCTCATGTACCCATCACATCTGCAACAACTATAACTATATAGGATGTTCTTGACACTTTTTCTTAGAACATCAATCCATTAACTGTAGAGGATCTCAAAAGAATCCTTGACCAATCCACACAAAAAGCAAAATTATGTACATATCCAGTATTGGTCAGTGTGGATGAATTACAAAAACTAGTAGAAAACACAGTTAGAGATAAGGTGAATCCACAAGAACCATCTCCCTTCATCTCTACAGCTACTAGTGGTCAACTTCAAATGCCAACAGTTGTTTAATTAGGCATAGTTGACACAACAAAACAAAAGCTGACTGCAACAATAGACAAAGAAATAGAACAAACAGGACAGACTATTACATCTGATCCTACAACACAAACACAAGGTGCACTTACCTAGAAATACTATAATTGATCAAGGTAGATAACAAGAGGAGAAAATAGAGGAAACCCATAAAGAGAAGGAGGTAATACAAACATTGATAAATTTTCTTACCTAGGGGACTCCTTCACAATAGCCACTACAAATATCAACACCAGGATCAAGTTCTACAAAAGTTGGAAGGGTACTTCACTATGGAGACCCTAAACTAGATGAGGAAATAGTCATACCAAGTTATGACTCAAAAACAATAAACATTGATCAAATCAATAAGGTGTAGGAAGCATTAAATAGAAGAAAGAGGCAAGAGATACTCAGGAAGGAGTATCAACAAAAGCAAACTTTACATGAAATTAAAGACATCTTTATGGATGCCTTTAGTATTCAGTCACCAGATGAGTCAAAGCATATCATGGAACAATTATCAGATATTATTGACTAGGTGACAAATGCAAAAACTATGGATTGGTTTGAAAGAAAATTTCAAGGGAAAGTTAATGAGAAAATATCTAGTGAAATAGCACTTTCACAAGTTGAATTGGAAAAGGTAATAGACAAAGTAAAAAGGGTACTTGAGAATATATTCTCATTGTACCAAAAGTTGTGTGACTTTTCATACTTCACACAAGAGACAAGCCAAAAGATAATGAGCATGGAAAGAAATTTGAATATTTCAAGTATGCAGCTACCAAAAGATCCAGCTCAAAGTGAGAAGCATTTTGCTCAAACACTTCACACTCAGAAAGAAATAGTTGTATTAACAACAGAAGAGGCCACCATCAAGGCAAAACTGATACAACTCCAATCCTCCATTACCCCACATTTAGAAGTACTCCATAAAGAATAGGTCTATGCTGAAACTTTTTTCAAGAAAGATCCTAATCTTTCTACTTTAGAAGGAATTATTCACATTGCTGCAGAGACTATCATCTAGTGTAAGTCATTGGAAATTGCTTTGCATAATTGCGATGCAACTCTCAAGATGATTATGGAGGTAAAAAACACATTTTTGGCGAAATATGGTCTTAACCCTTAAAACCCTTTGACATAAGTGTCAAAAAGGGGGAGACAAGATGAATGGGGAAGACAAGATGAACGAGGGAGACAAAGAGACAAGTTAACATGGGGAGACAAGATAAAAGGGGAGCATGATATACAACATAAAATTTTGGTTACCAAGATAGCACAGATTATGGCACAATCAACTTAGGGGGAGTTACAATAATTTTGAAGTATATATTGTAAGTTATGAAATTTTGATCAAGGTTTTAAAACCTCTATATATATACTGAGTAGATTAGTGAATGTACTCATAAGGTTAGTTAAGTGTTTTTGTCACTCATGTCAAAGGGGGAGATTGTTAGTCTCAAAATAGTTTTGACATTTGAGTGCCACCACACTTAACCATTTTCTACATTGGAGCCAAGAAAACTATGTATGTCGAGCCACAACATGAGCCAAGTCAAGAAATCCAATAGGTGTTGAGTAGTCTTCAGGTGCCGAGCAGTCTTCAGGGGCCGAGAAGCCTTCAGGTGTCGAGTGAAGATCAAGTGCAGAGTGAAGAACAAGTGCCGAGTGACTCTAGGTGCTGAGCATGATACAAATGCCAAGTGATATTTGAGTGTTGACTCTTAGACGATGCAAAGCAATACAATAATGAAACAAAAGCCGAGTAAGCTAGTTTGTTACATGTGTCAAGCATCTAGAATCAGTAAGTGCTAAGTAACATAGAATACAGATATGAGTTTGTAACTTCACTAATTCAAATATAAACCATTTTTATGGCTGACATATGATGAATCTCGAAGGATTAAATGATAATATCAAATATTTTATATTTCCTATGCAATCTACATGCAGCCAATAAAAAAATGGAGAAGGCATGCAACCAATAATAAAAGTGCAAGGAATGAGCAGGAAACAGAGATTCAATATGGATCATAGATCCACATCTAACCCTAAGTCTTTGAATGTCTTTATAAGGAAGACTAAAACTCATTTTATGTGTGTATGGATGAAGGTGTGTAAGGAAAACTATTTTCAGAGTAAAAGAATATCAGATCTTAGAGGATCAAGATCAGAGAAAGCAGATCAAGTGCCTATATTCAGCAATCAAAGGATTGTAAGCTATCAGGTTTATTACACCCAATACTCTCTAGCAATTGTATTAAAAAGGAAACCCTATGGTGATAGGTTAGCGTAATAGCTATTTTGTCGATCCTTTAAATAGGTAATTAAATCCTTTAACAAGGTAACACTTCATGTAAAGTGTTTGTAAATCCTTTAACCAGGTCACTATTGATACAGTGTAAAGCCTTTAACAAGGCAAGCCTTTAATAGGGTAGACCATCAAAAGTGGTTAAACATTATTGCTTCAATAATTTTGTGGGTATCATCCCCACCCTAGTTTTACCTTCTTATTCTTGGAAGGTTTCTGGGTTACCAAAATTTCAAGTGTTATGTGGTGATGCACATGTGTTTTTCATAATTTCTTAATGTTGATATGCATGAATGTACATTTCAATATTATGTTATTAAGGATTTGTGAAAAATAGGTTAAAAGCTAAAGCTAGTACTTCTGATTCACCCCCCCCTTCCCACACACACACCCTCTCAGAACCATTCTTTCCATTAAGATATTTCAACACATATAGGCATCCTTTTTCCATTTAAATTATTTGATCTTCAGACTCTATCATGACATGAGGTTTTCTATTCAAATATAGGATGGATTCAATATTTTCTAGTGTGGTGAAATCACTACTGGTAGGCATTTCATTTTTTGTAATCTTTACAATAGCATCATTGAATCTTTTTTTCAATGCTTTAGAATCCATATTTTTGTCATTGAACCATGGAATTCTTGTAGAATTTACCACATTCATATCTTTGAGAAGCTCTTCATGCATCTTAGCAATCTTATTTTTGATGGATTACATTTGTTTAATAGCTTTCCTATAGATTGATTCTTTCCAGCTAATATTATTGTTTATGATAAACAACATACAAGAGTCTACTGTTTTCATAGGATTCTCACCTAGAAACCTGATTACCCCATACTTCTCAACTTCGCTAACCTAGAACACAAAAGCCTAGCATCAATTTTAGTCAGCTTCCCAACCTAGAGTAAGGGTTTGAATTTTACCCAAGAGCATTTCCCCTTCAGCATACAGAGTGGTAAAATCTAGGATGAACTTGTTACCTTCTTTAATAATGGAATTCACCCAATCCTACATTGCATCTGAAACCAACTTTCCTTTTTGCATCTACTTAACTAGTGGTTGGCTATCTTTAGAATTAGCATCAAAAGATTGAGTCTGAACAACTGGTAGGTCCCCGAGATTCATCAGGGAATCTATATAAGTGGCCATGGTTACCACTAAGGCTTTGAGTTCCTTCTTCTCTTTACTATCTTTCTCTGATTGGGTCAACATATGATGAGCAGAGAACTTAAAGAAGTTTTTGCCTATGATTTTGTTGATGGTCCCAAGTTCAATTGAAGTGACCTTGAAGCCTTTGCTATCAATTTCTCTAGATTCACATTTTGATTTATACATAGCCAATTCCGTTGTGATTTTCCCAGTTACTAGATCTTTAACTAAATGAGCATCAATATTTGGCTTTTTAACCTTGGAACCATGAGCAACATACTTAGTTACAATATCTTTTACCTGTGTACATACCGGCTTTAAATTACTCTTCTTATTGACTAAGTTAGATAACTATGACAAAATAATGGGACTAGTGGAGATTGCTTGAGTATCTCTAATAGGGGTCATGAATTTAGGTTGATCTACCCTAGAAGCTTCAATGAATTGCATGTCACCATCAAAATTTTCTAAGAAATTGAGGTCATCACCTAAATCCTATCCATGGGTCAGCATCTTTTCCTTTTGAACTTCTTGTTGCATGAGAGCTTCAGACTTGGTTTTTGACCTACTTCAAGGAGTCATGCTCTGTGTATGAGATGGCATTCTTTTCTACCTACTAGTAGTTGATACACCACATGCAAGATGAGATGAAACCTGGGTGTTACAAGTCAGTGGTTCAGAAAGAGAAACCATTTTTGGGGATTTTCTAGATGATCATTCATTGACCACTTTTATGCTTTGTCTCCTTAGCCAATTATCTGTATGGGTGAGGATGGATCTAGTTCTTAGATTTATGTCATCTTCTTCTTCCTAATTCCAATCCACTTCTAGTTTCTTTGATAGACTAGCCTCCTCCCACCCTAGTTCAACAATGCCTAAACCATCTTCAACTATTCCTTCTATTTGAAATTTCAATTTGAGGGAATTAATTTGTTGAAGTGTTAATCTTGAGTGGCCTCTTTTTAACAGTTCTTCTTCATATTTACAATCCTACAAAAAATCTTCCAAGTATGGAATTGTGGATAACCAACCCTTTAGACAAAGAACTTGAGCTGCAAATCTTTTACTATCAAAATCCCTTCTTCCTTGGTAAGTCCCAGAACAAAAACCAAGTAAATTACTTCCTATGACTAAGGTGTTGATCGTGTTGCTACAAGTCAAAGAACTGAGTCTTCTAGGAAACACTAACTCCCAATTCTCTTGAGGTAGATTATCTTTAATGATAGAAAATAATTTCCTACAGGCTTTAGCCAAAAAAGAACAATCAAGTGCATAACATGGTAGCTTCATTGGCTCATCCTCGAACCCACCTACTCTAAAGTAGGTGAATTTAGCGAACTATATAAAATAGATCACATAGTTCTAAACCATTTTGTGGGCTTCTAAGGACAATCTGGGCATGAGTTCCTTTTTTAGAGCTAAATGCACACTTTCTATCAACACATCATGTACTTTTTCTAAAATTGTCTAACACTTTGCCTTTTTGAAGTAGAGAACAATATTGATAGACTATTATCTCCTCACTCCAAATTTCATGTGGGAGGGAAGTAAGGTTACTAACACAAGCAATGTAGTATGTGAGATAAGAGGCCATATAGAAATTTTCCCTAGACTCCTTAGCATGTCTGAGCTAGCTTGTTAACGAATTAGCAATTATTTCAGCCCAATCCATCCATTGTTGTCCCTTTATAATGATCTCTACAAAATGAAACATCCATTCTTCAATAAGGAAGACATTGGCTGAACCCTTAACTCGATGTAGCAATACTATAAGATCATGAATATGAGGTTTTATATGATCTTTTGTGACTATCTTAGGTAGCCTTAAATGTCTGCCATAATTAGTTTCTATCCACTTCCTAGCTACGATGTTACGATATTTACTTGGGGCTTCTTGATACTAAGATAGGGATTGGATGGGAGAAAATGCAATGAATGTGCATTTTGGTAGATGTAATACCTAGGCAATAGTTTCCCTAGAGATTGACAGCATGGGTTCTCCATCTTTGTTTAAGATACTTTTACTTTGCATGTCATAATGATCAATATAGAGTTGGAGCAATTTAGGGCTTAACAAGGTAGGAGAGAAACCTATTGCTTCGATCAAATCACTAGTCAAAATTTCCATACAACCATTCAATTCATTAGCTCACACAAGGAAATTCGACTACAACTTTTCCAGTCTAACACCTTCTTAATTGGTATCAGTAATGATAGGTCTCTTGCATTCTAATATCGAAACATTACCAAAGAAATGTAACACAAATTTCATCTTAAACAAAGAAAGCAAGGCTCAAACTAATTCTATCTTGAAATGGACATAGACGCTAGAATGAAAAGAAGGTTTTTTTGTGTTCTCACCTGTGACTTGATGAGAAAAATGACCTCTTTCCTTTTCCCATAGTAACTCCTTAAAATCCTTTTTTCTCATAATAAATAGAAAGGAAAATCTATGCTCTTTTTAAGGGAAAGAGAACATAAGTGCAAAAGTATAGCCTCATAATGAGGCATTCATAACAAGTCAATTGAAGATAGGTTCACATGTTTGATATCTTTCAATGTGACCTTTTCATTAAATACTTCCCTTTGTGCCTGTACTGACAATGATTAACTTCATCTGTCACCTAATCCCTTTTTCTTTGTGAAAGATCTTGCACTTTAAATCATGATGATGATTTCCCATGCTTGAAATTAAGGCACTCCTTTAAGTTATTACCTCCTAACATGGTAATTAATGCCTTGGAAAGTGGTGGCTTTTAACAACCCATAATACATTTTCATCAAGGAGCCTTAGTAGCAGAACCACTTTGAACTACTTTGAACCAAGATTCAAATGGGTTTGAAGTAGTTCAAAAGAGCACTCCATACTCTTTGTGATAATTACTTGCAGGAAAAATAGTCAACATAGAACCCTTTGATTGAACTACTTTGAACTACTTTGAACTGACGTTCAAAGTGATTTAAAGAGGTTCAACCAAAAACAATGAATGATGGCAATCTTTGAAAGGCTTTGTATAATATTTTTGATGACCAGGAGAACTTGAAGTGATGATAGGAAGCTTCAATAACTAGGTGGGAAATTTAGGAAAAGTTTAAAATATGGTGATTCACAATATAGCTAACATGCAAAAATCTGTTGGTAAACAAATTGTCTTTCTAATTATGCAATGATAACTTACTCTATGCCCAAGATTTAGAAAATACAATTATGTTCACAATAGTTGAGAAAACTTCATATTATTAATTTTCTCTCTCAATTTATAGGCAAAGCTTCCATTATGAGATGTATCAATGAATTCAGAAATCAATAATGCACTTTTTCTGGAAAATGCATAAGGTTCTCTCACATACTCTTAGGTACTGAAGTGGAGATTTATTTATACAACAAGGAATGAAAATATTATAGTATTTTCATTGAAATGAACTTATTCAAAATAAAATGAATACCATGATATCTTTAGAATAAACATCCAAGAAAATTGATTAGTATAAATCATAAGAAAATAGCAATAGATATCCCACTAATAAATCATATACTCACAAAGTAACAATGATTAAATAATTTCAAACACAAAGTTTCAAAACATGATAAAAAGGATATATATATATATATATATATAGAAACTTCCTTTCTGCACATAGTCATCCAAAGAGCACACATATATATACTATCTGTCTATTGCTATTTCAAAAGAACCTATTTTTATCAGAGTATAACCTAATTTCTAATTCCAACCCCTAAATTGTTCAATGCCCCAGCCTTTATAGGTTTTTTACATATCAAAAAGGCCTCCATTAAAGCTCGGTCATTTCAGTTGAAACAATTATGATAAATAAAAATAGTGCTTAAAATAGTTTTAGAAAGAAACAATAGAAAGTAACTGCTCTAATCAAACTTCATTGCAGGTTTTCTCTTCACCCATGGTTTGTTTCACCAGATTCCAACTCTTGAAGGTGTTGGTAAATTCCTAAATCACATGAGAGTGAGGATTCTTTAAACTTAGTAGCTTGGACCTACAAGCATCCTTTTGACATTTAAATTCTTTGATCTTCTAACTTTGCCATGGCATGAGGTTTCTATTGAAATATAGCATGGATTTAATATTTTCTAGTGTGGTGAAATCACTAGTGGTAGACATTTCATTGTCTTTAATCTTTGCAATAGCATCATTGAAGCTTTTTGTCAGTGCTTCAAAATCCATGTTGCTATCATCAAACCATGGAATTCCTATAGGATTTACCACATTCATATCTTTGAGAAGCTCTTCATTAATCTTGGAAATCTTATTTTCAATGGATTGCATCTCTTTAATAGCTTCCCTATAGATTGATTCTTTCCAGGTCATATTATTGTCCAAGATAAACAACATACAAGATTCTATTGTTTTCATAGGATTCTCACCCAAAAACCTGAGTACCCCATACTTCTCAACTTTACTGACCTAGAATACAATAGCCTGACATCAATTTCGGTCAGCTTTCCACCCTAGAGTAAGGGTTTGAATTTCACCCAAGAGTGTTTCCCCTTTAGCATACATAGTGGTAAAATCTAGGATGAACTTGTTACCTTCCTTAATGATGGAATTCACCCAATCCTATATTGCATCCAAAAGAAGCTTTCCATTCTACATCTATTTAACCAGTTGTAGGCTATCTGAAAAATTAGGATCCAAAGATTGAGGAGTTTGAACGACTGGCAGGGCCCCAAGATTCATTAGCGAATCTATATAAGTGACCATGGTATCCACTAAGGCTTTGAGTTCCTTCTTCTCTCTACTATCTTTTTTCAACTGGGTCAACATATGATCAAAAAAGAACTTGAAGAAGTTATTGCATGTGCTCCTATTGATGGTCCCAAGTTCAATTGAAGTGACCTTGAAGCCTTTTTTGTCAATTTCTCTAGATTCAATTTTCTATTTATATGTGGCTAATTCCCCTGTGATTTTTCCAATTACTAGATCTTTAACTAAATGAGAATTGTTTTTTAGCTTTTTAACCTTGGAACCACAAGTGACATACTTAGTTACAATATCTTTTTATAGGGGTACCTACTAGTTATAAATTCCTCTTCTTATTGACTAATTTAGATAACCAGGATGGAATAATGGGACTAGTAGAGATTAGTTAAGTATCTCTAGTATAGGTCATGAATTTAGGTTGATCTACCCTAGGAGCTTCAATAAATTGCATGTCACCATCAATATTGTTTGAGAAATTGAGGCCATTGCCTAAATCCTGTCCTTGGGTTAGCATCTTTTCCCTTTGAACTTCTTGTTGCATGAGAGCTTTAGACTTGGTTTTTGACCTAATTCAAGGAGCCATGCTCTGTGTATGAGGTGGCATTCTTTTCTACCTTCTTGGAGTCGATACGCCTCCTACAACATGAGATAAAACTTGGGTGTCAAAAGTCAGTAGTTTAGAAAAAGAAACCATTTTTGAGGGTTTTCCAAATGATGGTTCATTAACCACTTTCATGCTTTGTCTCCTTAGCCAATTATCTATATGGGTGGGGATGGATCTAGTTCTTAGATTTATGTCATCTTCTTCTTCTTGATTCCAATCCACTTCTAGTTGATTTGACTCACTAGCCTCCTCCCACCTTGGTTCAACAATTTATAAACCATATTCAACTACTCCTTCTAGTTGAAATTTCAATTTGAGGGAATTAATTTGTTGAAGTGTTAATCTTATGTGGTCTCTTTTTAAAACTTCTTCTTCATCATTACAAACCCGTACCACATGTCTTCCAAGTGTGGACTTGTGGATGATTGGCCCTTTAGACTAAGAACCCGAGCCACAAATCTTTTACTATCAAAATCCCTTCTTCCTTGGTAAGTCCCAAAACCAAAACCAAGAAAATTACTTCCTATGACTGAGGCATTGATCATGCTGCTACAAGTCAAAGAAACAAGTCTGATAGGAAACACTAACTTCCAATTCTCTTGAGATATATTATCTATAATGATAGAAAAAAAAAATCCTGTAGACTTCATCCAAAACAAAAAAATTAAGTGCATAACATGGTAGCTTTATTGGCTCATCCTTGAACCCACCTACTCTTAAGTAGGTGAATTTAGGGAACTGTATGAAATAGCTCACATGGTTCTAAACCAGTTTTTGTGCTTCTAAGGACAATCTAGGCATGGCTTCCTTTTTCAAAGCTAAATGCACACTTTCTATCAACACATCATGTACTTTTTGAAAATTTTCTAACACTTTGTCTTTTTGAAGTAGAGAACAATATTGATAGACTATTATCTCCTCACTCCAAATTTCATGCAGGAGGGAAGTAAGGTTACTAACAAAAGCAATATAGTATGCGAGGTAAGAGGCCATATATAAATTTTCCTTAGACTCCTTACCATGTCTAAGTTAGCTTCTTAATGAATTAGCAATTATTTCAGCCCAATTTAGCCATTGTTGTCCCTTTAAAATGATCTCTACATAATGAAACATCCATTCTTCAAAAAGGAAGACATTAGTTGAACCCTTAACTTGATTTAGTAGTACTATAAGATCATGAATATAAGGTTTTATATGATCTTTTGTGACTATCTTAGGTAGCCTTGAACCTTCACCATAATTAGTTTCTTTCCACTTCCTAGCTAGGATGTTATGGTATTTACTTGGGGCTTCTTGATACTCATGTAGGGATTGGATGGGAGAAAATGTAGTGAAAGTGCATTCTAGTAGATGCAACACTGGGGCAATAGTTTCCCAAGAGATTGATAGCATAGGTTCTCCATCTTTGTTTAAGATACTTTTACTCCTCACATCATAATGATCAATACAAAGTTGGATCAATTTAGGGCTTAACAGGGTAGCTGGGAAAGTTGTGGTTGTAATCAGACCACTAGTCAAATTTTCCATACAACCATTCAATTTTTTCGCTTGCTCAAGAAAATTTGATTACAACTTTTCTAGTCTAACACCTTCTAAATTGGTATCACTAATGATATTTCTCTTACATTCTAAAATTGAAACATTCCCAAAGAAATGTAACAAAGATTTCATCTTAAACAAAGAGAGCAAGGCTCAAACTAATTCTATCTTCAAATGGACACAAACAATAGAATGAAAAGAAGGTTTTTATATGTTCTCACCTATAACTTGCTCAAGAAAATGACCTTTTTCTACATAATAAACAAAAAGGAAAATCTATGCTCTTTTTAAGGGAATGAGAACATACATATGAAAGTATAGCCTTATAATGAGGCATTCATAACAAATCAATTGCAGCTAGGTTCACACATTTAAAATCTTTCAATGTGACCTTTTTATTAAATACTTCTCTTTGTAGCTATACTAACAATGACTAACTTCATCTGTCACCCAATCCCTTTTCTTTAGGGAAAGATCTCCCAGTTTAGATCATGATAATGATTTCCCATGATTGAAATTAAAGCACTCCTTTAAATTATTACCTCCTAATGTGGTAATAAATACCTTGGAAAAGGGCAACTTTTAATAACCCACAATCAATTTTTGTCAAGGAGCCTTAGTGGTAGAACCACTTTGAACCGCTTTGAACTAAGATTCAAAGGGGTTCAAAGTAGTCCAAAAGAACACTTTTTAGTCTTTGCGTGAACTACCTACAGGACAAACGGTCAGCATAGAACCCTTTGATTGAAATACTTTGAACTACTTTGAATTGAGGCTCAAAATGGTTCAAAGAGGTTCAAACAAACACAAGGAATGATGGGAAGCTTCAGAAGGCTTTGTATAATATTTTGGATAACTAGGAGAACACAAAGTGATGATAGGAAGCTCTAATAACTAGATGGGCAATTTAGAAAAAGTTTAAAATATGGAAACTCACAATATGGCTAATAGGATTTCTGATTGGGGACTGGGTACGTAGATTACACAGAGAACTCAGAAAACTAGAAAGAAAAATAGCACCAAAACTAAAGTAGTAAACAACGGGGAGAGGAAAGAAAATGGAAAACAAAGACGAAAACAAAAGGTATGTACATGATCAAAACCTTTAAGACATTAGATCTTTGTTAACTTCAAGTCCTTCCCATTATAAGTAAAGGGAAGAATTGTGCCATCTAGGTAACTTAGATAGGAAGTGTTTAGACCAAAAACTTCAGAGATGATAAATGGCCCTTTATAGAGGGAGTCAAATTTTTCATGTGCTCCTTTAGGTTCTTTCCTCTTGTCCTGCAAAAGAACTTCATCATTTTTAAGGAAACTATGAGGCTTGGCTCTTTTATCAAAAATTTGCTTCACTTTCATCCAATGTTTGGTAATATGATCAACAAGTTTTTCCCTCTCTTCTTCTAATTTGTTCAAATAATTTTTTCTCTTCTTTAGGGAATTTCAAAAACAATGATCCTCAGTCACAAATTGCAATTTTGAAGTAGAAAACTCTAGAGGTAGGGATACCTGAGTACTAATTCCATATACCAGCTCAAATGGTGTCATGAAAATGGCCCTTTTAGGAGTAATACAATCAGCCCACAATGCTTCATATAGCTTTTTGCACCAATTTTGAGGATTATTGGCTACCAATTTTTTCACTATAGCAACTAGGATCTTGTTACTAGATTCTGCCTACCCATTCCCTTGAGGAAAATAGTTCAAGGAATGAGCTAGGGATACACCATGCTCATAGCAAAAAAGAGAAATCTCTTTAGATGAAAAATAGGTTGCATTGTCTAAGACTATCTTTTGAGGAACCCCAAACCTGACAAATATATATTCAAATAAGGACTCACACACCACTTGAGATTTGGCCTTCTTGGTTGGGATAGCTTCCACTCACTTGGTGAAATAATCAGTGGTTATTAATATTTATACATGCTCGACACTTGATGGAGGACTTAGAGGTCCAATGATAGCCCATTGGTGGAAGGGTCCATCAATCACTATTGGCCTAAGGGATAAGGCTGCCAATTAAGGGCACCTAGTGAAAAGTTGACATTTTTCACAATTTTTTACAAAATTGTAAGCATCTTTAAACATACTTGTCTAGTAGAAGCAATTCCTAAGGATTTTGAAAGCAATCAATGCGGATGAGAAATGCCCTCCACATACATTTGAATGATATGCTCTTAAGAGATTTTCCTATTGTTCTGCATCTACACATCTCAAAAAGTTTCATCCATCCCTCTCTTATACAAAATACCATTTTAAATCACATATTTTGCAACCTTCAATCTAAGATTCCATTTTTCTTTGTAGCTCATGTTTGGAGGGCATTCACCATATGTCAAAAAGTATGCTACATTGGAGAACCAAGGGTTCGTTGAACTTACTAACAAAATAGTGGGTGTTTCTTTAGTATTGTTAGGAGATGAATCTTTATTTTCGGCCATCAATTTGCATAAACCTCATCCTCTTACCAAAGAAGTCAGTTTAATGGTTAAATCATATTCCAGAACCTTAGTTACCCATACAGCTCTTTTATTCACCCCAATTTCCTACTAAGTCAATATACTTTTTACTATTGTTTCTGGTACATAGACAATTGAATGGGAATACAGAATGTAACACCTGAATTGCTTCAATGTCTTCACCATAGAAAATTCCTTTTTCTCCATTTTGGTATAGTTTAATTCATGCTTCTTCAAGGGAATGCTCATGAAAGCAATTGGGGCTTCATTTTTTTTATCATTTCTTTGGGTCAAAAAGCCAAATAGAGTGTGTTTTGAAGTGTAGTAGTAAATGATGAAATCCTTTTCAAAATTTAGACTCACTAGCATGAGGGCATTTGAAATAGTTGTTTTAATATCCTCAAAAGCTTTCTTGCCCTCCTCTTGCCATCTAAAGGGGTTTCTTTTGCTCATCATGTTCAACAAATGCTTTACTTTTTCATAAAATTCAAGAACAAAGCTTCTTAAAAAATTGATTTGACCAAAGAATGACTTCAAGTCACTTCTATTAGTGGGTAATGCCAATTTCTGAATTGCCTTCACCCTTTCTGTATAAATCTTTATACCATCTTTAGAAATGATATGTCTGAGAAATTTTCCTTCCTCTACAAATAATATAGACTTTTTAGGATTGAGGGATATACCATGTTGTCTACATTAGCCCAACACCACTTCCAGATCTCTCAAGTGATGTTCCTCCTCTTAGAGTATATAGTCAAGTCATCAAGATATATTACAATTATTTTGTCCCTTAAATCTTTAAAGGAAGAATTCATTGCTCTCTAAAAAGTTGCTTCTGCATTGATTAGACAAAATGGCATCCAATTGTAAGAAAAAGTGTCCCAGGGAGTGATATGGTTGTCTTATGTTGATCCTCTAGTGCAACACTAATTTTATTCTATCAAGAGTACCCATTGAGAATTGACATAACTTTAGACCTAGCAACCATCTAGAAAATGTACTGATCTATAGTGGAAAGTGTGTAATTGTCCTTAAGACTAGCTTGGTTCAGATTTCTAAAATCTACACAAATTCTTATTTCACCATTTTTCTTTCTCACAGGGACCATATGTACTACCCAAGTTGAGTGATGAATTGGTTATATTATGTGGGCTCTCAACATCTTCTTGACTTCTTTAAAAATAGCCTTAGATACTTTATGATTATAGTTTATGAGTTATTGTCTAAACCTAGTAGCTTTTGGATTTAAAGGTATATGATGTACAAACACTTCATTTCTAAAGTTCTTCAAGTCTTCATATCCCTAGGAAAATATATCATGATACTAGGCATGGAGTTTAGATAAATTATCCTTCTCTTTCTCAGAGTAAGTTTGGCAAATGGAAATCCATTTGGGGTTTTCTTCATTTCCAATATTTATTTTGTCATGTTCCTCTGCACTTTTATCAAGGTCAATTCTCCTTTTTTTGGTGCTATCATCTTTTCTTCTAAAGAGATGTTCTAAAGACACCAACCCCTTTGGGATCGAATTACCTTTCAATTGAACAACTTCTCTTGATTTGGTTGATTCTTCTTTGATAGGTTTACCCTCATGGTTTGATCCTTCAACAAAATTTTTAGCAAAATTTCCAACACATTCGATGAAATCCTTCAACTATGCATCACTATCAAAAACCTACTAGTGATTCAAATTATTTGGGACTCTAGGTCTATAAATAATTTCAATCCTATAGGTATCACTTTTGAACTTTGTGTGTGGTAACAAAAAGGAAGCTAAAATAGCTAAGGAGTCTACTTCAGTATTTGGAGAACTAGGTACAAATTCAATAGAAAAAGTTTCAAAAGATTCAATCTCATTTTAAACCTGATTTCTATAGTGTTTCAGCCTATCATTTTTTACAAAAAATTATTTCCTTACCTATTATACAATGAGTTCAGCATCACCTCTCACCTTCAGTTGCTTCACCCCCTTTGCTTTGGCTTCCTACAAACCTAGGAACAATGCTTCATACTACATGGTGTTGTTTGTATTATGAAAATCTAATTTAAATGAAAATAGAAATATGTCTCTTGAAGGTGAAATTAGAACAACACCCTTGCTTGACCTTAAATTTGAACAATTTCCATCAAACTCTAGAGTCCACTAGGTTTCTTCACAATTTGTTTTTAATTTCCTTCACACTATTTTTTAGGTAATATAACATAGTTTCCAAAATGACACTCCTCATATAGTATCTGAGCTTTAGGATTGTTTGAAGGTACAACTATGTATTTATTCTTTAGTTCTAGCTCTAGTTTTACCTTTTTCTTCCCTATCAAAAATTTAAGCTTTAGACCAATCCATCTTGATTCCTCCACCTATATCTTTATAAAAAGTCCTACTGAGAAAAATTCCATAATTGGCTTGTATGTCAGCTACTAGCATAGTAAGTTAAAACTTTTAAAGCTCTTGCACCTAAACCTTACTAATTTTCATGTATGCTGACTCTTTCTTAAGATATGAATATCTTTCACCATCTTGGCATTGTTCTTAGAGGATGTATCAAATATTTTCTTGTTTCATCATTCGGATGAAAACCTTCACATACTTGGGAATTATATGATCTAAGTGAGGACTATCCATATTCAGCAACAGCTTTTAGTTCATTTACATAGACTCAACGTTAAGAGTTTCTTCTATCAAACATGCTATCAAGTAATTAGTCTTATATTCTGCATCACCCTTGGGTTCCTTGATGATAAAATTATAGGTGACGGAAAGGTGCACTGACTTTTTTGATTACCAGACATTTGAATCTGAGTTGACACATTTTGAACTCGTGTTTTGTACACTCCCCAATTTGGGTGTGCTTGGTTTTCTATCTTATTAATTTCTAAAAGTGTTTGAGACTTCCTCAACTCATTCCCTCAAATTGGGTATTCATTACCACAAATATATAGAGATCGAGCTTCTCTGCATTATCAGTGGTGCATTGTTTCAAGCACTAGCAGACTAAATATTTTGATGAAATTTGTCCAATCATGCTACAATTTTCCATTATTATGGTGGTCAAATTTCGCTTGTTGGTTAGTCAAGAAGGAATCATGGATGAGTTGAAGGGATTGTTGCTCACGTCTCTAAGAATTCATATTCAATTTACTAAATAACTTGGAAGATAATTGCATCATTCAAACTTATGCTCCCTTTTTACATCAATCTGTCGAGTAGATCTTACTTGCAATAGACATCTTGAGAGCTTCCCTAAGGGGCACATAAATTTCCATGACTACCCTCTTGATGTGTTCCTAATCCTTTGTGATTCAAGATAAAGTCTTTTTGTACTAGACTTGGATAGGTAGCTTTTCAAACCGCTCATGTGCTTCAGTGAGCACCTTGCATCCTCTACTTTTTGAGACAAGCTCCTTTAATAGAGTTGAACCCATAATTTGCCATTCAAGATTAGGTTTTTCCATCTTATCATACCTGATGTCATCATCTAGACTCATTCCTTCAAATTGATTTCATGTGTCAATGCACTTGAATAATCTACACACCATCATTTATTAACTGATTTTCATCTAGCTATGCAATGAGACGAGTTCTCAATAGCTTATTTCAAAACATCACAACTTGGTTCATAATGATGGGATTTTCTAGTTAACAAGTGCCTTGTCATAGACATACACATTAAATAACATCTGACCATCTTAAGGAAACACTCAGAGGTCTCACCATTTTGAGCTTTTGAACTAGACATATCAGTCTTTCCCAAGATATTTTGAACCATTGAATGATTGAATCATGCTTTAGAACTTTTGATTGATCACACTATAAGCTTTGAATCCCTAAATTTGTAGAAGCTAAGTCTTCAAAACATTGAACTTGAACTCAAATTGGAAACTAGAAGCTATACTTCAACATTGATAACCAGATGAACTTGTGAGATGGACCCTTTCGAAAGAAAGAAATATTGAAACTATTCCAATCAAGTCAAACCACTTCAAACTATTTTGAACCACTTTGAACCACTTTGAGCTATTTTGAACCACCTTGAATTACTTTGAACTACTCTAAATCTTAGTTCAAAGAGGTTTGAAACTCCACACTAAAAGTTTTAAAACTATGTCCATATTGAGTACCAATAGGGGCTCTAACTGTGGGACTAATTTTGATACAAAATCAAAGAATTCCATCAATCTTTAGCAAAAGAAAAGTGCCTTATACATTGGGTGAATAGAGTCTCCAAGAAGAGAAAATTGGGAGTTGCTTGCAGAGAGGGCAGAGGGGAGCAGGGCAAAGCCAACTAACCAAAACACCTAAACTAAACACAAAGTAGAAGCAAGCTAAAACAAGAAAAGCTAAACTATGCACCACAAAAACTTATTTACAAAAAGATAGGCTAACAGCCTATACCTTTGAGAACATGTCCATCCATTCATGCAAAGCCATTAATAGGCTGTGAAAAATATATTTCAACTCAAATGAGTGGATGATATGAAAGTGTAAACACTCTAAATAAATAAAGTATGACTATTGTGAAGAGAAACCCATTATTTGTATTTTCAAGAAGCCCCATGGGTGACATGTCAATACCAAGAAAACTATTAGCATAATAGAATTCTAGATAAAGAATATCAACAGATCTTTGTGTAGGCCAACTCTTGTTGAAATCTGATTTTCCTTTTTTGAAAATCCACATTCTAAGAAGGCACAATTCACATATGTTTCTAGACAAAAGGATTTCAACATAGGATCACCTTTAGTCATCTCATTTTCATCATCAAACATAAATACTTCAAAACTAGTAGAGTGAGTATATGATATCTGCATAGAGATCTTTAATCCATCTTTCTCATATAATGTATGAGGCATGGTTTCTAACTCATCAATCAGCATATTATGACCAACTTTAGGATTAGCAAAGTAGGTATGTACATCCTTATTTGTAGAAATCAAAGGTTAGAAACTCAAACTATGTTTTACCTTAGCCACACTTTTAAAGTCTCTTAGAAATCACTAACCATCCTTCCTTTAGTTTCCTTGAATAGCCAAGAATCATTTATAAGTGAAGGTTTCAATGGACTATCATTCTTTGAACATGGTTCCTTGCTGAAATCTTCCATGATTTCTATAGGTGAGCATAATATACTCCCATTGTCTTCTTGTGTATCAAAATATGAACCATCTTCATAGAATGAAGCCATAGGAAAAGATTTTATAAAGTCTCCATAATGATAGAAGCCAATTGAAAAGAAACATCATCCTTTTTTCAAATACATTAAAAATTTTCATCACACAAAAATAATGATGTGCAATCTAAAGTCTTTACCTCAACTTCAAGGTTTACTAGAGGTGATGTGGAGACATGAATCATGTGCGGCTAAAAGGCATCTAGATATTCATCATCTTATTGGCTTCCAATTCCTTCTTCTCCAAGATCTTTCTCCTGCTTGTATTCCACTTTAGTTGTCTCTTCTTTTTCACATGCATGTCCTTTTTTTCTAGATCTTTCTCTTGGGATCTTTTCTTTATGAGGATGGCACCATAAAATTATTTCAGCTAACCTACTTGTGTTACAACTTCTTCGGTAACCTCTCTCATAGGACTACCTTTGAATGATGGAATAAAGATAAAGATTCCTGATGTATCTTCATCTCTTGCTAGAATGCAATCTTTTAAGATTTATTTATATATAATGAAGGCTAATGGGTATCCTTCTTCAATAGAGCTGCCAACCTCCATTCTTAGGGAGGTACCTCAAATTTTGAAAATGAAAACACTAGACTCTTTAAGCAAAAATTCTAAAAGTTTATAATAGAGTTACAAATCTCTACTTGGAGAGATAAAAAATTTAATAGAGGAGAGAAAAACACTTATCTATCATTTCCAATTCCCTCTTAGAGATGCCAAAACTATGTTAGTGAACAGATTGTCTTCTAAGAAAATACGTAAAAATTTACTCTAAATGCCTAGATGAGAAGACTAAATCAGCACTAATAGTTGGATAGGTTATCATTGGATTGATAACCTTCCTCTAAATTTTATCAAGTATAGCTCCCCATACATGATTTACAATGAATTAAATATAGATTCTTTTAACTAGAAAGCACAAAAGGTTTACAAAGATCTACTTGTAAACATGAAATAGATGCAGAAACTAAGTGATTGAAAAGAAAAGAACAACAAATAACACAAAGTCCATTTTCCTAGATGCTTCATTATAAAGACCTTGAAATCAAGGAATGTATTTTCCATTCTCTTGAGAAAGTGAAGAAACAAAGCTTTAAAGATATCTTGCAATCAAGCTTATACAAGAAATAGTGACATTAAAGCACATTTTAGAGAAAATTAAAGTGATACAAAAATCACAATTAGTGGAGAGAAAGCTGGTCAAACTCCAAAATTTGATATGCAATTATCTTCCAAATCTCCGTTCTCTAAAGTGTAAAAGATTACAATGACCCTATTACACATTTGCAACCAAAGTCACTATCTAAAGAAAACTGAAATGCCTTCCCTTGCATTACATTTTTAAAAAAAACAAGATTTCCCCCTTTTTTAACACACAGTTTAGAAAAATACAAACTTTGCTATCTCTCCCTCAAAAGAGCTAGAATAATTTGAGAAAACACTTTCCCCTCTTGTTATAGCACATAGTCTGTTGTCTCTAGGAAAAATTTGAACTCCTTGCCTTACTGATGCGAACTTATTTGTCATCTTCTCTTTTCCTGTAGCTTTTTAGTTACATAATTCATTCTTGGAGATGCTCTTATTTGCATGTCCTCATATGATTTCTAAAAGAATATTACATATCCTATTAAATGAGGGATGACAAAAGATCACAGGTGATGATGATTAAAATGTTTAAAATAAAACATTATAATGTTGTTTGTGTCTTTTTTATATTATGATTAATATTTCTAAGTGAATCTAACTAATCATTATTTAATCTCTTCCTCTTAATTGAATTATCTCCACAAAAATTATCAATGTAATTCTCATATAGCACTTTCCCTTACATGATGACAGGTGGAAGCTTTCTTTGCTTAGTTATAAGAATATTCTAAAAACTTCTTCCAATCCTAGACTTTTAAAGGTATTTGCAGTAGACATATGGAAATGACTTAATTTAATAATAATCCATGATTTGTAGCCTTGAAAAGTGTAAAATATGCTCTTCAATCAATATATTGTGCAGAGTATATGAATCGGGCCTCCATCTTGTAGCCATTCTAGACATGAGCATCTCTATTTTGATCATATGAGTGTGAAATAGTTGACCCTATGCCTTTGATTTGATTATGGTTTAATTTCTCCACCATGGCTATTGTTGTCAATCCCCAAGCTTGGACATGGCATTTCTTTTACATTCTTAACATGCTTTTAGTCCATGACTTGGCACCTTTGAATTTGATCATTAATCAACTGATTCACATGTATGCCCACTCTTTCTTAACACTGTAAATTTTTTTCACCATCTTGGCATTATTCTTGGAGGATGTATAAGATATTTTCTTGTTTCATCATTCAAATGAAATCATTCATGTGCTTAGGAATTATATTCTCTAAGTGAGGACTATCCATATTCATCAACAACTTTAAGTTCATTTACATAGACTCAAGGTTAAGAGTTGCTTCTATGCAACATGCTATCAAGAAATCAGTCTTATATTCTATATCACCCTTGGGTTCCTTGATGATAAAACCACAGGTGATGGAAAGATGCCTTGACTTTTTCGATTACTAGACATTTGAATCAGAGTTGACACATTTTGAACTCATGTTCTATACACTCCCCACTATGGGTGGGCTTGGGTTTCTATGTCTTATTAATTTCTAAATGTGGTTGAGACTTCCTTGATCCATTCCCTCAAATAAGGTATTCATTACCACTCTAGTATAGAGATCAGGCTTCTCTACATTATCACTTGTGCACTGTTTCAAGTACCAGCAAACTAAAGATTGTTAATGAAATTGGTCCAGCCATGCTGCAATTTTCCATTATTATGGTGGTCAATTTTTTCGTGTTGATTAGTTGAGAAGGAATCATGGATGATTTGAAGGGATTTTTGCTCACATCTCTAAGAATTCACATTCAATTTACTAAATAATTTGGAAGATAATTGCACCATCCAAACTTATGCTACCTTTTTACATTAGTCTATTGAGTAGATCTTACTTAAAGTTGACATCTTGAGGGCTTTCCTAAGTGGCACATAGGTTTCCATGGATACCCTCTCAATGTTTTCTTGATCCTTTGTGATTCAAGAAGAAGTCTTTGTGTACCAGACTCAGGTAGGCAGCTTGTCAAACTGCTCATTTGCTTCAGTGAGCACCCCACTTCCTCTACTTTTTGAGACAAGCTCCTTTAATAGAGCCAAGCCCATCATTTTCCATTCAAGATTAGGTTTTTCCTTCTTATCATACCCAATTTTATCATGCAGACTCATCCCTTCAAATTGAGGTTGAATTCCTAAGGATTCAACCTCAAATATTCAGCTAGCAAAATAAATATAGAAGAAGACTTGCAAAATTCTACAATATCAAAAGTTGACATACCAACTATTGATTCCATTCTAGGTAATATTCTGGGTTTTGCATTTTTTGTAGAATCAGCTTGTATGTGTTCTTTTCCTTTAGCATTTGATAGGGTTGGATTGGTTCCTGCATAGGGTTTTTGATTTCTTTGACCCTTGGTCATTACTGTGCAAGCAAGGTCTTGAAGTGTCATGAAAACATCACCCCCCCTTTCTATATCAGCTTCATATTCAAGAAAATAAACACCTAAACCTTTGTTTTCTTAGCATACCCAATTTCATCATGTAGATTCATCCCTTCAAATTGATTTCATGTGTCAATGCACTTGAATAATCTATACACCATCACTTATTGACTATTTTTCATCTAGCTATGCAATGAGATGAGTTCTCAATAGCTTATTTCAAAACATCATGACTTGGTTCATAATGATGGGATTTTCTAATTAACAAGTACCTTGTCACCAACTGCCACATTGGATAACATCTGACCATCGTAAGGCAACACTCGGAGATCTCACCATATTGAGCTTTTGAACTAGATATATGAGTCTTTCCCAAGATATTTTGAACCATTGAATGTTTGAATCATGGTTTAGAATATATTCTTTGTCAATCTTATCCCTCCCAAGTAGAGTTGCCAAAAATCTATTAGTGAATAGATTGTCGCCCAAGAAAATATCTACAAATTAACTCTAAATGCCTAGATGAGAAGACTAAATCAGCACTAACAGTTGGATAGGTTATCATTGGATTGATAACCTTCCTCTAAATTTTGGGTACAACTCCCCATACATGATATACAATGAATTAAATATGGATTCTTTTAACCAAAAAACACAAAAGGTTTAGAAAGAACTACTCATAAACACAAAATAGATACAAAAACTAAGTGACTAAAAAGAAAAGAATAGAAAATAACACAAAGTCAATTTTCCTGGATGTTGCATTATAAAGAGCACAAAATCAAGGAACACATTTTCCATTCTCTTGAGAAAGTGAAGAAACAAAGCATTAAAGATATCTTGCAATCAAACATATACAAGAAATTGTGACATTAAAGCATATTTTAGAGAAAACTAAAAGTGATACAAGGATCACAATTAGTGGAAAGAAAACTGCTCAAACTCTAGATTTTGATATGAAATTATCTTCCAAGTCTCCCTTCTCTAAAGCATAAAAGATAAAAATGACCCTATTACACATTTGCAATTAAAGTCACCATCTAAAAAAAATTGAGACTCCTTCCCCTGCATTACATTTTAAAAAAAACAAGATTTCCCCCTTTTTCAACACATAGATCAGAAAAATACAAGCTCTGCTTTGAATAGAAAATAACACAAAGTCAATTTTCCTGGATGCTGCATTATAAAGAGCACAAAATCAAGGAACACATTTTCTATTCTCTTGAGAAAGTAAAGAAATAAAGCTTTAAAGATATCTTGCAATCAAACATATATAAGAAATTGTGACATTAAAGCATATTTTAGAGAAAACTAAAAGTGATACAAGGATCACAATTAGTGGAAAGAAAACTACTCAAACTCTAGATTTTGATATGAAATTATCTTCCAAGTTTCCCTTCTCTAAAGCATAAAAGATAACAAAGACACTATTACAGATTTGCAATTAAAGTCACCATCTAAAAAAAACTGAGACTCTGTCCCCTACATTAAATTTAAAAAAAACAAGATTTCCCCCTTTTTCAACACATAGATTAGAAAAATACAAGCTCAGCTTTCTCTCCCTAACAAGAGCTGGAATAATTCAAGGAAAAGCTTTCCCCTCTTGCTGTAGCACATAGTCTATAGTCTCTAGGAAAAAGTGGAACCCCTTGCCTTGTTGCTACTAGCTTACTTATCATCTTCTCTTTTCCCATAGCTTTTTAGTTACATAATTGATTCTTAGAGATGCCCTTATTTGCCTATCCTCATATGATTTCTGAGTAATATTACATATCCTACTAAATAAGGGATGACAAAATATCATAGGTGATGATGATTACATTGTTTAAAATAAAACATTATAATGTTGTTTGTGTCTTTTTTTTTAGTATGATTAATATTTCTGTGTGAATCAAACTAATCATTATTTAATCTCTTCCTCTTAACTAAATTATCTCCAGAAACATTATAGATGTAATGCTCATATAGCACTTTCCCTTACATGCTAACAAGTGGAAGCTTTCTTTGATTAGTTATAAGAATATTCTAATAACTTCTTCCAATCCTAGATTTTTAAAGGTATCCACACTAGACATATGGAAATAACTTCATTTAATAATAATCCATGACCTAGAGCCTTGAAAAGTACAAAATGTGCTCTTCAATCAATATATTGTGTAGAGTATATGAATTAAGCCTCCATCTTGTGGCCATTCTGGACATGAACATTTGTATTTTGCTCATATGAGTGTGAAATAGTTGACCCTATGCCTTTGATTTGATTATGGTCAAATTGCTTCACCATGGCTGTTGCTATCAATCCCGAAGCTTGGATGTGGCTTTTCTTTTACATTCTTAACATGCGTTCAGTCCATGACTTGGCACCTTTGAATTTGATCAATAACTAGTTGATTCGCATGTATGCCTACTCTTTCTTAAGATCATGAATATCCTTCACCATCTTGGCATTGTTCTTAGAGGATGTATAAGATATTTGCTTGTTTCATCATTCAGATGAAAACTTTCTTGTGCTCGAGAATTACAGTCTTTGAGCGATGACCATCCATATTCATCCATAGCTTTTAGTTCATTTACATAGACTAGAGGTTAAAAGTTGCTTCTATGCAGCATGCTATCAAGTAATTGGTCTTATATTATGTATCACTCTTTTGTTCCATGATGATAAAACCACAAGTGATGGAAAGGTGCCTTGACTTTGTTGTCTACCAGACATTTGAATCCGTGTTGACACATTTCAAACTCATGTTCTATACAATCCCCACTATGGGTGGGCTTGGCTTTCTATGTCTTATTAATTTCTAATTATGTTTGAGACTTTCTCGACCCATTCCCTTGAATCGGGTATTCATTGCCACTATTGTAAAGAGATCGGGCTTCTCTGTGTTATTACTTTTGCATTGTTTCAAGTACAACTAGACTAAAGATTATCGATGAAATTTGTCCAGCCATGTTGCATTATTCCATTATCATGGTGGTCAGCTTTTTCTTGTCAGTTAGCTGAGAAGGAATTGTGGATGAGTTGAAGGGATTGCTGCTCACATCTCGAGGAATTCACATTCAATTAACTGAAGAACTTGGAAGATAATTGCGTCATTCAAACTTATACTCCCTTTTTGCATCAGTTTATCGAGTAAATCTTACTTATAGCTGATGTCTTGAGGGCTTTCCTAGGGGGCATGTAGGTTTCCATGGCTACCCTCTTGATGTGTTCCCAATCCTTTGTGATTCAAGATGAAGTCTTTGCTTACCAGACTCGGGTAGGCAACTTGTTAAACCACTCATGTGCTTCGGTGAGCACCCTACTTCCTCTACTTTTTAAGAAAAGCTCCTTTAGTAGAGTCAAGCCAATCATTTGCCATTCAAGATTAGGTTTTCCTTCTTATCATACCTAATGTCATCATGCAGACTCATCCCTTCAAATTGATTTCATGTATCAATGCATTTTAATAATCTATACACCATCATGTATTGACTGATTTTCATCTAGCTATGTGATGAGATGAGTTCTGAATAGCTTATTTCAAAATATCGTGACTTGGTTCATAATGATGGGATTTTCTACTTAAAAAGTACCTTGTTATGAGACTTCCACATTGGATAACATTTGGCCATCTTAATGCAACACTCAAAGGTCTCACCATATTGAGCTTTTGAACTGGACATATGAATCTTTCCTAAGATATTTTGAACCATTGAATGTTTGAATCGTGATTTAGAACTTTTGATTGATCACACTATAAGCTTTGAATCCCTGAATCTAAAAATTAAATCTATAGAAGCTACGCCTTTAAACCATTGAACTTGAACTCAGATTGGAATCTAGAAGCTGAACTTCGACATTGATAACTAGATGAACTTGCGAGATGGACCCTTTCGAAACAAAGAAACACTGAACCTATTCCAATAAAGTCAAAACACTTCTAACTATTTTGAACCACTTTGAACTACTTTGAACTATTTTGAAGCACCTTGAACTGCTTCAAACTATTCTAAACCACCTTGAACTGCTTCAAACTTCTCTAGATCTTAGTTCAAAGAGGTTGGGAACTCCACATTAAAATTTTTAAAATTGTGTCCATATTGAGTACCAATATTATCTTATATTTTTTACTTTGTAATTTACTTAATTATCACTTATTTAAAACATCTTCATGCCAACTAGGAAATAGTCACTAAGATTGCAAGAGAATCCCCTCCAAGTTGCTACCCTACATACTCATGCTCATAACATGATGATTGCCTATAGGCAATGCATATTCCCAACCCAACCCCTATGAAAATTAACTCCACCTAATACAATTAAGAGATTGGGCCTTGTAAGTACCTGACAATTTCACCCTCACATGCTTGTGTGTGGGCACACCAACATTAGGAAGATCATAAAACCAAGGGTTGGATAAGAACACAAGAAAATTAACACTCAATTGAAAACAAACTCTAGATCATGAATGTGAAATGCATCCCAATACAACATAAAAGTGCAATAGCGATTGGAATGACATCCTATGGATAATCCAAATCTAAGACCTACATCATGCCAAGAAAACTAGAGAAACTAGGTGGCATGCAAATCAAAGTGAAAACCTCAAAAATCCAAAACATTCAAATTAAAACCCATTTGGGCTTAGGGCACAAAAGCCTTGAAAAAAAATAATAATTTGGTTTGAAAACTAAATGCAAAAATGGCCAGCATAACAATGTGAAGCCCCAAACCATCATCCCAAAAATCAGACAAAACTTTCATAGCTGACCAACTGAGTAGAACTAACAATTAGAAATAGAAGAGAACACTAGTTCTCAACCTCCTAACATACAATCACCAGAAATTGAAGTACAAATGAAGCTAAAAAATAAAAAGGGAAATCCCTACCTAACATCCAAAAGGATCATAATGAGAATCAACAAAATAAAATAAATATCATGTGGGAGCTACTGAAAGTCATGGAAATCCAAGGTCTCTTTGAGCTGGCTTCAATGAAACCCATCTTGTGAGGATCCCATGGTCATAGTTCCTAAAATGAATAGAAATGCAATCCTCTAAAAGTGGATTTTGAAAAATCTCCCAATTTTCTAATTTCCAAAAGTGAGAAGCGAGGAATAAAATTTCTCTTTCGATACTTATTCACTTTTTGAGTGAATAATCAATTAAGGGAAATAAATAGGAAACCTAATTAAACCCTGAATCAACCCAAATGAAAAAAATCTATTCCAAGTAATTGGAATTCATCTACAAAAAAGCTTTTGGGAATTGAAATTAATTAAACTAAAGCCAAAACCCTAAAACCAAAATCACAAAATTTCTTAAAACTTTCATGATATATGCAAACCTCTAAACGCACATACATGCTTACAAGTCTAATCACATAGTATGAATGAGTCTGGATTTAATAAATTACTGGAAGGTTCAATTTAAACAATCAAATATGATATGTCAACCACACATAGTTGGTATTGGTTAAATATGAATGGCTAAATCATTAAATCCATGTGCCACTACCAAGATATAAGTATTGCATACTAAAACATATGATCAAGTGCAATTGCATATAATAATATAGCCAAAGCAATAAATGCATTAAATAACCTAATTTAACCATTTATTTAATTATATTGAATTAATCAATTTACATCACTCACATTTGCATAAAGCATAACAAAGTGAGAACAAAGTAAATAACCATAACATTAAATCCAACATACACCATAATTAGAGATGTGCCCAAATATTGGATAGCCAACTATCATCATAAAACATGTTGTTATCTCAAAAGGAATCATCATGCAGATATGATCAACTACACAACATAGTAATATAACATCTATAATACTAGAAAATCAATGTATAACATCTAGCCATCAGTTCATCTCAAATGTAAAAATAACATGCATAACAAGTATCTCTCTGGTCAAACTATAAAATGGTACAAACTACAAAAATGAGAGGCACTACATCCTCCCTTACTAGGCAAAGGCTTACTCCTAGAAGCCTACAAAATAATAGGGGTACAAATTTCTCAATCATGTAGCATCCTCCCATGTGGCAAAAGTTTCATTACTCAAGTCCCATTGGACCCTTACCCACTACATATTTCAACCTCTAAAAGTCAATCTTTGATGCTAAAGGATATGAATGGGCTCCAAGGAAACCTTACCATCCTCCACCTGTAAAACATCCTAATCTAGAACATGGGTCACATCACAAATATATTGCCTCAAAATAGAAACATGGAAAACATCATAAATGTGTCATAAGATAGGTGGCAACACTAGTCAATAAGAAATAGGACTAATTCTCTTGAGGATCTCAAATGGTTTGACAAAATGTGGTGCCAACTTAGAGCCTTTTCCATAATGGATGGGGATCTTTCTTAGATGCACTCTCAAAAACACCTTGTCACCAACATAAAAGTGATGATCTAACCTATGGAAATCTGCATAATTCTTCTACTAGTCTTGAGCAATAACCAAATGCTCTCTAATATGAACAACTTATTGGTCCATATCCTAAAGAATCTCTAGACCTAGAAGTACTTGGTCCTCCAAACAATCCCAACTCAAAGGCATATGACATGATCTATCATACAAGGCTTGAAAAGGTGACATGCTAAGAGAACTATGATAGCCATTGTTATATGAAAACTTAACAACATATAAGTAGTCTTCTCACTTCACCTACTTGTCTATCACATACATGCAAATCATATCTTCCAAAACCTAGTTCACTCTCTCAATCTAACTATTAGACTCTAGGTGGAATGATGAATGCACCCAAAGCATACTAGAGAGACATCCACAATGTTGAAGTATACACTAGATTTCTATCTGAAATAATTCGACGAGAAATCTCATGCAATGGAACAATGTCTTCCAAGAAAACATGCACTATAGAAGAAGCTATCTAGGATGTCCTCATGAGTGAAAAATGTGCTACCTTGGACAAGTTTTCCACTATCACCATGATACAACCATGTTATTGTGATGATATATATAACCTTGTGATGAATTAAATAGATATGGTATCTCATTTTCACTCTAGAATGGCATGTGGCTACAAAATACCTATTGGGTGTTGATGCTCTACCTTTACTTTCTAGAACTTGAGACATCAAGCAACATCATGCCTCATCCCTACCCAAAAGTACAACTATTTAATATCAGCATGCATCTTCTTGATGTAGGGATGTGCTAAATATGGTGCACAATGTGCTTCTACCAAAATCAAGGTATGAACATCACTAGAAACTTGTACATAGACATGTACCAAGTGTCACGATAGCCCATTAGACTCAAGAAAAAAACCTTAAAATCTCCTATCAAGTGTACATCTGGACTCAATCTATACCCTCATTTCCTAATTCCAAGTGTCACTAGGCAAGACCTCCAAGATATCATCTTGCAAATCCACTCCCAATGAAAAAAATGATATCTCATGTTGCCCCCTACTCAACACATCCTTGATGACATTATCTTTCCCTTTAATTTAGTGAACATCAAAGTCATACTCACATAGTAATTCCATTTGGTCATGTTGTTGTTCATTGAGGTTTGGTTGAGTAAAGATATACTGCAAGCTCCTATGATTGCTATGCAACTCAAACCTATGTTCCAAAAGTACATGTCTCCAACAAACAAGAACATGCACCATGGTTGTAAGTTCTAAATCATGAGTGTGGTAGTTAAGCTCATGTTCCTTGAGTTTTCTAGACTCGTAAGCAAGGTGAGTGCACCAAGTTGTGGTGCCAAAAGGGGGGTATAAGTGGAAACTTTTTTTTCTTAAATTAGCAACTTTTGAACTTCAAAAGGAATTTCAAGATAGTTATGCTCAATATTTAAGATATGACAAAAACAAAAGTAGTAGTCCTTTGAATCTAGTTTCTAAACTACTATTTTTTTTGAAAATGGGTTAGTTTTAGGTCCTCAAAAGAGGGGGCCATAGAAAGTGGTACTATTTATTCAGAAAAAATATAACATAGTAGACCCCCCCTAATATTTTAACCTTTATTTTGAAATTCTTTAATTGCTATGGTCAAAAGTTACCTAACATTATGTAGTTTATCTTGGATTTTTTGGGTAATTTTATAATGTGTATTTTTTTAATGAATTTTTAATTGGACATGTCCCAAAAATGTAAAATATATGTATGCTTCCCCTAGAAATGATTGAAAACTAATCTAAAATCAAAACTTCTTTTTTTCAAACTGTGTAGAATGGAGTCTAGTTTCTAAAAAACTAACTTGTTGCAAAATTTGATGAACAAGTTGAAATCTATAGCCCAATTAATACATGTTGGTTTTTGACAAAAAATGGACATACATTCAAAAGAAATTATAGTTGAAAGGCTTGAAATAGTTCAAATAAAAAATAAATTATATGGCTATATAGCTAATATAGAAACCTACAATGTCATGTAACCTAATTTTATCGATGGTCAACCACAAGGAAACTTGAAGGATAGCAAACAAGAAAAATCAATCATTTTTGTATGTTTGCAACAAAACACATCTCAACCCAATTTAGAGACTCCAAACCTTTGGGTTGGATCCCCAAGGCAAAACCAAGCCTTAGGCTTGGTATAATGGAAAGCTTTAAATAGCACATGCACACTATAGCGCATGTGGGCTATTTAAAGGTTTTTAAAATTTGGGTCTTTGTATCACATGCGTGCTTTAGTGTGCATGTACTATTAAGACCTAAATTTGAATAGAGAGGAAAGGAGAGAGGTAGAGTGAGAGAGAGAAAGAGGAGAGGGGGGATGGGACTGTATTTGTGAGAGAGAGAGAGAGAGGGGGGGGATGGGAGTGTGTGTGAGAGATCTAGAGAGTATGGGATGGGAGAGGAGAGAGAAAGCGAGGATGGGAGTGTGTGTGTGTGTGTGAAAGAGAGAGAGTAGGTGGTGGGAGAGAGAGTGAAAGAGGGAGAGAGAGGGGGAATGTGACTGTATGTAAGAGAGAGAGAGAGAGAGAGTAGTGGATTGGAGAGAGTGTGAGAGTCTGAGAGAGAGTAGGGGTTGGGAAAGAGAGAGTACAAGATGGGACAGAGAGTGAGAGTAGAGGATGGGGGAGAGAGAGAGAGAGAGAGAGAGAGAGAGAGAGAGTAGAGAGTGAGAGAGTGAGAGAGAGAGTAGGTAGTAGGAGAGGGAGTGGGAGAGGGAGAGTAAGTGAGAGAGTAGTCTAGTGAGAGAGGGAGTGGGAGAGGGAGAGTGAGAGAGAGAATAGAGGATGGGAGAGAGAGTGAGAGAGAGTAGGTGGTGGGAGAGGAGAGCAAGAGAGAGAGTAGGGGAAGGAAGAGAGAGTAGGTGATGGGAGAGGGAGATAGATAGAGAGAGTGGTGGTGGGAGAGGGAGTGAGAGAGAGTGAGAGAGAGGGGGGATGGGAGTGTGTGTAAGAGAGAGAGTAGGGGATGGGAGAGAGAGAGAGAGAGAGAAAGTAGTGGGAGAGGGAGTGGGAGAGGGAGAGTGAGAGAGAGGGGGAGATAGGAGTGTGTGTCTGTGAGAGAGAGAGTAGGGGATGGGAGAGAGAGTGAGAGTAGGTGGTGGGAGAGGGAGAGGGAGAGTGAGAGAGAGAGAGGGGATGGAAGTGTGTGTTTGTGAGATAGAGAGTAGGGGGTGGGAGAATGAGAGAGTAGGGTATGTGAGAGAGAGTGAAAGAGAGAGAGTAGGAAGTGGGAGAGGGAGAGTGAGAGAGATAGAGAGTAGGGGATGGGAGAGAGAGAGTGAGAGAGAGTAGGTAGTGGGAGAGATAGAGCGAGAGAGAGTATAGGATGGGAGAGAGTGGGAGAGAGTAGGTGGTGAGAGAGGGATTGGGAGAGGGAGAGTGAGAGAGACAAATATGGGAGAGAGAGTAGGTGATGTGAGGGGGAGTGGGAGAGGGAGATAGATAGAGAGAGAGTAGTGATGGGAGAGGGAGTGGGAGAGTGAGAGCAAGAGAGGGGGGATGGGAGTGTGTGTGTGTGTGTGTGTGTGTGAGAGAGAGAGAGAGAGAGAGAGAGAGTAGGGGATGGTAGAGAGAGAGTGAGAGAGAGAGTAGGGGATGGTAGAGAGAGAGAGAGAGAGTAGGCAATGGGAGAGGGAGTGGGAGAGGGAGAGCAAGAGAGAGGGGGGGATGGGAGTTTGTGTCTGAGAGAGAGAGAGAGAGAGAGAGAGAGAGTAGGGGTTGGGAGAAGAGATAGAGAGTAAGGGATGGGAGAGAGATTAGGTGATGGGGGAGGGAGTGGGAGATTGAGATAGATAGAGAGAGTACTAGTGGGAGAGGGAGTGTGAGAGGGAGAGCGAGAGAGAGAGAGAGGGGGGGAGGGATAGGAGTGTATGTAAGAGAGAGAGAGAGTAGGGGATGGGAGAGAGAGAGAAAGATTAGGGGATGGGAGAGAGAGAGAGTAGGTTGTGGGAGATTAAGTTGGAGAGGGGTATAGATAGAGAGTACCCTAAGAGAGAGAGAGTAGGGGATGAGAGAGGAGAGAGAGAGTAGGGGACATGAGAGGAGAGGGAGTGTGAGGGAGAGAGTAGGGGATGGGGGGGGGGAGAGAGAGAGAGAGAGAGAAAGAGTAGCGGATGGGGGATGGTGGGATAGGGAGAGATTATTTTTCAGATAGTGTGTATGCACTATATTAAAACACCAAAAATGGTCATGATGCAAGTTTGGGTCCCTACTAATCCATATTCTGCTTTTTGTTTGTTGTATATTCTGTTGTTCTGACAAAAAACACAGGATTCAAACTATTGGAAGTTAGCAAACACTATTTGAAGACTTTTTTAACATTCTTTCATTCTATTTGAAGCTAGAAAACACCAAATTCAATCATTGGATACACTATTTGAAGGCTTTTTGAATATTCTTTCTATAGAAAATGTTGGTGCAGTCCTTTTTAAATATTCTTTGTTGTTATATAGAGACAAATTTGATTATAATTTGACATGTTGGTTAATATATAGTGAATTCATTGAAATTTGTATGTTTGAATGAATTGTTATTTGAAAATGGTTAGAAATTTGACAAGTTGTTTAATATATATTGTGTATTCATCGAAATAATTGTAATTTGTATATGTATTTGAATGATTTATAATTTAGAAATTTTAAGTAATTCAGATGTTTGAATAATTTGACATATAAAAATCATCATTATGCCAAGGAAGAAACCAAAAACTCAAAAAATGAAAGAAAGGGAGAGAGATTTGGAAAATAAAAGAGATAAAATGAAACTACTATATGAACAAAGAAAATTGCAAAGCAATAATGAAGAATTAACTTTCGAAGAGGAACAGGAACCACTAATAAAAAGAAATAGAGAGGAAGAATTGGAAAGACAAAGAGAACAAATGAGACTGTTATGCTCAAGAAGACAATTGAATTGTGAAGCTACACCATCTTCCAATGTTGGAGTCATATCATCATCTCATGTTCAAGAGATGCTAATTTGTAGATCTGACAATGTACACACTCCATCATGTTATGTTGAAGGTACAACATCAACATATCAAGTAGGTGATATTCCATCTTTTTCATCTTATTGCCAAGGAACATCATCTTTGGTTCAAGGTATGCAAAGCACTCAACCTTATGTTGATGTTCAAAATGTTGAGAGAATGGAAGAGATTATAATTGATGTAACACAAAACTTGAACCTCAAAAATTTAACATTTACAATTCATTGACTATGGAAAATTAGTCTAGACACAGTGCTATTTGGAGATCTTTCATCACATCCATCCAACTATGTCCAATTTGAACGCTGTCTCCTAGATAGACCTATACTCAGAGGGATATAACTTTTGAATGAGATTAAAACACCTCGATCGCTCTAGTGAGGATGGCTGAAATTAGGTTTACTAAAACATATCCAAATTTCATCAAAATCAAATAGTTAGAATTTGAGAAATGCCACTCACACTGAGACTATTATTTTCATGACAGACTACCCTCTTTTCAATAACCATAGACCCATATTCTCTCAGCTCTACTCGATATGATTAGACTGAATAATCAGTCCCGATAATAAAAATAAACTAGTACCATAATGTGATAATGATTCTTGAAACCAACTTACCATTAATGCACTTACACATTTATAATTAACTCTTTGCTCAATACAACACCTAGTAATTTAAGGAACCGATTACTAAGAGGTTACTTGTCACATTTAAACATTTGATAGATTAAAAACAAACTAGCATGAACAATGACAATAAAGGACCTAATACAAAACAATTTTCCATTAACTTGGCAAGCCTATGATTACAAATACATGGCTCTCTGGCGGCAACCACCAGAGAACCATTTTTGGATTATCTCTATATTTTTGTCCATTCTTCACCATAACCTCTCTCTTTTGTTTTAAAAATCTCTTCATCGAGATTCTTGGGGTAGTTATGAAAACTAACCTATATACTTGATGCTCCCACTCATTCATAAATTTAATTCTATATTATGCATTCCACTCTTTTAACAATGCAAATCCATCTATCTTTTTAATACATTACAATGCCATTTTAAACATTTTAACCATTTCTTAGACATGGTTTTAGGAAAGTCTCTTTGCCTTCAATATAGGCATATTATGCAACCTATCAAAATGCTTAGGGTTAATAGGGTCAAAACTTGAACCTCAAAAATTTAACATTTACAATTCATTAAGTATGGAAAATCAGTCTAGACACAGTGTTATTTGGAGATCTTTCATCACATCCATCCAACTATGTCCAATCTAAAACCTATCTCCTAGGTAGACCAGTTCTTAGAGGGGTATAACTTTTGAAGGAGATCAAAAAACCTTGATCGCTCCATTGAGGATGGGTGCAATTAGGTTTACTAAAACATATCCAAATCTCATCAAAATCCAACAATTAGAATTTGAGAAATGCCACTCACACTGAGACTATTATTTTCATGACAGACTACCCTCTTTTCAATAAACATAGACCCATATTCTCTCAGCTCTACTCGGTATGATTAGACTAAATAACCAGTGCCGATAATAAAAATAAACCAATACCATAATGTGGTAATGGTTCTTGAAACCAACTTACCATTAATGCACTTACACATTTATAATTAACTCTTTGCTCAATAAAACACCCATTAATTTAAGGAACCAATTACTAAGAGGTTACTTGTCATATTTGAACATTTGACAGATTAAAAACAAACTAGCATGAACAGTGACAATAAAGGACCCAATACAAAACAATTTGTTATTAACTTGGGAAGCCTGTGATTACAAATACATGGCTCTCTAGCAACAGTCGCTAGAGAACCATTTTTGGATTATCTCTATATTTATGTCCCTTCTTCATTGTAACCTCTCTCTTTTGTTTTATAAATCTCTTCATCGAGATTCTTGGGGTAGCTATGAAAACTAACCTATATACCTGATGCTCCCACTCATTCATAAATTTAATGCTATATTACACATTCCAATCTTTTAACAATGCAAATCCATCTATCTTTTTAATACATTACAATGCCATTTTAAACATTTTAACCATTTCATAGACATGGTTTTAGGAAAGTCTCTTTGCCTTCAATATAGGCATATTATGCAACCTATAAAAATTCTTAGGGTCAATAGGGTCAAGGTGCTCCCACACCATACTCCTATTGAGAAAATATTTCTATGTCCCTATGGAAATGCTTGGTATCACTCTAGACCAAAATTCTTTACACATGCTTCTAGAGCACTCTATGATGCTCAAACTGACTACCATGAATGGAGTGCTTGTAGGTTATTGTCATGGTGTTGCTTCATGTCCACTTTGCAATGTTGCTACAACTCTACCTCACCCAAAAGTCCTTTCACTACCTCTCTCCCCAAATTTTTTGGGATGCATGGACCTCTCACACAGGCCCTTGGACCATCTATGTGGCCCCCATGATAGACTGCTTGTCTACCTTATTGCAACTATGAACTTCCACCTACAACCAAACATTGCATCAAGAAAACCAAATACTCACATTGCTTTTCCCACACGGTCCTGGTATGAGTTATTTCTCTCACACACTCAAGAGATTCTAGCTCTGATACCAATATGATGTAACACACAACTTGAACCTAAAATATTTAACATATACAATTCATTGACTATGGTAAATCAGTCTAGACACAGTGCTATTTGGAGATCTTTCATCACATCCATCCAACTATGTCTAATCTGAAACCTATCTCCTAGATAGACCCATACTCAAAGGGGTATAACTTTTGAATGAGCTCAAAACACCTTGATTTCTCTTGTGAGGATAGGCGCAATTAGGTTTACTAAAACATATCCAAATCTCATCAAAATCCAACAGTTAGAATTTGAGAAATGACACTCGCACAGAGACTATTATTTTCATGATAGATTGCCTTCTTTTCAATACTCATAGACCCATATTCTCTCAGCTCTACTCGGTATGATTAGACTGAATAACCAGTCCCAATAATAAAAATAAACCAGTACTATAATTTGGTAATGGTTCTTGAAACCAACTTACCATTAATGCACTTACACATTTATAATTAACTCTTTCCTCAATACAACACCCAATAATTTAAGGAACCAATTACTAAGAGGTTACTTGTCACATTTAAACATTTGACAGATAAAAAACAAACTAGCATGAACAATGACAATAAAGGACCCAATACAAAACAATTTTCTATTAACCTTGCAAGCCTGCGATTAAAAATACATGCCTCTCTGGTGGCAGCCACCAGAGAACCATTTTTGGATTATCTCTATATTTCTGTCCCTTCTTCACTGTAACCTCTCTCTTTTGTTTTATAAATCTCTTCATCGAGATTATTGGGGTAGTTATGAAAACTAACCTATATACCCAATGCTCCCACTCATTCATAAATTTAATTCTATATTACGCATTCCACTCTTTTAACAATGCAAATCCATCTATCTTTTTAATGCATTACAATTCCATTCTAAACATTTTAACCATTTCTTAGACATGGTTTTAGGAAAGTCTCTTTTCCTTCAATATAGGCATATTATGCAACCTATCAAAATGCTTACGGTCAATACGGTCAAGGTGCTCCCACACCAATAACACCTTCTAGAATTCATTTTAGAAGACCAAAATATTTGATTGATATTGATACAAACATTTTGAAACCAATGCCTTACAAGATTAGCAAGTGTACTTGTCAAAGAAAAGTTAATCGTATGTGGAGATTATTCTTTGAAGAATTATGGCAACTATTTTTTGAAATGATGGGGAATTTGAAATTTAGGCCTATCATGAAGATTCTTGGGCTAAGAATGATGGACGATTCAAATGAAAAAGGCATTGTAAATAAATTAATGAGTGCTAATGACAAAGTGGGTTCTAAATCACACACCAAAGATAGTAATATCACAAGATGAGTACTTACATCATCAATAGTAAGTACCCAAATGAAGAAAGCTTGACTCATGAGGAAGATAAGAAAAACATTGAAAATCTATAGAGGTACTCTAAGGAGAGCCATGCAAAGGGGTGAGAGATTGGAAGATCTAACAAAAAATGAGTTATGGACATTTCGTGGTAGACTACTGTGAAAGAATAAAGAAATTAGTGAAGCTTTGAAATCATTGATTGAAGACTTTTGGACAAATAACACATGTGTTTCCCCTAATAAAAGAGATGTTGTAGGAAGGAGGTATGGTAGCCAAAATCACAACCCACATGCAAAACATTTTTTTGACTCAACTTAGACACAATTTTTTGCAAAATTTATTGGTATGTATGTGTTGGTGTAAATATGTATTTACTATTTACACTTATTTAAGTTTACTAAGGTTAATGCATTATTTTATTATTTTACATTATTTTATTATTTGATTTTGTGAGACACTTAGGAGTTTTCACACCTTTTTGAGTTGTCATGTTGACAACATAGAAATATACAATTCCATATCAGCACATGGTGTCTACAACACTAGAGTTTGCATCATTCATTGAGTTGTCATGTAGATAAAATAGTTATTCGCATTCCCTTTTTAGCACATGTTGTCTACAACATTTATTTGCATGTTACCACATTGTAGGCTTATCCTCTCATCATTGCACTTACTTTCCTGCATAATGGAGGATAAACCATATCTGGTGAACATGTGCCTGGTTGTATGACTTATCATGAAGCTAATTATGAGGCATTCTAGCTGTATCTTAGAGGCCTTTATATACAGGAACTCCTAGTGTACTCTTAAGGCATATTGAATGAATGTATCATCATTATGATCATACTCTTTCTTTCTAGTCTACAATTGTGCTTGTGTTTGAGTTCTTAGTTCCTAGGCAAATTTTTCCCTAAGGAAAATTCTTACATGATATCAAAGCTATACCAAATTCTTACATGGTATTAGAGCTATACCAAATTCTTACATGGTATCAGAGCTAGGATATTTTCTATTCACATGGCTATTCAAAATCATTGTTGCTTTAACACCTCGGCCTGAATCTAGAGTACTATAGAAATTGGGAGCATCTAGAGCTAGATCTAACCTCACCATTGCATCTGGAATGCTAATTCAATGAAGATCAATTATAAACTCAACTACCTTAGCCCAAAGTCGACTGTGAGGTAAAATTTTTTGCAAATAAGAACCTAGAGGCCTTGATTTGCAATTTAGGTATGGTCATTTGCAGATCTATTTGATTAATTTTTTGGGTCTATAATTTAATTCTCTATATTATTTTTCAACTATATTATTTCAAAAAAAAAAATTTCTTGTTCAGGTAGGTAGCAAAGAATTTTTTTTGCAGCTACCAGGCTGTCAGATCTGGCCTTGCACAGAGGAATATTCCTCTATTATTATTTTGATAGATATTATTTAATCGACGGGCATCTTCAATATAAAACCCATGGCCGTACCATACTATTACAAATTTCCAATGACCAAGACTAGACTATATAGATTATAGTGAGAGTAAACACCAATGGCCACCATTCCAATGTGCTTCTTTATTTTAAGCCTATGGAAGCTTCAATTTAAATAATGCTCAATGTGGGATATTGTTTAAACTTCTAACCCACAATTGAAAGATTCTGATGAGGTTTAGAGATTCTATCAACGTTGCTCCCAAATCTAGCATGATAGATTCGAAAACCCCTGGTAACAGAAAATAGTAATGTCATTGCCTACTGCACGAGTTACATGGCTCTGAGTGCCATCTTAGCAGTCCATGGTGATAGTTCACCACTCACATGGTTTGTGACAGGCGCCCTCCATGAGACTAGCCACATCAGCCACTTTGCAAACATAGAGCCCACATCCTTGCCTACTTTGTCAGCCACATCACCACTAGTGATGTCATTAGCTGAGTCAACAACTATAAAATCAGCTGCCCCAAAGGCAAACATGTCAACAAGCCCATTTGTGATTTCTATATAGTTTCATATAGTCCATACAACCATACCCCATGCCACATGAATAGTATATACTGTACAAATAGTCCAATCACCTTGATACATCACCAGGCTGTAGATATTTTGCTTGCATCAACATCTCACTAGGTTAAATTTGACGGCTATCTAATTGTCATTCATAGTCATTTTTCAACTGCTATGATGGTCATTTGACCATCAAATTTAAGCACACAGTTTTCCTTCCAAACCCCTCTCTAAATTATTTTTTGATTTGGTAGGTTGACTTTGTGAGGCCATAACTTGGTCATCTAGACTCCAATACAAGCAAATTTTTTTTTTGAAATTAGGTAGAATTTCTTGAACTTTCTAGTGGTGGTGTTCTTTTCTATTTTTGGTGCAAGGTTATGTTAGAAATTACATTTTCTGGTGACTATACCTACTTAATCCTACATTTTACAACTTCAAATTCCTTGTATGGTCTCATTTGGTCACTTTTTTAGTTTGCATTTTTTTGGAAGTGCATTATTTTTTGTCTACTTTCTAGATCTATAGTTAGATTCTAGAGTTGTGTGGACAAAAATCTCACTTTTAAAACTATGGCTTTTTTTGCATTGTAATTCTTTGATTACTTTTCAAAATTGTTTTAAATTTGAGCTACAATGCTTAGTGATAGATTTGAGTCTCAAAAGGTAGTTATAAAAGAAAAATTAGAATGTCCACTTTGTTCATTTTGACAAGTGGCCCATTGTATACACTCTACTTATAAAGTCTCAAAAGCATCTTTTTGGGGGGGATCTTTTGATTGAGTGAAAAGGAAGGGTGTTTATTGTGTTCTTGTGTCTCTCTTTTGTGCTCTTTTCATTTTTTGCATCATGGGTTCATTAAAATATACACCTCTAACTTCACACAATTATTCTACATGGAAAGATATTGCATGGGGTAGATTAATGGAAAAAGGTTACAATCTTTATGTTGATGGTACAATTACCAAACCTACTAATGCTAAAGAACTCATTGAATGGAAAAACAAGACCAACATGCTTTAAGATGTTAAGAGTATTAACCAAGATAAACCTATAGGTCTGACAGTACAGACTATACTTCCTCTTAATAGTAATATATCTCTAATGTTAGCATTATATATATATATATATATATATATATATATATATATATATATATATATATATATATATATATATATATATATATTATATATATATATATTATATATATATATATATATATATATATATATATATATGTATGTATGTATGTATGTATATATATATATATCTCCTATAGGTATCAAGTTAGGAAGGGTCATGTACCTTAGGGAAATACCCTTTAGAAATGATATATAAGTAGGTTGTAAATGCAAATTATAGGACACACAGTTACAACAGTTTGATCCTATAAGCATTTTATATCTTGGAATTTATATCTAAGATTCTCTATCACAATAAAAGGTTAAATATTTAGTATTGTATCTACATTATAATAAGCACTAATTTCATCAATATTAATAATACATAGAAGATCATTCTCAGCATATAAGACTAAATTAAAAGTTTGATTATGAGATAAGGATTTAGCAGAAACTTTACATGGTATCAAAGCTCTGGTAATCGAACATAGGATTTGCTAAATTTTAGTGATTAAACATTATACACATCAAGCAACAATCTTCTATCTTCCATGGCTTACACAATCAGACCCAAGGACAAGTTTGATGGGAAAGAGAACTTTGAAGCCTAGAAGTTCAGAATCATGATGATTCTTGAAGAGAACAATGTAAAATAATTCATTGATGGAGTATCTAAACAACCCCCAATTGAACCTTACAAATCTATCTGGAGTAGAGGAAATAGAAAATTTATTCAAATAATCTTGGATGGAGTTTAAAATGATATTGTACCTATGCTTACAAAACATCAAATTGCCTTTGATTTGATGAATGCATTACGAAATGCCTATGAAGTAAACAATGCAACCAGGGCTATTGCACTAAAAAGGCAACTGAATCACATTCAAATAAAGAAAGGAGAATCAATAAGTTCTTACTCCTTAAGAGTTTCTGACATTAGAGATGAACTATCAAGCATAGGAACTATCATTAGTGACACAAAATTAACACTTATGGCTATAGATGGATTGCTAGATTCATGGGAGACATTTGCACAAGGAATAAGTGCTAGAGATTAGTTCCCAAACTTTAACAAACTCAAGAATGATTGTCTTTTAGAGGAATCCAAAAAACTAAAGAAAAGAGGGAAACCAAAAGTAGAAGATGAAGAACTTCACATTCTTAATACAAACCCTTACAAAGGCAAGAAGAAGCATTTCAAGAAGAAAAAGGGAAATCAAAAGAATGGAAAGCCCAAGAAAGATCTATCTAAACTAAAGTGTTTCAAATGTGAAAAATTTGGACACAATAGATTTAATTGTCTTGAAAATTAATTGCAAACAATAGGAAAATTGTACAAAATGTTATTAGAGAAGAAGATATTTATGATCCTGAGAACCATGTTTTGTATTCCTCTCTATCAAATGAAATTCCAAATAAAACATGGGTAATTGATAGTGGATCTTCTAGACATATAATGGGATACAAAGAAACTCTAGATTATTTATTAGAGAAGGTTAATGATGAAGTAACTTAGCACACTTTGTTGAAGGAATTAGAAATTGTACTTTGAAACTAAAATTAGGAAATACTCTTCTTCTTAAAGGTGTACTCTATGTACCAGGGATTAAAAAGAAACCTAATCTCAATTACATCACTTGAAGATGATAGACACAATGTTACATTTGTGGATGGAAAAGTATTAACTTGGGCTAAGAACTCTTCCATCAAGAAATCAAAGTTAATTGTTCGAAGAAAGGGATATTTGTATGAGCTAAATACATAATCTAGTCGATCCAATCAAGCCCTAGTCCAAGAAGCTGAAGATTCAAATGAAATATGGCACAAAAGATTAGGGCATCTAAATTTTAAAACTTTATCAACTGTGGAAAAGATAGTTATTAGATTAGCCAAATTAAACAAAGACTACCCTAGTATTTGTAAAGGCTATGCTCTAGGTAAAAGCACTAGAAGTCCCTTTCATGATAGTACTAGGAAAACAAATAATGTACTAGAATTAATTCATTTAGATTTATATGGACCTATTTTTATTCCTTCTCTTGGAGGATTATAGTACTCTATCTTGTTCATAGATAACTTCTCTAGGAAAACATGGATTTAATTTTTAAAATGCAAGGAATAAAAAGAAATCTTACAAAGATTTAAAGAATTCAAAGCATTAACTGAAAATTTTTCAAGACATAAAATTAAAGCCCTTAGAACTAACACCAAAGGAGAATATACCTTAGGCTTGTTTAAAAGGTTTTGTAAAGAATCATAGATTAAGAGGAAATACATTGTTTCTTATAACCTAGAGCAAAATGGGGTAGCAGAAAGAAAGAATGGGACAATTATAGAATCTGCTAGGGCTATGCTTTTTGACCAAAACCTGGAATATTATCTTTGGGTAGAAGCCTCTTGTACTGCTATATATATTTAAAATAGAATTCCTCACTCCTCTCTTAAAGATAAAACACCTGAAGAAGTATTTACTAAAGTAAAACCCAATATAAGTCATCTTAGAATTTTTGGATGTCCTGTATATATCCATGTTCCAAAAGAAAAAAGAACCAAGTTAGAACCCTCTGGGAGGAAAGGTATTTTTGTAGGGTATAGTGAAACTTCTAAAGCATATAGGATTTTCATACTTGGATAGAAAAATATTGAACTTGGCAGAGATGTAATCTTTGAAGAAGATCTTGCATTCAAAAGAGCCATAAGTTCTGATGAACCTTCTACTTTATCTAGTTCTGAAAAAAATAGTGAATCTAGGTCCCAGAGGTAGAACTTAGAAGAAATTGAAGATGAAATTCAAAATATGAACTTTGAATAAAATTCAAAGAAAAGACCACTTTGGGGCATTAAAATAGTTGAAGTAGCTCAAGAATTTGTTGCACCTTCTAGAATAGTTAGAGAAAGCAAAAGACCTAAAGGATTCTCTGGTTATACAACTAACATAAGTGATTTATCCAAAATAGAGCAAACCAACCCCTCTAATGCTATTAAACATACAGCTTGGAAAGAAGCTATGATAGAAGAATACCAATCTATCATGAAAATTGATGTTTGAGAAATTGTTTCAAGACCTAAAGGAAAATATGTTGTTTCTTCCAAGTGGATATTTAAAATAAAGCATGATGCTGATGTTAGTATTGAGAAGTATAAAGCCTAATTTGTAGCCATAGGATTTTCTCGAAAAGAAAAGATTGATTATGAAGAAACCTTTGCTCCTTTTGCCAAATATACCTTGGTAAGAGCAGTCTTAGCAATTGCTTCATCAAAGGGATGGAAGGTACATTAGATGGATGTGAAAAAAACATTCCTAAATGGAAAGATTTAAGAAGAAGTATATCTAGAGCAACCTAAAGGATTTTATACTCATGATCATAACACTTTTGTTTGCAAGCTCAAAAAAGCTCTCTATGGGTTTAAATAGATTCCCAGGGCTTGATATGAAAGAGTTGATAAGTATCTCACTAGCTTAGGATTTTCCAAGAATGAAGCTGATCCAAATCTATATTATAAAAGAGATAAAGATTCTATGGCAATTCTAGTACTGTACGTTGATGTTCTACTAATAACAAGTGATGATCATCTCATAGATTAGTGCAAAAAAGATATAACTAGAGGATTTGAGATGAAAGATTTGGGACTTCTTCATTACTTCCTAGGACTAGAAGTATGGTAGAATTTTGGTAGTATCATACTAAATCAAGGAAAGTATACATCAAATATTTTAAAGAATTTTGGAATGTGGAATTGCAAATCTATGTCTTCTCCAATGGAGACTAATCAAATAAACTGAAGGAAGTAGCCATAGAATCACCATCCATAAATTCTACTCGAAATAGATAGATGATTGGGTCTCTTATGTACTTAGTAAATACAACACCAGATAGTTGTTATGTAGTTAATGCCTTAAGTTAGTTTATGTGTGAACCAATGGAGATTCACCTAGTCATAGTTAAACACATTATGAGATACTTACAAGGCACTCTTGATCTCAGACTCAAATATGAGAAATTTTCTTTAGACTTACATGGATTCATTGATTTAGATTGGGGTGGAAGTGTTAAAGATTGGAAAAGTACTTTAGGATGTTGTTTCAATTTACGATCAATAATGATATCTTGGTATCTTGGATATGTAGAAAGTAGTCTTCAGTAGCATAGAGTTCCATAGAAACTGAATACATTATAGTAGTGATGGCCTCCTGAGAAGCAGTATGGCTAAAGAAGTTACTTGTGGGATTATTTGGTCAAGCTATGAATCCCATGATTATTCATTGTGATAATTAGAGTTCCATCAAGCTCTTAATTAATCCAATTTTCTATGATAGGTCCAAGCATATTGAAATTCCTTGCCATTATGTAAGAGATATTGTAGCAAGAATTCTGTAAAATTGGAATACATTTGCACTAAAAATAAAATAGAAAACATCCTCACCAAAACTCTATCTAGGATGAAGATAGAACACTTTAGGAGGAGACTTGGTATGGTTGAGTTGTAATCCATTTGTACTCTCTTGATTATTAATAAAATAATTTTATTTTGTTAGGCTATTGACTATCATTGGCTCCACCATTTTTATTCATTATTTTAAGAGGTAACGATCTCTAAAAATAATGAACACTTGTATAAAACATTATAAGAGGTGTTGATCTCTTAGATAATGTGCTAAACAGTAGAGTTCTACTGTGAGATCTAGATGAGTTCAAGATCATATTGTGATGTTGACATTGCTATGTTCATGGGTCACAAATTGGATAAAGGAAGAATCTTAGTATTCTATGCATTTATCTTGTATTCTAGTAGATCTTTAAACTTAGGATCATGTTGTGACATGGAAATACCAGTTTTTATGAAATCATAACATAAATAAATGAAGAGATTACTCTTCAAATTTATCCTATATAATATCACTAGTTGTTATGATTTGTCATATCAAAGGTTTAGTAATATGAGTTTGTATCATGTGTTCTATGATACCACTTACAAAGAAGAGACAAACATATATAGAGTATTATTTCTTTCTTTTTCATTTTTATTGGTGTTGCTAGATATAATATCTCTCTATAGGACTATGTAGTTAAGAGGGATTGTTAAGAATATTAACCAAGATAAACCTAAAAGTATAATAGTATAGACCATACTTCCTCTTAATAGTAATATACCTCTAATATTGGAATTTAATGATATATATATATATATGTGTGTGTGTGTGTGTGTGTGTGTGTGTGTGTGCCAAGTTAGGAAGGCTTATGTCCCTTAGCGATGTACCCTTTAGAAAAAGGATATATAAGCAGGTTGTAAATGCAGATTATAGGACACACAGTTACAACAATCTGCTCCTATAAGCATTTTATATCCTATTTATATATGCACCTATAGGATATATATTTAGGAAGGGTTATGTCCCTTAGGGACATACCTTTAGAAAGGATATATAAGTAGGTTGTAAATACAAATTATAAGACACATAGTTACAGCAGTATGCTCCTATAAGCATTTTATGTCCTGCAATTTATATCTGAGATTCTCTATCACAATAAAAGGTTAAATATTTAGTATTGAATCTACATTATAATAAGCACTAATTTCATCAATATTCATATGAATTAGAATATCATTCTCAACATATAATACTGGATTAAAATTCTAGTTTAGAGATAAGGATTTAGTAGAAACTTTACATAGGAATTATCAGAAGTTGTGTACATAGAGATCTCTCCTTTCACATTGCTAATTGTATAGAATCCAAAGCAGCTTGGGATAAAATTGAATAATTGTATGGTAAGGTGGATGAAGAAAAGGAATTTTAGATTGAGGATGATCTACTTCTTTTGGATCCAAAGAACTTTGACACAATTCAGGATTACATCAACAAAGCCAGTGAGTATAGAGTACTACTTAAAGATTGTGGTAATCCCATGAAAGATGAAAAGTTGATTCATCATATCCTGAAGAGGCTACCTTTAGAGTATGCTTCGTTTGTTTTGAGTTTTAATACTCATAGGTTGACCATGGGAATTGCTTACTAGAAACCTATATTTGATGTATTTGCAGAGATGTTAATTGTTGAACAATCTTACTTGATGGATTTAAGACTTTTCACGACATCAAAGACTAAAGCCTTAGTGGCTAGTGATGAGCATCAATCAAGTCAAGGAGGGAAAAGTTCTAGAAACAAGAAGAAGAAGTAGTGAAAATAGAAATCAAAATCTAAGACACAACAATCCTCCTCACAAAAAGGCAATTCTTCTTCCAAAGAGAAGGGAAGTAATGACCAGAAGGACAAACTTTTTTTTGCATATTACAAAAATCCAAATCATGACAAGAATCATTTCAAAATTAAAAGAATCTATGAGTTAGAAAACCTACTCAGGAAGAACAAAACTCAAGTGCCAGCTACTTCCAAGGATTCAACTCCAAGCTCTTCAAATGGAAAGGGGCAAGCACTTATGGCAAATTCAAGTTCTTCTTTGGAATGGATACTTGACTCTAGTGCCTCCTATCACATGGGTTCTTCAAAGGGAGATTTTTCTTCATTGAAGTAGTAAAAGGTACCACACATCTTCATGTGAGATGATACTAAAATGGAAGTTGAAGGAAAATGACATGTGGAAATGGAAAATGGGGAATTCAAAGATGTTCTCTATGTTCCAAACCTTAGCTCCAATCTCCTATCAGTTTATCAAACCACTCACCTTGGAGATGGTCATTAAGTTCCTTCTAGATTCAATGAAGGTGTGTTGTCTTAGAGATGATTTATTGATTGCACTATTTTGAGAAAGTGTGCTTCTCCAGAGGTGTGGTTTTCTAGAATAAACATAAGTTGTTAGAACTTAGTCACTTTCGCAAGCATCACAGTGATAAAGGGATTCCAGGAACTCCACCCATTCACATTACACATTTCATCGTCATCATTCACTTTACATTCCACTTCACACATTCCATCATTATGCACCATGTCTTTCTTCAATGCGCAAAGTTCACCTTTGAACCTAACTGCACCATTACATGACTTGCCCAAAAATCCTAAAAAATTTTGCCCACGGTTCATCTATGGAGAATCACGAATAGCAGAAGATCATATCAAAATTTTCAAAGAGATTTTAATCGAAACCAGATTCAACATATGGATGTGGTATGCCACCTTTTTCCTTACACTTTGGGGGAAATGGCATTCAATTGGTACCTCAATCTACCACCAACATCAATAATGGATTGGAACTCCTTTGAGAACAAGTTTCTGGAACAATTCAAGATCTATGTTGATCCAGCTCTTCTATATCATTAGTTCATCTCAATTAAGAGGGATCCCCATGAGACTATTTCATAGTTTAATCATCGCTTCTATAGGATGTATCAAAGAATGGAGTTTTCATACATTGTACCATAGGAGGTTGCTATCCAAGTCTATTTTGGGACAATGGATTCATTAACTTTTATTTTTCTAAGAAGGCTCCCACCCAAAGACATTGATTCCATTGAAAAGGTTTTCAAAGAGGCTATTACATTCACAAGTTAGGTTACTGCTGCTCCAATGCCAACAAATACGTATTCAATATATGGGTCTCAAAAGACCACTTTCTTTGAGCAAAAGGCAACTGCATCTACTGAAGTAGAAAGAAATGTGGCTGGAGAGCTTAAGGCCATGAAGTAGATGATGTATCTTTTATCCAATGAACTTGTGAGAATAAATTTGAATTCTTCAAGAGACCAAGGCAATCATCCAAGACAACTTTCTACCAAAATAATTATTCTCAAAATCAGAGTGGAAATTTTGGCCTTTATGCCAACATCAACAATGAGAATAATCGTATTATAGGAATGAGTCCAAGTGAAAATGTATATGGGCACAATGATGTTTCAAATTAGCCTCCCCAAATCATGGAGAAACAAGCTTTGCAATTTAGTTCAATGATGTTTGAATCATGTGATAAGTCTACAGGAGGACTAAATGATGAAGATGGTTAAGAGGAGTTTGTGTTCCCATTCAATGAAGAAATTCTTCCAAGTGTTGATGTCACAATAAGTGTGGATATGCCAAGAAATCTTTAGGGTGCAGGAAAGTTTGAAGTTCCAAAACTCCATGAAGTTGCAAAAAGTGATGGAAATGTAGAAGATCCCAAGGTTGGTGAGATTTTTGAATCACAAAGTCATCAAGAAGAAGATACCAGTTCTTCCTACTGTGATATTGATTCCCCATTGGATAAAGATAAGATATATCCCTAAAAACAAGATTTTTCATTAGAAGATATGGATAGAGTGTTTAATTTGGTCTCAAGCTTGATTGAGGAAATGTCTATTTGTGGGTATTCTACACATATATCAAACCATGCAATAATTGAGTCATGTAGAATCCATCCATTTGGGTTCCATTCAGAAGAAATTTTCCCTAATTTCTGGTTAGCTTGGGAGATTGCAATGGAGGGAAAGTATGATTTTGAACAAGTTTCTTTGGGATACAAGGCAGAAAACATCTTGGTCGATGATAGTAATGAATCCTGTAATTCGAAAGGGAGGTTAGGAATTGAGTTTACTAATCTAAGGGAGCCTAAAGCGGCACATAAAGTATTTCGATGTGCACATGAAGTGGTGTACCATGAGATGATTTTCAATTTGAATATGATGCTAAAGGTAAGAGAACTTGTGTGTGGAGAAATTATGGCCATAAAGAGTTACCACAACTTCTAATTTTGTGTGATTTGTGCCCCAAATTTGAACCAACATTGTCTAGACTTTATTTTTCTGAGTACAAAGACAAGTCAACATTTTTGAGAACTATATGGGGTGGTTCATTACTATTGCACATAATGAGAAATCTACTAATAGCTACCCCACATTCTTATTCTTTGAGTTTTTCTGTAAATAAGTTTTTGTTTTTGTTTTTCTTAGTCTTTTTAGTCTTTCTAGTTAGGTGTTGCGTGTTTTCTTTTAGTCATGTGTTCATTTTTATTTTTTATTTTTTTTAAAGTTATGTTAGTCCTAGGGGGTAAGGTGTACTTGGGATTTTTCTCAAGACTTTACTAACCACTCTTTGGTCCCGATTTTAGGAGGTATTTCTTTGTCAAAACATTTGGATGATTATGTATTTTATACCAACCAAGAAATAGACATTCCTTGTGGAATTAGGGAACTTTCAGTCTGGAAATTAGAAGCCTAGACCAACAAGCTCTCAACATTTTGAAAATTTTAAGATTTGATCATTTTGGGTGCTTTTGAATTCAAGTTGAAGATGATGAGAAATGATCCAAACTCTGACTAGTTCAAATAGGAGGGGTCTCCTCGAAAGGTTGCTAATATCATTGTTTGGCATGAGAGTTTCCTAAAAAGTTCTAAAAGAGGAGCGCAAGGGATGTTCATAAGAGATCGAATCCAAGAAACTGTTAGATTATGGTGACTGATTAGGAAAGTACTAGACATACTTCATAATTAGTGGGGTTTGGGGCATCGCGTCGAATTTATTTTTTTTGGTACTATTCGCGAATCATTTTGTTACTATTCGCCATTTGTAGATTCACCACTAAAGTTATGGCTAATTATGGCCAACATGTTATAACCCTAAATTCATTTAATACTTGTATAAAAGGGCCTAGGATTGGGTATTTTTTATTATGTTGTGATGCAAAATTGGTTCTTGCGGCGGTATTGAGCTGTAAGGGATCACAGATTGTAATAAGATCAAACTTACTATTTGGTGGATGTAGCCCAGGGATTGGGTGAACCACATTAAATCTTGGTGCCTTGTATTCATTTTTGTGTGATCTATTATTTTTTTGTTATTGGTTATATTTGCATATAGTTTTTATTTCTATCCGTGGTTTATCCTAATAGAAATGACACTGATGTTCTAACTACATAGTCTAAGTGTAGTCAGGATACAAAATTAAAAAAAAAAGAAAAAAGAAGAAAAAAAGAAAAAAGAAAAGAAAGAAAGGACAATGTTAAGACTGAAGGATTCCAAGATCTAAAATGGCAAAAGATATGTTCCCAAAACAAAGTATCTTCAATTCAAACTATTGCCTCAACAAAAGTAACATTTTAAATGATATGGAGTAATTATGCAAAAGGAAAAATATTAAAATAATGTGACATCCCACCAAGAGCCCTTCAACTAATTCTCTCATCTGGTCAAGCAATTGATTGATAAAGAGCCTTCATGGAGATTCCAAATGAATGAGCTAGGAGGAGTAGAAGATTGTTTTGAGTTGTCAAAAATCTCTGATTGACTGCAACCTGACACATCAAAAGGAATGAATACACAATGCACACACTGAGCTAGAAGGTTTCGAGTTTTGAGATTTTGACAGAGAATTCATCCAAAAGACGCTTGGGATGTTCGAAGCTTGGTTGGTGTTTGACACACGTCGGAAGAATGTTTGCTAATGAAGAAATGCGTTGGCCATTTCTTCCTTTTTTTGGGGCTATTTGTTGTGGTCTCCACAACGCATGCCCCATTCCTAGTGAGGAATGGGGACTCCCTACTTTTTTTGACTCCCAAACTCACAATTCGAGTCAAGAGAAGAATTTTTGTTTGAAAGTTGAGTCCAAAAATAAATAAGTTAATTAAAAATTGAAAAACAAAAAAAAATCAAAAACCACAAAAAAAAAGAAATTAAAAAAAAAATTATGAAAAAAAAAATTAAAAACTAAATCAAACAATAATTTAAAAAAAATAATAGTCACCACACACTCACATTGCCGCATGCATGCACACCTCTGCGTGCTCCGCTGCACACTCGCACAGCGTGGGCACTGCTGCACTCTATCATGCGCGCACTGCAGTACATGTGTGCCGTTGTGCACCACCGAGAGTGCATCATAGCCCGCTCCTCCATGCACATGTGCAAGTATAAGTTGACATATATTTAATTCCTTATACTTAAGATATATTTTAATATATGCGATGAATCTTTTAAGATAGGTTTCAGACCTCCCCGAGATAAGGTAAAGATTCTAGAAAATTTTAGGTCTTCAAAAATTCAGACTTAGCCAAATTTCAAGGCTTCAAGATTTTAGACTTAGCCAAATTTCAAGATTCACCTCTAGTTTTGTTTGAGTAGCTAGTGTTTTTGCTATGCATTATTAACTCTACGGACTAATATTTGCTTCCTTTGTAGGTAAAAAATTGCATCCTCAACTTGTCAAGATCATAACTTTTATCTCGGGCCTCAGAATTCGAATCTGCTTACACTATTGGAAAGAAGAACTGAAGATCTAATTTCAGTTCCTAAAATAGTAAGCATTTGGTTACCCATTTTTAGGGATTGACAAAGGTTCTGACTTGAAATTTTGAGCAAAAGACCTCCAAAAAGGTCATTTAAAAATGCTTAGAAAATTTATGAAAAAAAATATGCAAAAGTTGCAAGCATTTGATCGTCTTGGATAATTTGGATCACTTGGTTTCTCGCTGGGAAGGATTGGATAGGTGGAGAGAAGACAAAGGTCAAAGATATAGAGTTGGACACATAAAGCAAATCAGGTTCCTCATCTTATGTAGCTATTGGGGACAAGATTCAACGCAAGTGCCTTGAGATTTTTCGATTGAAGAAGTAGAGGGAGTGCAAGTTTATGAAAGTAATTGGCTATAAATAGGGTGTAAATCATCAAAAAGGGGCATGGAGTGTATACAAAAAGTAATCTAAAACCTCATTTGAGAAAAATCCAAAAAACTATTTTCAAAATTGAGAACTTTAATTTTTTGGCAAATTGAGCTCCGCAGGTCCACAGATCTGCAGCTTCGTAGGTATACAAGTTCATGAATCCATAGGTCCCTAGCTCCATAGACCCATAGATCTATAGGTCTACATGTACAAAGCTCTATATTTTCATGTAGCTCCACAATTCAGAGGTGTGCCGACAGTTAACTGCCAGTTCCAAAAATAGCACTTTCCATGCATGAAGAGTGCATTCTGATGGCAAGTTAACTCTGACACATGCCTAGTGAAGGGCCAGCTTCTATTTTTGTTGTCTCCATGTACTTCTACTTCAACTGATGGTTCCCTCCTACTTTCTCTCTCATGCTTTCATTTTTTTTGACATGTAAAGGGTTCATGCATCCAATTAATGAATAAAATATGGATGGAGTCCCTTTAAGCACTAGTTAGATTGTTAGTTTCGATATATTTAGTTTGTTTAAATGTTTCAAAAGAATATTATTGCATCAAGATATCTTTCTCTCAACACAAATTGAGGAGATGATTTCTTATAAATACCCCATTGAAAAATGTAAAAAGGGTTTCTGTTATTATGCAATAAAGTTATGCTTTTGGTGCTAGCATTTGGAGTGTAGTTATTCTTGCATGAATGTGTCATTGTTTTGTGGATTTTATTCATGAGATTGTGATTGAGCCAAAGTTTTAGTGCATTTTTTTTTGTTGTGAAATCTTTTAGTTCTCGTGTTTGCTATAGATATATGAATTTTGTTGACGTAACGAGCTTGAGAAGAGATTACCCGATTGTGTTTACATAGCTTTTTGTCTTGCATGAGCACACTTTTCGTGGCCTTGTAATTTGATGAAGAGTGAAAAATCATTCAATTTGTTAAAGATTCTCACCGACGATTATATCACTGGATTCTAGGAAGCGTTGCTCTTGTTTTCATTGGTTTCCTACCAATTTCTTCAAAGGTTTAACTCGCAGCGTATTGTGTTCTGTAGCTTATGTCTATTTAGGAATTTCAATTTCAAGTTATTTGATTTCATGTTATTTTCTTTCAATTTCATTATTTTCTTTGCTAACCCTCCTATTAGAATAGGACCTCATAGTAGTTTCATTGTTAGAGTTGCATTCATTGAAAAATAGGAAATACAAAAAATATTGTTCTTTTGGTGTGATATTTTGAGATAGCAAATAGATTTTACTTGATTCCAAGGTAAAAGAGTTTTTGGAACTAGAAAAGGCCTCCTCATGAACATTCACATTTATCTTCTACTGAGCAGATTTTGGTACGTCGCAAGACAAACACTGAACCTTGGAGTGGATCCTTAAAAAGATTTTCTTTTCAAGAGAGGAATTACACTATGGATTCCTGCCATTGACCTCATGCAAAAGAAATGCCCAACAAGTAGGACCCTTTGTAGTGACACCACTCAGCCAAGGCCACTACATCCTCATATTTTTTGATGAATTTTCACAATTCACATGGGTCTACTTCCTTCATCACAAGAATGAAGTGGTTGATAAGCTTCAAGCCTTCTAGACACATGTTGAACACAAATCAAGGAAAGCCATCAAGGTACTATGGGTGGACAATGAGAACATATGAACATAAAACTTAGAGACTTTTGTAAACTTGAGGGAATTGATGTTCAAAATCCACCAATATTTAGTCCGCACAAGATAGATGTTGCAGCACTGAGGATTAGGACTCTCAAATCCATGGGAAGTTGCATGATAAAAGCCAAGTCTCTTGATCCAACACTTGAAGTTGAAGCCATTAGCAGTGCTACTCACATACTTAATAGGTCTCCTCATCCAACCTTAGATGGCAAGACTCCTTTTGAGGCATGGCGCGGTAGAAAACTAGTTGTGAGTCACTTTTGAGTCTTTAGTTGTCCAACATGGCAAACCTATCCTCCAAAGGATGCAAGGCACCATCACCTAGGCCTTGTACTTTCATAGGATATGAAGACAATTCAAAGGCATATAGACTTATCGATCCAAAGACTCATGAGATCTTTGTGGAGAATGATGTTCACTTTGAGGAAAGTTCACCCAAATTATACTCTAATCCTCCCTGCACTTCATACATAGTGGAAACTGATAGTGACACTAGCGATAGTGCTTCAATAGATGTAGACATGTGGGGTTCTATCAACAATTGCAGTGAGAGGTTACATCATTAGAATAGTCCACATACTTACATTGCCATAGTGAAATGTCCAACATAGCAGGGTATGCATCATCTTCTAGCTTCACCAACAGAGGATGACTACATGGCATAGATTGGAGGTTTGTTCATGGAGTCACATACTATACACTTGGGAGATAGCCTTGAGGACTTACACCTTCTCATTGATGTTGATAATCCTTCTATAGTTGTTGTGAGGGCTCACTCTAACCCTCATGTCCATTCTCTACATGATCAATATTTATAGGTTCCTTATGAACAACAATTGGAGGAGGTCTCTTTGTTAGTTGAGGAGATAAATGGTTCATTGGTATAGGTTCAATAGACATCCCTGTCAGATCTACATTCATTTTTTATAGCACAATTGGAAGGGGTGAACATTAGCATCAACATAGGGATACTTGAGTAGGTTTAATGGCCACCATACATCTTCAAGATTGTACCTTTTCCTTTGTTTCTTCCAAAGGGGAGGAACATCATTCTATACTCATGGACCAAATTCCTCCTTGGATCAGCACTCACTTGTTAGCATTCTTCATTTGGGGGGGGGTTAACTACCTTATCTCTCTTCCTCTTCATTCTTATGGGGATGACTTTTTCCTCTTATGAGGTCTTGTTCTTCTCATTCTTCACTAATGTATATAGTTGATGTATCTCGTAATGGGGGGGTTTTGATTACTCCATCCATCCATGCATCCCTATTCATCTCTCTTTTTGGGGAGGGTTTTTCCCATGAGGTTTTCCCTCTTTCTCCACTTTATGGGAGACTATATTTCATTATGTACATGGGTGCCTAACATGGCCTAGTACCTAGGACCCATCATGCATTTCATACTAGTTTTTGTAAGCTTAATGGTATTCCCCTAAGTTGTACTTAAGGGGGGGTGTTTGTGTAAATATGTATTTACTATTTACACTTAATTAAGTTTACTTAGGTTAATGCATTATTTTATTATTTTGCATTATATTATTATTTTATTTTGTGAGACACTTAGGAATTTGTGCACATTTTTATGTTGTTATGTTGACAACACAGAAGTACACAACTTTATTTTAGCACATGGTGTCTACAACACTAGAGTTTGCATCATTCACTGAGTTTTCATGTAGACAACATAGTTATTCACACTCCCATTTTAGAACATGTTGTCTACAACACTGATTTGCATGTTACCCCCTTGTAAGCTTATCCTCTCATCATCACACTTATATTTGTATGACTTATCATGTAGCTAATTCTAAGGTATTCTAGATGTATCTCAAAGGCCTTGATATACAGGAACTCCTAGTGTACTCTTAAGGCATATTGAATGCATATATCATCATTCTAATCATAATCTCTCTTTCTAGTCTACAATTGTGCTTGTGTTTGAGTTCTTAGTTCCTGGGTGAATTTTTCCCTAAGGCAAATTCTTACATGGTATCAGAGCTATACCAAATTCTTACAGTATCCTCAAATTCAAATAAGTCAAAGATTTTTTGAGATGGGTAAACCTTTTTATGTGAAGATAAATCACACATGCACAACTTGTTGTTGTAGGATGCATATTGAATTTTTTAATCATTTTGATGTTTTTAGGCATATATGTGTGTTTTTGCAATCTAAATTTTTTTTGTAGAAATTTGACATGAATGAGCCACCTATATCTTTAAGAGAATTCATATCCAACATTTTATGTGAAATAGGGTACAAAAAACAATTTTACAAGATATCATGCATAGATGGTACATGCTTATATTGTGGTTCTTTGCAACTTTTATAACCTTATGAACATATGAATAATACACATGCAATTGAAAATGAAATAGTAGATTACAAAAAATATAAGATAGTGACATATGCTCTAAAAGATGAGAAATAGGGTAAAAGATGTGTTTTAGTCATTGAAAAGATTCTAGTGCATGAGTTGATGAAGATTTTTCATGAAAAGATTATTTACGAGTATACAAGGCATACACATAGAGCTCGATGGCTAGATTTGTGATTCAAGTTGTGCAAGGATACATTTCCACTAGATACCATTGTTTTGGCTATAGACTTTTTAGAGCACTAAAAACTACAACCACAAAATGAGATGTAAGAAAAGTATTATACTTCTTAACAAGTTTACATATTTGTTCACATAACATTCATGCATTCACCTACATGTACAGAGGATGACATTAATATTTTGAGGGAGTACCATTTTTACATCAGTGATGATCAATCACATTCTACAAAGTTTGTACATATTTTTTTTAACTAGTTTATGGAGATTTGGCTAATAGGGGCATACCATATCATCGACACATTATTTGGTCAAACAATTGTGCATCTCAATTCAAGAATGCACATATGTTCTATTGGTCGAGTAGGTTGCACAAGTTGTCTAGCATTCAATATATGTGGAATTTCATAGAGGTTGGTCATGGAAAGGGAGAACATGATGGTGCAAGTGCATACATAAAAAGACCCTTAGCTCATAAAGAACTAAAGTACAAAGATGGAGCAATATTGAGAGATGAAGTAATACTACAATAGGTCCAAGTAAGGAAGCTAAGTCTATGGTTTGTAGATTTTTTTGGTTGATAGATAATACTAACATTTCACAATATGAGGATTGTTGCACACTAATAGGATCAAGTGAGTTTCACTATTTTAGAAGCTCTAATGTAGGTTCATGGAGTATCCACACACACAAAATGGCATGCTATTGTCCATCATGTGTAGAAGAAAATTGGGATGAGTGAGTTGACTGAATGGGTGGAAAAATTGGATATATGGATTTTGGACCCAATTGACACCTATCATCCCCCACAAGCATTGAAAATGGTAGAGATGGATTCATCCATTAACTTTGACCACTTGTCTGATCTAGTGAATATATATATATATATATATATATATATATATATATATATATATATATATTTAATTTCAATATGTAACTTTATAACTTTTACTTGAGTATTTTTTGAATTAATGACTGCATTTTGTACTTTTATTACTATAGGCCATGTTTCTATTGTTATTGCACCTAAAGACAATGAAGAAGTGAAATTTTTTATTTATTTTTTCATTTTTTCCAAGCCAAAAAAAAATTGGATCACTCGGTTATAGATGGTGAAGGTTTAGAATATCATATTGGTGTAGTGGTTGTAACTAGCACATGGCTTAGATGATATTCTATGAAGAACACTAACTTGTGGTTATTTGAGAATTGGGAAATAGAGAGGAAGATTCTTCATTATTGGAACTTTGTTGTTGCATCAAATATCCACTTGATAAAATATGGTGGAAAACTACATAATAAGACTCTTTGGAAAGTTCACGAGTCAAACCATGAGGTAATACTTGAGACATTAAAATGTAGAACAGATCGAATTGGTTCATTAGATTGAATAAGGAGAGAGGGAGAGGGAGAGAGAGAGTGGTGCAAGGGAACCTTGAATCATAAGTCCCTCACCTTTTAATTTTTGTTGTGTTATGCTCCAAGTGAGCCTTGTAAGTAGAATAAGGGTCATTGGACCTAGGTGTGGTAGTTAGGGTATTGAATGTCATTTAATGTCCTTAGAATAGTCACTATTTTGGCCTAAAAATAAGGCATACATTGCCATACAAAAATGAGTAACCTAAGGGATGAGTCATTAGCTTAGGGAAGGGTCCCTAGCATGTAATTGCTAAGGGATAGCCTAAGTAACAAATTAGAAGTGTTAAGAAGAGCGACCAAGAAAAATCCAAAAGTTGCTATATTGCAATTTTGCAAATTTTGCAAAATGTTGATTTTGCAAGAAATTTGTGGATTTTCCTTTTAAAACTTGAAGGAGGCCAATGAAAACTATAAGGATGAAGGGTAAAGACCTAGGATGAGATATAAAGACTTTCCATGGTCATTGTTCTCTTTCATTCATGTTTGGGGGTATGTTCCTTTATTAGGGTTTTGGAGAATCCTTATGTTTTGGTGCTTTTGAACTTAGGAAAACCTAGTGATTAGGTTCCCTTCCTTGTTTGGGTTGTGATAACCTGTGATAAGTTCATTATTGTTGATTTTGATAAGTGTCCTAGCACTAAACCCTCTTTTTTGAAAATTTGAAGGATTCCAACCTTGTCTAATTGCCTAGTGTCTTTCCTTTTAGAAGCTTCCACCATGCACTACTGCATCACAACCTATTCAAAGTGAACTATCTAGGATCATTAGGTGACTTCTTTGATGAGTCTAGAATGGGTGCTCCTACACTAGTCATCTACTTGATTAGCACATGTTTGGGAACTAACAATCTCCATTTAAACTCAAGTCTCCATTTAAAGGTGGCAATGAGCTTTTTTTTTTTTTTTATGTTAAGATCATTAATATATTTCAATGAAAACTTTGAGGGATCATGCCCAACTTGAGTATCCTGGCTTCCCAACTCCTATAAATGCAAAGCCATTGATGAATAGTCATTTCTAATTGAAACATCTATGGTGCTGGAATGAAGTACATGACCAAAATCTTTTCCTACTAATGAGACAATTTGAGGCTTCACTTCACATTTCTCCATGGACAATTTTATAGCACTTGTTACTTCTTTATCTAAAAAATTTGTGTTTATGTATATGTGCACTCTTTCCCAATAGTTGTAGATTTGTCTCTTCATCCTAAGTAATTGACATACCCTGGATGGCACTAAGATAAAAAAATTCTTCTAAAATGTCATTTTCCCTTAGATTAATCTCTCTGTTAAGTAGGTTTTCTATATATTCATTTTTATATTTAATAGATGTAGTTGCAATTCCTCTGTATATATTCCTCTATATATTAAGCTTTCCTCCCTAGGAATGAGAAAGCATGGGGAATGGGGTCAAATTTAGGTCACTACATTAAAAAGTAGTTCTTGGCCATGCCACTAATGGGAATCATTTCAATCTTATTTTCAAAATTGGTACCTCATTTTTCCTGAAAGAATAATATATATTATTTTCAATGTCTTTGAAATACCTGTAGCTGGTAGCCAATTTCTTATTCATTTCCTTTCAATATTCATGGGAAACTAAGGCATTTGGTTACCTAATAGGTCCTAGGAATCTTAACTAGGGTCCTAGAGTAGTCCTAGATGGACCCATTTGACCTAAATATGTAAAGACCTAAAATTACTCAAAAGTTGCAATGTTGCTCAAAAAGTTTCTTGAAAATGGAAGTTTTAGAAGTTGTAACTATCCATGCTTAGGTATATGAGCATGGGAAACATTTTTTCAAAGGTTAGAAGGTTTCCAATAAGATTTGCAGTTTTAAGCAACTTTTACAACTTTTGTAATTTTGAACAAAAAGTGCAACTTTTGTAAAGTTCACTAGATTTCACTGCTAGGACTTGGAAAAGATTCCAAACTATTGAAAAATAACTAAAAACACCTAATCCTAGGATATCTTGACCAAAAACTCAAAAATACCCAGTTTTACCTAATTAAGAACTTTTGTTCATATCTTGCACAAAGTGGCCTAGGCATACATATCTTGCTCATATCTCTCTCACCATTTGTCATGGGATCAAAATGTCTATCTAGATGGCTAGGTAAACTCTAAACATAGGCTTGTCCCATCTTTTTGAGCACTTGAATGTTATTGGGCACACCAAACTGAAACATCCCTAAGAGTCACTAAATGTCATAGGGTGGCAATGTTTGATAGGGTATATCTCAAAGCTTGTGCAAGGTATAGATGCAATTCTAGGTGCTATAGGAAGGTATTTATGTGGGAACAAACTATCTATTTTTTTAGCTTTGGGTGGTTGGGTAAACACTAGCCCCAAGCTCCCCCCATCTTGTTGAGTGTTCGAACATTCTTGGGCATGCTGAACTGAAATGTCCCTAAGAGTCACTTAATATCATAGGACAACAATCTTTGACAGGGTATATCTCGAATCTCGTGTGAGGTATGGATGCAATTATGGATGCTATAGGACTATGTTTTAGAGACCTAAAATGACCTCTCTCACCTTTTGGAGATCTTATTCTATTTTGATTTTGCAATGCCATCTCAGGTGATGTTGAAACTTGTAGTGTTGGTAGTACAAACCTGCCAATTGCCAAATCTCCCTCACCATTCATCATGGGATTGAACTATCTATTCTATTAGATCTAAGTGGTTGGGCAAACCATAGCCACAAGCTCATCCTATCCCTTTGAGTTCTTGAACATTCTTGGGCATGCAGAACCAAAGCATCCCTAAGAGTCACTAAATGCCATAGGATAGTGATCTTTGACAAGACATATCTTGGAGCTCATGTGAGGTATGGATGCAATTCTAGGTGCTATAGGACTATGTTATAGAGACTTACAAGAATTTTTTTTTTTTTGAAGATCTTTTTCCATTTTGATTTTGTGATGGTATCTTAGGTGATACTAAAACTTGTAGTGTTGGCCAATACAAAGTTGTCAAATGCCAAATCTCACTCACCATTCATTGTGGGATCAAACTATCTATTTCATTAGCTCCAAGTGGCTAGGTAAACCCTAGCCTTAAGCTTATCCCATCTCGTTGAGTGCTCAAACTCTCTTGAGAAAACCAAACTGAAATGTCCCTAAGAGTCACTAAATGCCATAGGGTAGCAATCTTTGATAAGGAATATCTCAAAGCTCATGTGAGGTATGTATTATAGGACCATGTTGTGGAGACCTAAAATAAATTCTCTCACTTTTTGGAGATATTATTCCATTTTTATTGTGTGATGCCATCTCAGGTGATGCTAAAACTTGTAGTGTTGGCTAGTACAAAGTTGCCAACTATCAAATCTCCCTCATTGTTCATTGTGGGATCAAACTATCTATTTTTTTTTCTCTACATGGCTAGGTAAAACCTAGCCCCAAGCTCATCTTTTCCCATTGAGCACTCGAACATTCTCAGGCATGCCAAATTGAAATGTCCCTAAGAGTCACTAAATTTCATAGGGTAGCAATCTTTGATGGGGAATATCTCAGAGCTTTTGCGAGGTATGTATATGATTCTAGGTAGTAAACGACCATATTGTAGAGACCTACATTAAACTCTCTCACTTTTTGAAGATCTTATTCTATTTTGATTTTGCAATGCCATCTTGGATGATATTGAAACTTGCATGTTGGCCAGTACAAATTTGCCAATTGCCAAATCTGTCTCACCTTTCATTGTGAGATCAAACTATCTATTTTTTGAGCTTTAAGTGGCTGAGTAAACACTAGCCCCAAGCTCCTCCCATCTTGTTGAACATTTGAACATTCTGAAGAATGCCGAAAAAAAGTGTCCCTAAGAGTCACTAAATGCCATAGGACAGCCATCATTGAAGGGACATATCTTAGAGCTTGTGTGAGGTATGGATGTGATTCTAGGTGCTATAGGACTATGTTGTGGAGACCTACAATAACCTCTCTCAATTTTTGGAGATCTTATTCTATTTTGATATTTGCATGGTGATGTTGAAACTTGTAGTATTGGCCAGTACAAAGTTGCCAACTATTGAATTTCCCTCACCATTCATCTTGGGATTGAACTATCTATTCTATTAGATCCATGTGGTTGGTTAAACCAAATTCCCAAGCTCCTCCCTTCATGTTCAACACTTTAATGTTCTTGGCACACTAAATGCCATAGGGCAGTGAAATTTGATGGGCATATCTTACAGCTTGTGAGAGACATGGGTGTGATTCTAGGTGTTATAGGACCATGTTGCAAAGACCTACAATAAGCTCTCTCACTTTTTGGAGATATTATTCTATTTTGATTTTGCAATGCCATCTCGAGTAATGCTAAAACTTGTGGTGTTGGCTAGTACAAAGTTGCCAAGTACCAAATCTCTCTCATCTTTCGTCATGTGATCAAACTGTCTATTTTGTTAGCTCCTGGTGGCTAGGTAAACACTAGACCCATCCCATTTAGCACTCAAACATTCTCAGGCATGCTGAATCAAATTGTCCCTAACAATCACTAAATGCCATAGTGCAATGATCTTTGACAATGGCAACTGGATATTTCATCTCATCTAATGATGGAGACTCATGATAGAAGATAAAGTGGTTATCATGCACTTCATTTTGAACATGTTTTTTTCTATGGCAATAAGGTAATCCATATTTGTAAGGTCAAGGAACTTGAGGTCACCTATAAATCCAAGTTCCCTTAGTCCTAAGAATTTTTCTTCTTTTATTGTTTTTGTTAATAAGCTGAATTAATAAGTATTTTGAGAGTCATTACACCTTATATCAGTCCTATGTGTTACCAAAAACCACTTGGTTATGTTCTAGGAAGAGTTAGTGTAAAAATTGCATTTTGCAATAAAAGTTGCTAACAACTTTTGGGCAATTTTAGCAATTTTTTGGAAAACCTTGAAATTAACCTTATAACCAATCACACTAAGTGGTAATTAGTTGGAATGGATGTCAAATGATGAAAACACCCTCTATGAATTTATAGGAGGCATCAAGTGTTGTTTATTATAAAGTTTTTTTTAATATGGTGAGGAATCATTGCTGATGTTAAACTTGTATATAAAATCATTGAGTTATTGTCGAATATCATTACTTCCTATTTCGAACAAAAAAACTTGTACTTTGTTAAAATGAAACACCACTTTAGCTACATGTTATACCTAAATGGAGTTAGTGGAAGACATTAAGAATCCTCTTGGTTGTCTTAATAGCCATTTCAATATGGGTTTGAAACATAATCACTTCCCTTTCTAAAGAGTTATCCAAAAATCAACAAATTACATGTTGCTACAAAGAAAATAGAGTCATAGGATGTTGGAAGATTGTTTTCACTCATAGGATAATGAAGAATCTCTTGGAAGGACAGAATAGATGAAAAACTAAAGTTTGTGAGATAGTTATTAGGTGTTACTTGAAGTGTCTAAGATGTTAGTTTGAAGCAAGAAGTTGATTATGATCAATTTCTCAAATTTTCTCATTTTTCTCTTATTGCTTCCCAAGTCTTGAATAGGGAAGATGATCAAATATTTTTGTGAAGTTGGGTAGAAGTTTGTTCAATGTTGTAACCAAGTTGTAAAGAGTCTTTGAAGACACTTACAAAGGTGGGAAAGGTAGTTTACCTTAAAAGTGTTCTTGCTAGGAATCCACTAGCTTTTGGTGTGTGCACTCTACATCATTTTGGATGCAATTTACATTAAAATGGAATCCACGAAATGTACTCAAAATTTCAACAATAAAAATAAGATATATATTATGATAATCAATAATGTCATACATGAACAAACATATAATATATTATGATAACCAATAATGACATACATGAACGAAAATATAATAAATTATGATAACCAAGAATGTCATACATGAATGAACATATAATATATTATGATAACCAATAATGTCATACATTAACAAACATATAATATATTAGGATAACTAATAATGTCATGCATGAACAAACATATCATATATTAACCAATATTTTCATAAGTCTAACAATGTCATGCATCAAATATAAAATGTCATATATAGATCAAATGTATATCGAATATGTCCACTGACATAAAATCCAACATATATGTTCACTAATGCCTATACATGTGTGTCTATCAACTATGTCTTCTTCTTCCAACAAGGGAAAGGAAAAAAAATCTAGAGGTCTTCAATCATTGTTTGGAGGGAGATAATGGGGATGATGGGGTCTTACTCACATGCTCGCTCATCCTCTTATTTAGGCTCTTGTCTAACTTGATCTAATAAAAATAAAGTGGATATGAACCAATAATTATTATACATTGAAATCAAATATATGTACACACGAAATTAATTATTTTCTTACCACCATCAAATAGTCAATCTGTACATCCACTTCAAAGGCTTGTGGATAATTGGGTGTAATAAGGCCCTACAACAATTCAGTCAATATAATCACTTATAAATAACATTAAAAATTTTAATACTAAATATTAAGAAAAACTAAAACTAAGATAATTCTTTCATACCTTAGTCAATGGCTCTGAACTAGCCACTGCTACAGCAACTCCATGATCGATAGACTGGTGAAGATGAGGAGGAGTCTCAGACATCAACAACTACATGTCATATAATAAAATTTACATGTTACATGAAACATGAAACAAATGTACCTCTAGGAAGCTCGTATCATGCCTTGGCTCGAAGTCCCTTGTGAATGTCAGTGGTCTAGTAGAGAACTGATGCACATGCATAAATTTTTTTTCAATCCTTTATATGATTATTTAATAAATATATGTATTAATTTAAATTATTAAATCAATATATACCTCTTGACTCATTGATGGGATGAATAATGGGGTTGAGGAATCTGTACTAGGGCTGCCAACACTCTTACCCTGAATCTTGAACAATGTCAATACATGCTAATTAATTAGTCATTCACTATACATACAAAATGTGATCAAATTAGTTTATTTTTAATTGTAATTTACCTATGTATCAATGCAAAATGTGTCACTTAGGAACTCATTAGTGACTAGCCCATCATCCATACTATCTTCAGCATGACTGCCAAATGTGCATAAGGATCCACATGATGTGAACATGTGACCATGATGCATAGAAGGCTCCTCCTCAACTAATGGACTTGTGAAATGAATGAAGGTTTGTGTCAAAGAATTAATAGTCCCTAGAGTGTTGGTCTCTACATGTTCCTTCACAACTAAAAGAATAATCCCATGCTCACCCTATGGCTTGACAACAGGTGCCCTAACTATATTAGGGTCATGATGTGACCCCAGCCTCTCAAATGATGACCCCCCACCTCTACCCTAAGATTCTAACATATCAAAATAATTGGGGATCTCCCCAAGGAAAAATTCACAATACAATTTCTTTAAGAAATACATTGGAACCTTGTGATTATTGTAGGAAGGGGCATCAAAGACCATCCACCATCCATCCCAAAAGTTATTTATGATACCATCATGTATGCACTAATGGATGGGGAACCTTTTAGTTTTATGCTTAATAGTATCTTGTTCTCTAGGCTTTTTAAACAATGCACAAATGCTACCTTTTGGTATTTTTTTTTTACATCTTGATATGATAATTTGTTTGCATAATATCTTCTTTTTTCATCCCTCTTAACATGTCAAATATCCAACTAACTACTAACAGAAGCTACATGGATCATAATGGACTCAAGGGAGGATGCCAATTATGCTCTCATCAGATAGGTTTGTCCACAAGCTTTCAACCTACCAACTAGTGCTTCTAATTCATTTTTCTCTCTTTTTGTTTCATTCATTATGTTGTCTTAGGTGCCAGGAGGAGGTCATCCAATTATTGTAGGTTGCCAAATTTCTTGCTCTTGTTGTGGAGGGTTTTGATGTTCATCTTGTGGAGGATTTTGATTTGGATCTCGTGGAGGGTTTTTGTTTTGGTTTTGTTGATCTAGTTGGGGATTTGGTTGTTCATTATTCACATTTCCTATTAAAAAACTAATTGGAATATATATATATAAATAAACAAATTTAAAGAAAAATTCAAAAAAATCTACAAAACAATGTAAAATCTTACAAAACAATGCAAAAACATATAAAACAATGTAAAAAAAAAGAGTAAAAAATATATGATGTGACCTCGATCCTGAACTTTGGTGATGAGGAGGCATCTTGAGGAGGTGAGTGACAAAAATCTTCAATTTCTTCAATCTGCATGCATGCTCTAAAGAGAATTGTAAAAAAAATAAAATTGGTTGTGGGTTTGTAGCCCATTTATAAAATTTCTTACTTTTCAAAAGCACATACATGCTATAGCACATATACACTTTTGAAAAAAAAAAAAAAAAAACTTTATGTGTCATGTTTTTGGCAACACAACTTGGTACACATGCCCTGCAATCACATGACCATATTGCATCAACACCACACCCACACCTTCCAATGAAGCATCTATGCAAACCATAAAATTACCTATAGGATTAGGCACTGCAAGGACTGGTACACTAGTCAAATACTACCTCAAACTAGTCTAACCAAACATAATTCTTCCCTATTTTCTGAAGAGAAGTGATGGGATGAGCCACATGTGAAAAATCCTTCAGAAAGTGATTGTAATAGCCTACCAATCCCATGATACTATGAACTTCAAAAACATTAGTGGGTACTAGCCATCCATGATAGCTTGGATTTTCTCTGGATCCACCGTAATACCATCACTAGTGATGATATGCCCTAAATACCTTACCTCTGATTGGAAGACTCCATATTTACCCAAGTGCCCATATAACTGATGATCTTACAAGCACTACAACACTTGGCATAAATGGACCTCATGTTCCTTAATAATCTTAGAATAGATCAAAATGTCATCCAAGAACACATTGAAACACCAATCGGGGTAAGTGAAAAATACTCAATTCATCAGACACATGAACACTGATGGAGCATTGGTTAATCTAAAGGGTACAAGTGAGAACTCATAATGCCCATATCATGTATGAAAGGTTATTTGATGATTTTTGGCTTCATGAATACAAAGTTGATGGAATTTTGACTTAAGATCAATCTTTGAGAACACTCACACTCCCTTCATGTGATCAAGCAAGTTATATATCCTTAGCAAATGGTACTGGTTCTTCACCATCACCTTAGTCAACTACTGGTATTCAATGCATAAATGTAATGATCCATATCTCTTCTTCACAAGATGATTGGTTCTCCCCATGGGGATACACTAGGATAAATATGGCCCTTGGCCAACAATTCATACAACTGTAATCTAAGCTCACTTAACTCATGAGTAGTCATACTATAAGGAGCTCATAATATCAGCTCCACTCCTATTATGAGATCGATCCAAAAATCAATGTCATGCGACGGTAGCATACCTAGTATCTCATTAGGAAACATCTCTACATACTCATAAAGGAGTGGGTGATCATCAAGTGTCACTGTATGGGTCTCAGCCTCCTTGGGATCACTAACAGAAACTATAAACATCTAATATCCCTTCTACATACTTCACTTAAGTGATTAGCTGAAATCATCTAAAAAGAGACTGCTCTCTAGACCCCTAAAAGTTCCACCTGCCCACTTGTCTCATTGACACAAAGCACCAACTTATGTTGGCAATCTATATTCGCCTAATGGGAGGCTAACCAATCCATTCCCAATGAAATTTTATACAATCCTAGAGGTAAGATGTGAAGATCCATTGTAGTGGTGTAGGTACCCAAGACCAAAACACAACCACTAACCAAGGAGTACACAACCACTTTGGATCCTCTGGCTAACTCAAATTGCCACATATTGACATAACATGCTACCACTATCCCACATTGTTGAATGAGAGATGGTGAAATAAAAACAATCTAAAGCACCTAAGTCAAGCAATATTGAAGATGAAATACCATGTAATGTACCTATAGCCTTGACTATGATACCTTAGTGCTCAACTTGATAGTTATCAACTATTGCAAAAACTTGATGAGCTCTTCCTACATCTACCACGGTACGCTCTAATCTAGCTGAACCTCTATTGGGTTTGAAAGGAAACTTCAAGGTATATTCCACCACTCTATGGCCAAGTTGACCATAAGAGAAACATGATCCTTTCACAAAGGAGCCCTACCCACATCCACCCTAAGAAGCACTAAAATAGGGAGCACTTCCGTTGCTAGAGTTTTACTGACTACTATAAGATGGGTTATCCTACTGAAACTTCTATCCATGGCTCTGATCATCTCCTTTCTTCCCTGAGGCACCTGAATTCTATCCACCCTTATAGCCCTACTGATGGTTCTATCACTTCTAGTGACCATGACCATCCTATGAGGGTGCTGACTAGGTTTGGCCCTTTCTAAAGGGTTGATTAAATTGTGCATCCTGCCCTAAAGTCTATACGATATGGTTTTGAGAACTTGATTTACCATTGAACCTCTTAGCCAAATTACTCTCTGTGATTTGTACCTTTTATAAAGTAAGGAAAAGTTTCCTAGGTTGATGCATCCAAACCTCTCCAATAATTGAGTCCTTTAAACCTCAAACAAAATGCTCAGGAGTATCTTATCATGATTATAGCATGAGTATTTCCTAAGTTCAAAGAATCTGATCTCGTACTAATCCACCAACATGCTCCCTTTTTTAATCTCATGGAACTCATCAGCCTAAGGCTCCCTTAATTGAGGAGATAAGAATCTCTCTTTGAATCTCTCCTCAAAGATCTCCTAGGTGAGATTTGCAATGCTAATCTTGAGGTTTTTGCCCTATATATTCGACCAAATAGATGTGTGGTCCATCAATTGCATGAATGCATAATAGGCCCTCATATTGGTTGCATATGGATACATGGAAAAGTAACATTCCATATCTAAGAATCAAGTCTTAGTCCTAGGGCCACCTCCCTTGCCATCATAGAATGGTGGTTTGGACTACTAAAGAGATTTCATAATATCCAAATAAATGGAATCCTCACCGTCATGGTCCCTAGCTCACTAATGGTGCCTTCTGTCACCAAGAGGTGTGTGAGAACATTCGTGCTCATGCTCTTCCTCTCTATGCTCAGACATGAAATCCCTCTTCTTGACCATAGAAAAATTGGTTTTCTACTACATGAGGTCCTAATTGAGCTATAATCTCTTGTAGAAAAGGCATCAATGCCACCATGATCATTGTTATCCTATTGTTCCTTACCATCCTAATGTTCCTCCTCTCTGTGTCCTTCATAGTTACTCTATTGGTTACTACCCAACCACTACGTCAACATGTAGGAGGAATCGCTATGGAATAAATGAGGTTAAGTTAGAATCATATGTCATAATCATAACAGTCACAAGCATGAATCACAAAAAGATATAAAAATAGCAAATATAAGATAACAATATACACACTGAAAACAAAATAGAATGGAAGCATAAAATAGAGTTCCCAATGTTGCATCATGGGCTCTGATACTAGACAAAATGCCCCATCAAGACATCCTTGGAACAAGGATAAGTACAAGACAAGATTTTTCTTTTTAAAATAAGTTCAAATATGGATGCAGATGACAATCAACATACAAGGAGCATAGAGATCATAATGGAATACTTAATCATTTACCCCAACAACTAACGAATCTCCAAGCATCACTAGTAACTAGCATGCTCAACCTCAAGATGAAAACATAAAAAAAAATAGAACATAAAATCTCCTATCTATCAAATCCTAGAAAAATAAGCAAACCAAAAGGGTGCTAAAATCACCCGAACATGTTCCCCAAAAAATAGCAAACATGGCCCATGTTTTGTGCATGTGAAAGCACATAGCTTGGCATGATGAAGTACACCTTTGCATGAGGAAGTGTGCCAATCCATGTGAGGAACTACCTTCCCACACAAGGAAACACTTTGGAATAGCTAGTAATTCTCCCTACTCTACTACTAAGGTTTACACAATAGAATGCCTTAATCTGCATGAGGGAGTGCCATTTCTCGTATGAGAGGGAGTATAACATCATGTGAGTTCTAACCACACTTTACATGATATAATTCTTACTTGCACAAGAGCACAAATTCTCTTGTGAGTGACCTTGGTTAACATTGGTTCCATTCAACTTTTCTTCATTAACCAAGTGAACTCGATTAACACTCATCTTCTGCAAAATCTCCTTTGATGCTCGAGTGAACTTGGTAGACACTATCTTCTAAACTAGGAAAACATAAGAACACTTGGTAAACATAGAAAATTGTCTTCACTACCTGAGTGAGCTTGGCATACACTAATTGATAATGATATGACATTTTTGTAACATCAAAGACAATACATAATTAATCAATTGTATCCAACAATCTCCCTCTTTGGCACTGATGGCAACACATGATGTCATAACACAATGAAATTTTGCAACTGGAATAAAGTAAGGAAAATATCTTTAGTTTTATTCATAACAACTTCCTTTTTCACTATGAGCTCTTCCTACCTTTAATTTCTCCCTTTGTCTGCAACAACTTCTGCCAAGTTCATTCTTCATTATAGATAATTCTTCATAAAGTTTCTATGATAGAAAACTTCTCCCTCTTACAAAAAACTTATCCTTCTCTGGAATGACAAATATTTCTATGAGATATAAGAGTAAACTTCTCCCTCTTTGACAACACATGCCAAAGAGAAAAACTCTGTTAATATCAATGTACCTTAAGTACTGATTCATTTGCAATATTCCCTTGTCAATTCTGCACCAACTAATTGTTCCTCAACTTGCTCTAGTTGATGCATCACTAAACTTTATTTAGTGAGCTTTAGATAGGGGAATGACCCCTAGCTTACCTATTAGATACATAAATGCATCCTTAGGTAATGGCTTGGTGAATATGTCTACAATCTATTCTTTTGTATTTACATATTCCAATCTAACTTCTTTATTCCTCACCAACTCTCTTAAGAAGTGATATTTTATAGAAATGTGTTTTTTTTTGGTATGCATCACTAGATTATTTGATATATTTATTGTGCTCGAGTTATCATAGCATATGACTACTAGATCCTTGATCTCTATCTCCATTTCTTCCAACAATTTTTTAAGCCAAACAATTTTAGAACAATTAACTACTGCTACCACATATTCTACCTCTACTATGGATTGAGAGATGCAAATTTTTTTTTTGCTTGTCCAAGACACTTGTCTTTTACCAAGAAAAAATGCTCCACCACTAGTGCTTTTTCTGTCATCAAGACTTCCTACCCAATTAACATCACTAAACACCTTCAAGTCCAAATTGCCTCCAAGTTTGTACGATAAGCCATAATCTTCAATACCTTTTAGATATCTCATTATTCTCTTGATTGCCATCATGTGATTTTCTCTAGGATTTTCTAAGAATCTTGCCAACATACCAACTATTAGTGCAATATTAGGCCTTGTATGTACTACACACTACAATTTTCCAATCATTGACCTATATGTGGTTTGATCTACATTTTTTGAATTATCATTCTTGGAAAGCTTATGTCTAGTAGGCATAGGGGTTCCAACTAGTCTTGAATCTTCCATTCCAAGCTTCTTTAGTATCTCTTTGATATACTTAGATTTAGTGATGTAGATACAATTTTTGTTTTGCTGTATCACAACCCAACAAAGAATTTTATCTCACCAAACATAAAAATCTCAAATTCTTTACTCATTTCTTCTAAAAATTCTTTGCACAAGTCATCATTTCCTATGAATAAAGTATCATCAATAAATATTTTTGCCAATAGAATCTTCTTGTCTAGTCCATACAAACTACTATTATCGTTTTTTCTTTGAAAGCCAAACTATACCATGTAATTATGAAGTCTTTCATACCAAGCTTTGGGAGCTTACTTGAGACCATATAATTCTTTGTATAACTTACAAACCATGTCTCTTTTTCTAGGGTCTACAAAACCTTTTGGTTGTTCAATGTAGACTTCCTCCTCAAGAATTCCATTCAAGAATGTAGATTTAACATCCATTGGATATACTTTAAATTTTCAGTGTGTTGCATATGCTAGTAAAGTTCTAACACCATCTAATCTTGCAACAAGAGAAAAAGTCTCACCATAATAAATATCTTCTTCTTTAGAATAACCTTTACATACCAATCTTACCTTATTTCTGGAAATTTTTCCATCTTGATTCAACTTACTTTTGAACACCCACTTTGTGCCAATCACATTTTTATTCTTAGGTTTAGTAACAAGAGTCCAAGTTTTTTCCTTTCTATCTATTCTATCTATCCATTGCTTGCTTCAACCCAAGGTCCATTATCTAGAGCATCTTTAATATTTATAGGTTCAAATTTAGCAAGTAAATATGTACCTTTTAATTTTCTTCTTGTCATTGTTCCATCATATTTGTCTTTAATGATTTGATCAAGTGCATGATGCCTTCTAACATATCTTGCTAACATAGGTTCTTTAGGTTGTGAATGAGTACCACTACTTTCATTATGAACTTCAGTATCAATGTAACACCTCGCCAAGGGATCCAAAAGAATTAACCTAAAGTTTCACTAAGTTTGGTAGCATTTTTTGTTTTGTTTGAGAGATGGAAGTTTAACCATTCACATCAAACACATAGTAGAAGAAGAAATAACATCATTCAAATAAAAGCATACATAACAGGTCACATTCCTTAAGGATCCCTTAATGATGAATCACATTTAAATTAACTAATATAATTTTTATCTAAAACCGCATCCACTTGAAATAATAATGAAAAGCCCAATGTTCTTAATCAATATACATCTATTCCAAAAGTCCCTTAGTAAATTAGTTTTCAGAATGCTCAATCATCCACGATACATGTCACAAGGTATGAAAGACTTAAATGAATATGCATATGTGAAAATAAAGTACATCATCCTATTCTAATCCACAATTCAAGTGCAATAAAGTAAATGAAACCATATACCATACATGAAATATCCATCATCATAAAAGATATATCATGCATCGCAAAAGATAACCATACATCATAAACACAATTATCTAAGTGTGTCATTTGTCCCAACCATCAATAGCATCATTAGACAATCATGGGCCCTAGCCATCCCTCCGTGCATAACATCCCAAGTCTCGAAGAGATCATCAATATTATTATAGTAGGAATGTCACTCCTAAAACATACTACATCATATGTAGAAATAAATCTAACATGCTACAACATATACATAAGAAATCTAATCATGCAAAATAAGATGATTCTATAAATAAATAACAGCATTTATCATATGGTAATTATCAATATAAGGATACATGTCCATCATAATGATCCAAAAATAGAATGAAGATAAATGCCAACAAAGAAAGCTCCAACCAAGGTGTCTTAGACAGATCTCAAATGTGAAGAGTGAAAAAGCACTACCACCCGACCACATGTGACCTAAATGGCCCACTCCCACTGCGCTTAGGAGATAATCTCAAGTCCTAAATAGGTTATCAAATCACATAGCCCAAGCACTGTCTAAGTCTAGGAATGCTAAAATTATACCAACTCAAAGGTTCCAACATAAAGGATTGACACCTATACCTTGAGGCACACAAGACACGTAGGAAATCTACTATGTAAGTAGGAAAGTGTCATCACACAAATCACACTAGAGTTACCCTGGTAGTCTCTCAATAGACCCCAGCCCCCTATTGATCCCTATGTGGCCACTAGTATCCCCTCGTACTAATGAGGCATACTATGGAATGTAAGGTCACAACTAAGCATTCTCTCTATTCCCATCCTAGTCTATACTAGCACTCGAGGCATGGGCGAGAACAAATAATAATCTTATTAGGTTTATTTAAGTCAGTATTTAGTGCAATTTTTTCACTTATTAAATAACTTACAATGAGTTACCTTGGCAACCACTTAGGGCCCTAGCCCCCATGGCAAGCCACTTCTCGACACTACATGTAGATAACCTACCCTATGTAGACACCTAAATTTGATTACATTGCTTCGATAATCCTATTTAGTTATCTCTAAAGGCATCATTAATTAAATGCTTATTTAATTAATCCTTTGCCATCCCCTAGCTAATTAATTTAATTAATTATCTATAGTCCTAATTGATAAATCAAATAACCTATTATTTATCAATTAAATCCCATTCTTCTATCTAAATCCAAAATCCCCATTTATTAAATAAACCTATTTGATAAACAAAACCCTCAAATCTAATAACCCCTAACTTATTCCTAAACCCTCTTTTTAGCCTAATCCACCCCATCCACCCATACTAACGAAGCTTAGTCACTAACTCACCCACCCTCATGAATGCCATCCACTTGCAAATCTCTAACAAGCCTAATCTAATCCTAAACCAAAGCCTAATCCACCCCCTAATGTTGTCACATTCCCTAAATAAGCTTAATACTTTCTTAAGCCAAGGAAAGTCAACAATCTCAACTCCCCTCAAAATATCCCAACCACCCAACAATGAATGCTCTTACAAAAGCCATAAAGACTCTTACAAGCTCTTACAAGCCATAATGAAGGGTCTTTATGAAGATATTATCCTTTGAGCCTCCTTTTTTGACTCATCCTTCCCCTTTTCCTCCATCCACACACCTTGTGACATGTGTCACTCCCTGATTGGTGCTAAACAAGCACAATCCATGTGCTCCCTTTTGAGTGCATCCTAGCCCTCCTTAAGCTTTCATCTTTCCTTCCATCTTAGCCCTCCATCGCTCAAGCCCTTAGCCTATAAATTGAATCCCCTCCCAAGCCATTTCAATCACAATCCATCAAGCAAAGTTATAATGCCATTTTGAAGCCAAATCCATACTTTTGCATGCATCCACATCAAAAATCCCAAAAATCTCCATTGAAGCTAGTTTGAAGTTTGAGCATACATCCCAAATCCTATCAAATAGACTCATCACTAAATCAAGTGACTATCCTCATTGGGAGAGCCATTCCATGGCTCATATTCTCATTTGAGGGTTTCACTTTGTCTCTCATATATGTTATGTCTTTTATGCTAGTTAATGCTTTGTTCTTTTAATAGATTAGTATTACTTGCTAACATATTTCTCATATACACCCTAAGCTCATGAAATCATAAAATCATAGAATTACCTCAATCCTATACAAGTGATTAGAAGGCATTGTAAAGATAATCATAATAACATATCAACTCTCTGTGAGCAACTGAAAAGCATCAAATGACAATTCACATTGTTCATCAGTTCTCAAAAAGCAACCAAAAATTATCTCAAAATAATACTATTCAAAGACTTCCAAAATGGTCAAGTCATACATGTCACAACATGACATCATCAAGATCAAATAAACACTTTAGTTTGATCAAGGTAACTGGAAAGTAATCCAAATACAACTGATCGATGACTCAAAAGTTGTTACATATATAATAGCTTACACAAGAAGACTGGAAGCAATATCAATCAGTAAACCAAGCACACCATAGAGTATGTCATCACATAACCATGGTTGGATTTTAAAAGATTGAGATAAAAAAAACATCAGCATGACATCACATATCATAACCCTCGAGCCTCTGGTAAACATCCTATAACCAATCAACAATCTAGTCAACCCAAAAACTCCAAAACAGACATCATAGAGAGAACACAAAATGCAAGCACATGTTTTTGTTTCGTTAAAATTTCGTAGTTGAATTAAGTGTGGGGTTTTAGTTTTTTTTTTAGATTTTGATATCAGGTGAAGGAACATTGGTCGTCTTCCTTATAACTAACCCATGTATTAGTTTCAATAAGTTAAAGATTCCCCCCTACCCCCCACCTTAACTCATTTAAATCAATTTTCTAAAGTGCCCAAAGGATAACCACATATTTAGACAATAACCCCCATCGTGTTCCAATAGGACACATTATAAATTTAACATGAGCGATTACAATTTCTCCTCATTATTATCTATCCTTCATCCTAGAACAAATTAAAACCAATTAAATTAAATTTATATTAATAATCTAAAATACTATAAGATAATTAATTATTAAAAGAAGAAAAACTATTAATAAAATTTCATTTATAATAAATATAATAATTAATACTTATTAATATTAAAATATATAATAATTGATATTCAAAAATTATTAATATTTAATAATATTAATCCTTAATGTCATTATAATAATCAAAATATTAATAATTGATTTTATAACATACACATATATCATTAACATAAAATTTTTAAAAAAACATAATTAAATTACAACTTACCACTACCATGGGTACGCAGTACCCTGCTGTCAGAGGACTTGCGGGGACAGTAGGTACAGAGTACCCTTGTCATCGCAGTACCTACGATAGCAAGTCCTCTACCACCCACAAAGTAAATGGGGCACGGGTCTCGTCCCTCCCATATAAAATATTAATTTTTTTTTTTTATAAATAGTTTCAATAAAAGGTTTTAGGATTTAAATATGTGTGTGTGTGTGTGTGTATATATATATATTTTTTTTTTCTTTTTTTAAATTTTTTTTAAAGATGTTTTTCCAATATAAATGTTTTCGGCATCATTTTTAAATAAATAATTTTATTGATATAGATCTCAGCCTATAAATAAATATATCTATAGATCTCCTCATAACAACTATCTTTACATATATATATTTTAAATTTTTTAAAGATGTTTTTCCAATATAATCATTTTCTCCAATATAAATGTTTTCAGCATCATTTTTAAATAAATACTTTTATTGATAGAGATCTCAGCCTATAAATAAATATATCTATAGATCTCCTCATAACAACTATCTTTATATATATATATATATATATCAAGATCAAGACCAATTCTAAGATATGCATCAAATGTATCCCCTTTTAAATTTATCTATTTATTCCTTCTAAGAAGATTCATCCATAACATTTAAACCCTAGCCCAATAAATTCCTCAAATCTATGCATGTCTGGTTTCTCATATAGAAATTTAAATATCCATGACAAGAATGCATATAACTGGAACATTCAACACATGAAATCCTTAGAAAACATTCAGAAGATACAAAGAAGATAGGAAGTGGAAGAGGCAAAATAACATATGAAAAATCATGTGTGTCTACCTAGACACTAATGCTAATTCACTTCTCAAAACTAGCAAAGTAAGCCCCTTCCTTCTCCAACATTCGCTGGCTCCCAAAAAAAATGTTCCCCAAGCTACTAGGAGTGCCTAAATATAAGGACCTCTCAAGAAGCACCTAGAATATCTCTAGAAACAATTAGAAGATCAGATAAGCATTGACAACCAAGCACGAGCCTTTTCAACCTTCTAGATGAGTCACAAGGTTGTAGACACCACGTGCTTAATTTGTGCACTAACTCCTACATTGTAGACATATGTGCATAAAAGAGGTGTGCATACTCCTAGGTAGACTTATGACTTTTATTTTAATTCTTTTATTATTATTAGTTATTTTAATTTCTTTTATTTAATTCCATTATTTAATTAATTACTAATTTAATTAATTAAGATCAAAATATCATAATATCTTTTTCTTTCCAAAATAATTAAATTATAAATTAAATCTTTTAATTTAGACTTAATTAATAGAAAATTCACCAAAGAACTCCAAAATAAAATATGAAAACCCATCATAGAACAATCCATACAAAATCAATCTAAGGGGTTAAAATCATGAATTACATCATCTGACACATTCGAGAGGTAAAACATCTCAGATACTTGTCCTATCTTTTTAGGACAAATGGTTTAAGGGTTTAGGAGTTGGACTTGAGAATTTATCTCCCCTCTCTTACCATTGAGATAGTGCGATAGGGTACACTTATCTTGGCAATTTAAGGAATTTGATACTCGATACCTATAACCTGCATAAAATCCATGCATGTACATACATAATATATATATATATATGCTAAGCTAAATAGGCAATGGTAGGAAGTGGTGCATCATGTAGATCCTGACTAGCAGATGACTACAACTCCCTTGCTTAACCACATTAGAAATTCCATACATAAAGAAAACAAACACACACACCATACACATGGAATATGGGGTAAGTATCCATAAGACAATAGATATAATAATCCTTTTAGCTAAACATCATCAATAATTGAGAATAATGTAATAATCATCATGCATGCATGAAATGTAGAGTCTAAGAAATCTCATCATATATCAACTAAATCTGAAACACAATATCTGATAATCTCAAAATAATGCTACTAACCATCAAAATAAAACTAGCCTAATAGAGTTTGGCAATGATAGCAATAATATAACTAGAAAAATGTAAACTACGGGAGGCATTACATCTACCCCCCCTAGGATTAGGCTTATTCCTGGAAGCCTACAAACAAGTAGGGATATAAATCTTGTAATCTATCTGCATCCTCCCATGTAGCTGAAGAGTCATCAGTAGGGTCCCATTGGACCCTTACCTGCTCTATGGGTCAACCCCTGAGGGTCAACTCCTGCTGCTCCAAAGTATGAACTGGCTCCAAAGCCAGCTGCCTGTTCTCTACCTTCAATGCATTCCAATCAAGAACATGTACCACATCAGGGATTTATTGTTTAAGTACTGAAACATGGAAAACATCATGAATGCAAGCTAGGCTAGGCGATATAGCAAGGTGATAGGCAACTGGGCCAATCCTCTCAAGAATCTCAAAAGGTCCCACAAAGCAAGGTGCTAGCTTCGAACCCTTTCCATAATGGATCAAACTCTTCCACGGATGTACTCTCAAGAATACCTTATCTCCCACAAAAAACTGCTTATTTGTCCTATGTGCATCTGCATTCTTTTTCTACCTATCCTATGCCATAGTCAAGTGCTCCCGGATACACACCACCTATTACTCCATATCATGAAACATCTTAGGACCCAATATGATGCAATCCTCACGATTGTCCCAACTCAAAGGTGTATGACAAGGATGTCCATATAAAGCCTAAAATTGTTTCATGGCAATAGAACTATGATATCTATTGTTGTAAGAAAATTCCACTAGGTAAAGATAGTCCTCCCAATGTGTCTGTCTATCCATCCCATACATCCTTAACATATCTTTTAGAACCTGATTCACTCTCTCTATTTGACCATCTATCTCTAGGTGATATGCTAAACTAAAATTCAATTTTTTTGCAAGCTCATGCTGCAACAATGTTCAAAATGTAGATATGAATATAGGATCCCTATCTGAAATGATCTTTTAGGGAATACCATGTAGTCTCATGATGTCATGCATGAAGACATTAGCTATAGAAGTAGTAGTATAGGAAGACCTAATCAGTGAAAAATGTGCCACCTTAGTCAACTAATCAATGGTTACCATGATAGCATCATGACGACGAGTAGTCATAGATAATCCTACTATGAAGTCCATAGAGATGATGTCCCACTTCTATGAAGGAATGAGATTTGGTTGCAAGAGTCCTGCTGGATGTTGGTGTTCTACCTTGACTCTCTAATACTCAAGACACCTAGCCACATAATCAAAAATGTCACACTTCATCCTGGACCAATAGAATAAATGTCACAAATCAGCATGCATTTTCTTAACACCTAGATGTGCAGAGTAAGCTGCATGATGGGCCTCTGCTAGAATCAAGCTGAAAAGCTCATCTAGTAGCAACACATAAATCCTTCTTGAATGTCTCAAAAGGCCATCTGACCCTATGACATAGCTTGAAAACTTACCCTCCAAAGGTCTCCCTAAATTTATTTCTCCACACACCTCCTAGTACCAAGAATATATAGGGAGTGCCTGAAGAATCTAACTACTCAAATCAACACTAAGAGTCATAGATGATATTACATGTCTCCAATGACTCAAACCATCTACCACCATATTCTCCTTCCCTTGAATGTCCTCTACCTCTAAGTCATATTGACATAGAAATTTTATCCATCATCTTTGGTGAGCATTCAAATTAGGCTAAGTGAAAATGTACTAAAGACTACAATATTTACTATGCAGTTCGAATCGCTACCCCAACAAGAAATGTCTCCACCTTGTCAAAGGATGAACTACTACTACTAAATCGAGATCATGTGTAGCATAATTTAACTCATGATCCTTGAGCTTGTGTGATTCATATGCAATCACCAGCCCTTTCTGCATCAAAACTGCTCCAATCCCCTCAAGGGAAGCATCTATACACACCAAGAAATCACCTTCTATATTAGGTACTACTAAGATTGGTGCACTAGTCAAAAGCTCCTTGAGCTTCCAAAATGCCTCCTCGCATTTCTCTATCCATACAAACTTCTTTCCTTTCCTCTGAAGGGAAGTGATAGGATGCGCTATTTTGGAGAAGTTTTGGATGAATCTATGATAATAACTAGCTAGACCCATGAAACTACGAATCTCTGACACAGTAGTGGGTGTAGGCCAATCTACTATTGCTTGGATCTTCACAAGGTTTACAGAGATACCATCACCCAATATGACGTGCCCTAAATATTGTATCTCTAATTTGAAGAATTCACACTTAGCCGCATTGGCATAAAGCTGATTGTCTCTCAAGCACTGCAAAACCAATCACAGATGTTCCTCATGCTATTTTTGAGACTTAGAATATATCAATATATCATCAAAGAACACAAGTAAAAATATATCAAGTTAAGATTGAAACACCCCATTCATCAAGCTCATGAAAACTGATGGAGCATTTTTCAAAGCAAAAGGTACCACTGTGAACTCATAATGCCTATAGCGAGTTCGAAAGGCAGTCTTGTGAATGTTGATTTCCTTTATGCAAAGCTAATGGCATCCTAACTTAAGGTTGATCTTGGAGAATACTATAGCTCCCTTGATCTAATAAAATAAATCATCGATCCTTGGTAGAGGATACCTATTCTTTATTTTAACCTTATTCAGTTGTCTATAATCAATAAAAAGGTGCAAAGAACCATCTTTCTTTTTCACAAAGAGCACTAGGGCTCCCCATGGTGATACACTAGGTCAGATACTCCCTTTGGTCAAAAGTTCCTCTAGCTGAAGATGCAACTCATCTAATTACTATGTAGTCATATGATAAGGAGCTCTAGAGATAGGCTCCACTCCTAGAATGAGGTCAATGCTAAAATCAATGTCCCTCTTTGGGGTCATGCCCAAAATCTTGGTTGGAAAAACATCTACATACTCTTGTAAAATAGAATGATCTAAAGTCTTTCTTAGAAGATCTTCCTCATCAAACTCATTTATTGTAACAACAAATATTTGACATCCCTTACAAAAAATCTACTTCAATTTCATAGTAGAAATCATCTCTAGAGATATAGGTCTTAGTATCCCAACAATCTTCACATCCTTCCCTTGGTCATCCTGACACATAATAATCTTCTTCCTGTAGTCTATACTAGCTCTATGAGAGCCAAGCCAATCCATACCTAAAACCACATCATAGGAGCCAAGGGGTATAACCTAAAGGTCAACTATAGTATCAAATCCTCCTATGCTAAGTCCACACTTATGAACTAAAAAATCTATGGAGACCTTATTGCCTGAGGCTAGTTCCACTTGCTGACCATGATCTTGGTTGACTACTTCCAACTTACACTTAGAAACTAGAGATGGAGAAATAAAAGAATATGTAGCACCTAAATCAAACAACTTTGAGAAAGGTGTACCTCGAATAGCTCCTATGGTTTTAACCATTGTCCCCTGATGGTCTACCTAATGCTAATCTACAGTTGCAAACACTTTATGAGCTCTACCTGCATCTCCAACTATGGGCTCAGATGTTGTTGGCCTAGGAACTGAATATTGAGGTACTCAATGTAGATAGTCAGCTGCAAAATATCCAACCTACCCACATGTAAAACATCCAGTACTTTTTCCAGATCCTCTCGCTATAGGTGGTGCATTTGACTATTGGTGGCTATCCCTACTAGAAAAAGATTGATTGCTTGAGTAGGCTGAGTGTGCTGATTTCATTTATTGCATCAAGAATTGCGATTGTTCTTGGAGTTAGAACCTCCGCCACCACCTTGAGCCTAATGGTATGATCCCTTCTACTATTGTGTCTTCTAAGGCTACTACGGATACTGTTTCCCCTTAGAAAATGGAGGCTTCCTATTTACAACTGAGTTGTGGTTTCCCTTAGATCCTGGTGTTGTAGGTGCCCCCACAAAACCTCCCTATCTAAGGTTGACACTTTGTTCTATAAGGATGGCTCATTGTAATGCATCCTTGAGGGTTTTAGGCTCAAATACCTTAACACCTCAAATTATATAGTTCCTCAAATCTCTAATGAAGTTTTGTGTCAACTGAGTTGAGTTGTCACTGAATCTTGAAAAGGACATGAGCTCATAGAATTTGTGCTTATACTCTGTTACAATCATGTAGTATTGTCTGAGGTTATGGAACTCATTTTCTCTTTAATTCTTCCATTCCTCTAGTAGGAATCACTCGTAGAAACTCTCCAAGAATAGTTCCCAAGTGACACTGTTCATATCTATGCCCAACTTCTTTTCCTCAATTTTCCACCAAGTGGCCCCAAAATTCTCTAGGTTGGTAATAGTAAATATCATTTTAACATTACTATCAAAGTCTTGCATGGAAAAATCCTATCAAGGGCAATAAGCCACTATTTGGCCACATATCTAGAACCTTGACCATTAAAGGGCTTGACCTTGGATCTTGAAAGGTCCTTCATCTGAGTAGATATAATGGATCTAAGTTGATCCATCTGAGGACTCCTAGACCTAGATCTATGCTCATGTCCTGATTGATGTGCTTTATGTAGATCATGAACACAAGGTAGGCGATCAAGAATGGTTTGCATCATCTATCTCAAGTCAAGCTCCTCAAACTCAACTTGGGCCCCTTTAAGGTTCTCTTCTTTTTGCTCACTAACATGCTCTCCCCTACTCTCTTCTTGAGTAGGAACTCTACAGATAGACTCATGGACTCTGATAGCTCTGCCACATCCATGGCCTCTACCATGGTCTCTAATAGAAGACCTCATCCCAAATACCATCGTACAACAATATCCAAGATACAAAACCCTATTACAACCATAATGCATGCTACTATATATATATATATATATATATATATATATATATATATATATATATATATATATATATATATATATATATAAGACACATGTTTTGCAGATAGACTAAGTTCAATTTCAGTTTTGCCTATGTTTAAGTTTAAGTAGAATTTTTGGTTTTAACAACTAAGTGTTGAAGTGTGAAACATATGCGAGCAATAGCTTTAAGTTCTATCTGAGTTCACCTAGTTTCAAGTTTTAGCTTGAAAAAGATACACATGATAGTCCAAAGTCCTTGTTTTGTTTAACTAGTTGACAACTAGTGACATTCCAATATACCCAGAGCTCCCAATGTAGAAACTCGAGCTCTGATACCAAATGTAATGCCCTGCCAAGGGATCCAAAAGAATTAACCTAAAAATTCACTAAGTTTGGTAGCATTTTTTTACTTTTTTTGAAACATGGAAGTTAAACCGTTCACATCAAGCACATAATAGTAGAAGCAATAATATCATTCAACTGAAAGCATACATAATAGGTCACATTCCTTAAGGATCCCTTAACAATGAATCACATTTAAATTAATTAATATTAATTTTATCTAAAACTGCATCCACTTGAAATAATAATGAAAAGTCCAATGTTCTTAAACAATATACATCTATTCCAAATGTCCCTTAGTAAATTAGTTTTTAGAATGCTCAATCATCCCCTATACATGTCACAAGGTATGAAAGACTTAAATGAATATGCATATGCAAAAATAAAGTACATCATCATATTCTAATCCATGATGCAAGTGCAATAAAGTAAGTGAAACCATATACCATATATGAAACATCCATCATCATAAAAGATATATCATCAATCACAAAAGATAACCATACATCATAAACACAATTATCTAAGTGCATAGTTCCTCCCAACTGTCAATAGCATCATTAGACAATCGTGGGCCCTAGCAATCCCTCCGCGCATAACATCCCAAGTCACTAAAGAGATCATCAATATTATTATAGTAGGAATGTCACTCCTCAATCATACTACATCATATTTAGAAAGAAATCTAACATGCTACAACATATAAATAAGAAATATAATCATGCAAAATAAGATGATTCTATAAAAAAAAATAACATCATTTATTATATGCTAATCATCAATATAAGGATATATGTCTATCATAATGATCCAAGAATAGAATGAAGATAAATGCCAATGAAGAAAGCTCCAGCCATGGTGTCTCAAACAGATCTCAAATGGTAAGAGTGAAAAAACACTACCACCCGACTACGTGGGACCTAAATGGCCCACTCCCACCATGTTGAGGAGATAATCTCAATTCCTAAATAGGTTTTCAAATCACATAGCCCAAGCATTATCTAAGTCTAGGAAAGCTAAAAGTATACTAACTCAAAGGTTTCAACATAAAGGGTTGACACCTATAACTACAGGTACACAAGACACGTAGGAAATCTACTATGTAAGTAGGAAAGTGTCATCGCACAAATCACAGATTTACCTTGGTAGTCTCTCAATAGATCCCGACCCCTAGTGATCCCTATGCGGCCACTAGTATCCTCTCGTACTAACAAGGCATACTACAAAATGCAAGGTTGCAACCAAGAATTCTCTCTACTCCCATCCTAGTTTGTACTAGCACTTGAGGGACGGGCGAGAACAAACAATTATCTTATTAGGCTCATTTAAGTTAGTATTTAATGTAATGTTTTCACTTATTAAACAACTTACAATGAGTTACCCTAGCAGCCACTTAGGGCCCTGGCTCACATTGCAAGCCACTTCATGACACTACATGTAGATAACCTACCCTAAGATCATGAAATCATAAATCACAAAATTAGCTCAGTCTTATACAATTGACTAGAAGGCATCATAAAGATAATCATAATAACATCTTAGTTCTCTGCGAGCAACTGAAAAGCATCAAATGACAATTCATAGTGTTCATCGGTTCTCAACGAGCAACCAAAAATTATCTCTAAATAATATTGTTCAAAGACTTCCAAAATGGTCAAGTCATACATGTCAAAACATGACATCTTCAAGATCAAATAAATAATTTAGTCCTATCAAGGTGACTGGAAAGTAATCCAAATACAACTGATTGATGACTCAAAAGTGGTTACATATATCACAACTTATATAGGAAGACTGGAAGCAATATCAATCAGTAAACCACACATACCATAGAGCATGCCATCATATAACCACGATTGGGTTTAAAAAGATTGAGATCAAAAAACATCAGCATGACATCACATATCATAACCCTTGAGCCTCTAGTAAATGTCCTACAAATGGTGAACAATCTAGTCAACCCAAAACTGTCCATATAGACAACATAGAGAGAACACAAAATGCAAGCACATGTTTTTGTTTCATTAAAATCTCATAGTTGAATTAAGTGTGGGGTTTCAGTTTTCATTAAATATCCATGACAAGAATGCATATAGCTGGAACATTCAACACATGAAATCCTTAGAAGGCATTCAGAAGATATGAAGAAGATAAGAAGTGGAAGAGGCAAAATAACATATGCAAAATCATGAGTGTTTACCTAGACACTGATTCCAATTCAGTTCTCCTCAGAACCTATAGAGTAAGCCCCTTCCTTCTCCAACATTTGATGGCTCCCAAAAAAATGATGCCCGAGCTACTAAGAGTGGCTGAATATAAGGACCTCTTAGGAAGCACCGAGAATATCTCTAGAAATAATCAGAAGATAAGATAAACATTGACAATTAAGCATGAGCTCTTTCCAACCTTCTAGATGAGTCACAAGGTTGTAGACACCATGTGTCTAATTTGTGCACTAACTCTTGCATTGTAGACATACGTGCATAAAAGAGGTTCTCATACTTCTAGGTAGACTTGTGACTTTTATTTTAATTCTTTTATTATTATTATTTATTCTAATTTTTTTAAAAATTTTTTATTTAATTAATTAAAATAAAAATATCAAAATATATTAATATCTTTTTTTTTTCAAAATAATGATATCTTTTAATTTAGACTTAATTAATAGAAAATTCACCAAAGACCTCCAAAATAAAATATGAAAACCAATCATAGAACAATCCATACAAAATTAGTCTAAGGAGTTAAAATTACAAATTATGTAATTTGACGCATTTAGGAGGTAAAACATCTTAGATACTTGTCCTAACTTTCTAGAATAAATGGTTTAAGGGTTTAGGAGTTGGACTTGAGAATTTATCTCCCCTCTCTTACCATTGAGATAGTGCAATAGGGTACGCTCATCCTAGCAATTTAGGGAAGTCGATACCCAGTACCTGTAACCTACATAAAATCCATGCATGTACATACACAATATATATATATATATGCTAAGCTAAACAGGCAATGGCAAGAAGTGGTGCATCATGTAGATCTTAACTAGTAGGTGACTATGACTCCCTTCCTTAACCACATCAAAAAAACCATACATAAAGAAAACAAACACGCACAACATACACATGCAGTATGGGGTAAGTATCCATAAGACAACACATATAATAATCCTTTTAGCTAAACATCATCAATAATTGAGAATAATGTAATAATCATCATGCATACATAAAATGTAGAGTCTAAAAAATCTCATCATATATCAACTGAATTTGAAGCACAATATCTAATCATCTCAAAATAATGCTACTAACCATCAAAATAAAACTAGCCTAACTGAGTTCAGCAATGATAGCAACAATGTAACTAGAAAAATGTAAACTAGGGTAGGCACTACAATCAAGCTTGGGTCCTACTATCTATGACTTGGGCCCATCAGACCTGGTCTGAACAAGCTTGGTAGCTTCTAGTTGTGACTCTAGTCTTTCAGACTAAGACTCAAGTTGCACTATCTACAACTGAATAACTATTGGAGATTTTGGGGACTCAAGAGATGAAGCCTTCTTTCTTTCAGATAGGTTTGGTAGGGTATCAGGTTCATAGTAAATAAATCTTTTGTAGTCCTCTAGCTCTTTGTTACTTTCTTCTTCACTCTTTTATGAAAACTCATCAATTCTAACATGTGCACTTTCTATTATTTTACGAGGAGACAAATTCAAACATTTGTATACTTTACTTTTGCAAGGGTATCCTAGAAATATGCCTTCATCAACTTTTACATGAAATTTCCCTTTTCTAGATTCTTTTAGGATACAACATTTGATGCCAAATACTTTCAAGTAACCTACATTAGGTTTGTAGCCATACCATATTCAATAAGGAGTTTTGTTTGAATCTTTCTTCAACTATACTCTATTCAAGGTATGAAATGCAATGCTGATAGCTTCCTTCTAGTATTTGATAGCAACATTCTTTTCTATCATCAAGGTTCTTGCACAATCTATGATAGATCTATTTCTTCTTTTAGCTATATCATTCTACTATATTGTACAAGGGGCTGATAATTGTCTTTTAATTCCGCTTTCAATGTAGAAATTATTGAATTCATTGGAGATGAATTCAACACCACTGTCTAGTCTTTAAAATTCCAATGTCTTTCTAGTTTCTTTTTCTACTCTTGCTAGATACCATTTGAACTTTTGAAAAGATTCTAATTTTTCTTTTAGATACATTACAATTATCGCTCTAGAATAGTCATCAACAAAAAGAATGAAAAACTTTTCTCCATTGTAACTCTCTATTCTAATAGGCCAACATAAGTCTGTACAAAAAAATTCTAAGACTTCTTCTGACTTATAGTTTTTGCTTTTGAAACTAGTCTTTCTCATCTTACCAATTTGGCAATTCTTACATAAACCCATATTAGGTTTCTTCAAACTAGAAATACCTCTTACTTTGATGTGTTTTCTTATCTTAACTAGATTATCAAAGTTTACATGACATAGTCTTCTATGCCATAACTAGCTTTCTTCTACTTGAGCAATAAAACATGAACATTCACTGAGATCAAGATAAAATAGATTACCTTTTGTTTGCTTACCAGATCCAACCAAATTTCATTTTCCATCTACTAGTTTGGCTTGTCCATTCATGAATTCTACCTTGAATCTAATGTTATTTACCTATGCCACACTCAATAGATTATGTTTTAGTTCTTCACCTCAATAAGCATTTCCACATACAAATTCTTTATACAATTAAATACATCCTTGTCCTTTAATGTTACAAGGTTCATTGCTTCCAAATCTCACACTACCTCCATTATAATATTCTATGTGCTCAAATTTTATTTTATCTCCACTCATATGATGTGAACAACCACTATCAATAATCCATATATCATTTTTGTTAACATGAGAGATAAGTGCCATCTTATCTCCTTCATCATTAGATTCACCTTTTGCAACAATATATACCATTTCATCTTCACTGTTATTAGAATCTTTAGCTATAAAACATGTTTTATTACCTTTGTCCTTGTAGTTCTTGTAGTTCCTAGAATCCTTCTTTCCTTTCTGCCTATTTCTTTTCTTTTTCATCTTTGATTCTTTTTTTTTGGACACCTTGTAGCAATTTCACCAACTTCTTCACAAAAAAACAAATTAGAGGATCTTTACCTTTGTATTTTTCTCTACCTTTGGAATACTTGCTTGCAAGTAGGGCTTCAACAACTTCAAGATCACTATCTAAAATTTTATTTGTTTCTTCTTTTTCACTTCTTGATTGACTAGACTTTGATTTCTTAACCTTTTTTTTGAGTGAGAGTTTATCTTTAAAGGCATACTCAAAAACCTTTGAACAAGGAACATAGTTATCAAGGTTATCTAACACAAAAGCTATCAATCTTCCAACTAGAACATCCAAAGATATTTTATTATTTGAATCACATCTCATCTCTTGAATACTAGACAATCTAATGGAATAAATGGGAAGAAGAGTTCTAGGTACCTTTCTTACAACTATTTTCTCTTCAATATCTCCTCCAGATGCTTTGATTATACTTACACTTGATTTGATGCTTTCCACATATTTTGCAATGTTCTCATCTTCTTCTTTTTCATATGATCAAAATGACGTCTAAGACTTTCAGCCTTAGCTTTTCTTATTTGGTCATCTCCTCCATATATATGTTTTTCAATTTGGTCCACATCTTATGGGCTATTTTGCAATCATTAACTTCATCAAATTTAGCATAACTAAGAGCAGATGCAAGATCGATCATCATGATGCTTTGATTCTTCTTTTCAGAAATATCTTCAAATGATAATGTTCCAGTGGGAGTCTTGTATCCAGCATCAAGATATTTGCACCCTGAATCACTAATTGTAGCCAAATGTAACCTCATAAGTCCTTGCCATGCTGCAAAATTATCTCTATTCAACTTGGGAATCTCTCTTCTGTAAGACATCCTGATGTTTAGCTTAGGTCCTTGAAACCTTCTCTACAAGCAAAAAAAGCTCTAATACCAATTATTTGAAATATAAGATGAGTAATTGAGAAGGGAGGAGTGAATTAGTTACTACTAAAATAAATCCTAGATCCCTTAGATGTCAATGTCTAAAAATTGAATACTCTTGAAGCTCAATAAACACACATAAAATGTTGTAACTCGACAAATGTTGATTATGCAAATCTTTAAATATTATCTATAATCACCCTTACTTTAACATAGTTGCAAACACATAAAATAGAATGAACACATTTGACACCAAGATTTAATGTAGAAACCGAACTTGGGAAAACCACCAATTGCAACTAGTTACTATTTTTACTCTTCTGAAGTGAGCCCTATTAGGAGCCAACCCTGTTAAAGGTTACAAAACACATTGTTAAGTGTGACTGTATTAAAGGATTTAATCACCCTATTAGGAGTGGCATTGTTAGAGATCTTAAGAAAATTCAATAAAACTGCCACCTTATTAGAGGATTTACAAATAGCTATTAAGCCAACTTTGTTAAGAGATTTAGATCACTACTACAATGGTTAGAGAGTAATAATGAGATACTTTGATTTGAATGCAAATGATTTGCTGATTATAGATCTTTGTTCTAGCTTGTAATTGATCCTTCCTGGTTGAATATAGCTTTTATGCTCCATAAGGATATTCTACTTATCCTTCAAATTCGCTTCCTCTCTTCATCATTAAATGTTCAAGACATTCATAACATCTTCATACTCTTTTTGAATCCACAACTTGACCTTATACTTATATCTTTTATATTGTCAAGTCGGCTCATATGCAACTTAGAGTAACTAATATTCATCATCACAGTCGGCTAGAACCAATTGATAAATCAATTAAGCGTAATATGCCAAAATAAGAAAATCCTTTGTTAGTTGACCTAGCTTGATAGGCACTAACTTAGAAACAATTTCCTATGTTAACCAATAGAAGCTCGGTTAACACTAAAAACTTGTAAAGATCCTTTGGCAACCAAGTAACACTAGTTCCATTCAACTTTTCTTCATTAACTAAGTGAACTTAGTTAACAATCATTTTCTATAGATTTTCCTTCAATGCTCGAGTGAACTCGATAGACACTACCTTCTGAACTAGGCAAACACAAGAATGCTCAATAGACAAAGAAAACTATCTTTACTACATGAGTGAGCTCAACATACACTGATTTATAATGATATGACATTTGTGTAACATTAGAGAAAATACACAATTAATCAATTGTATCCAACATGAAGTGCATCACACTATGTCATCAAACTAAATCAAGCACTTACCTTTTTATTCTCTTATATTTATTACCCACTAATTTATTTAATTATCAATTATTTAAAACTTCTTCATGCCAACTAAAAAATAGTCACCAAGGCTACAAGAGACACCCTTCCAAGTTGCTACCCTGCTTACCCATGCTCATCACATGATGAGTGCCTGTAGACAATACATATTCCCCACTCAACCCCAATGGACATAACTCCATTGAATACAATCAGGAGATCAGGCCTCATAAGCAACCAAAAAATGCATGTGCATATATTCATGTGTGGGCACACCAACATCATGAAGACCATAAAACCAAGGGTTGGATGAGAATATAATAAAATTAACACTCAATGAAAAACAAGTTCAGGAGTATGAAAGTGGAAGTCATCTTAATCTAGCCTAAAAGTGCAACAATTATTAGACTAACATCCTACAGATATTCCAACTCCAAGACCAACATCATGCCAAGAAAACTCATGAAAACTAGGCAACATGCAAATCAAGGTAAAAACCTCAAAACTCAAAAACTTTAAAATTAAAACCCATTTGTTCTTAGGGCACATGAAATCCAAAAAAATCCAATAAAAATTAGGTCTAAATACCATATGCAAAAAAAGGTCAACATAACATTGTGACATGCTAAATCCTCATCCCAAAAATTAGGAAAACATCCATGTCTAACAAATTGGGTAGAACTAATAATCAAAAACAAAGGGGAACATTAGTTCTTAGCCTACTAATATACACCTACCAAAAATAGAAGTAGAAATTGTGCTAAAACAAAAAAAATAGGAGAGCCCTACCTAACAGCCAAAAGGGTCAAAACATGAATCAGCCAAATAAAATAAATATCTTGCAAAAGTTACTGAAAGTCACAAAAATCCAAGGTCTCCTCGAGCTGGCTCCAATGAAACCAATCTCGTGAATATCCCATTCCCATACCTCCTATAGTGAACATAAACACAATCCTCCAAAAGATGATTCGAAAAAAGCTCTCAATTTTCTAATTTCTAAAAGTGAGAAGTGAGGAATAAAATTCCTCTTTGGATATTTATTCACTTTTTGAGTGAATAATTGATAGGTGTAAATAACTAAGAAACCTAGTTAAATCCTGAATCAACACAAAAAAAAAAGGCTATTCCAAGTAATTGAAATTCATCTACAACAAAGCTACCAAGAATTAAAATTAATTAAAATAAACCCTTAAACCCTTAAACCAAAATCAAATAATTTCTTAAAACTTTTTGCAAAAAATGTGAACCTCTAAATGCATATACACACTCACAGGTCTAATTACATAATGTAAATGAGTCTAGATTTAGTAAGTCACCAAAATATTTAATTTAAACAATGAAATAGGATACATCAACCACACAGGGACAATATTGGTTAAATATTGTTGGAAATAAAAATGGGAAATGTATACTTCTAAGAGGGGGGATGAATCAAAAGTACTAAACTCTAACCAATAAAACTTTCAACTTTAAAACAATGCATGCATAAAAATATTGAAATAACATATAAAGTAAATGCATACACATAAATAGTTGACACGAAATATGATTACCCAGAAACCCTCCAATGAGAAGGTAAAACTAGGGTGGGGATGACACCCATAATTCTTCACTACTGTAGCAATAAAGTTCACCTACTAAGGTTAGATGATTTGACCATCTCATGATCTACCCTATTAAATGCTTACAAAGGATTGTTAGATCCTACCCTATTAAAGGATTTAAGCACCCTATTAAAAGTGTGCCTGGCTAAAGGACTTTAGAACACTCACTTGGGATGTCAACCTATTAAGTGATTTCACAATGACTGTTAAGTCAACCTTAATACAAAGGATTTCATTCTACTGATACACTTGTTAGAAAGTACAGTAGAATGTTTGATCTAATACAGTTACAATCTGATATTTCTTATTTAAGATCCTAATTCAATTTATCTTTATCCTCTCTAATTTGATATGAAATTGTTGTAACCTTGATCCTTTATTCTGCTAACTGATTCTATAATTTTGTCCTCCTTCTAAGTCACCTTGAATGTATGCTGATCAATTCACTCCTTTTCATTTCCTTCAAATCTTCACTACCATTCCTCCTTGCATGCATTCTCTCATAATCTCTCTCATTCATACTAAATTATGGTTCTTTTTCTCCTTTAGAAAGAATTTGGTGGTTTAGGCTTAGGTATGAATCTACGATTGAGATTCATCCAACTTTCCTACTCAATTCCCTCCATTTTTCTGATTGGTTGCATTTTGATAGCATAGGGAATCCAAATAGATTTGATCTTATCTTTAAAGCTTCAAGATCTATCCATATGTTGGCTCAAAAATGGTTTACATAGTTTTTTGTGCCAACTCAAACAACTAGGTCAATTCTATGTTACTCGGCACTTGTTTAATACTGATGCTTTGCACATACTATAATTATGTTTGACTCGGCATTTGAACTTGCTTAACATCTACTGTTCACTTAGCACTTGAAACTTGCTTGAATTTGTCTATTTTCTTGGCACTTACTATTTACTTGGCACATGAGTGACTCAACACTCATTGGAACTCGACATCTATACACATTATACGCAATATATGTCACTAGCTTAGCATGAACTTGGTAAAAGGCTTAAGTGTGTTGCATTATCTTAATAATGAATAAGAAATATATGAATCTCAATGTGGGTGTGAAGAAGTTGTAAGTCATCTTCCAAGTGGTGAAAATGAAGTTGTTTATCCAATGTACAATGAAGAAGCATCATATGAAGGAGATGACGACAGTGGTTGCTTGAATCATAGTGAGGAAAATGACACTGTATGTTCGCCTTCATATGAAGCTGATTTTGATTGAGAAGAAGAAAGCAATGATGATAGTGAACATTCATCTGAAGCTGAAGGTATGAATTCCTCCTCTGATTTTGAAAAGGAAAGTGCATCTTAGTTTTTGCATCATACAAATCAGTTAGCCAATGAAGAAATTATGAGTGATTTGTCGTCAAAATGCAAAGATAAGAAAATGTTGAGTCCAGTTAATGAATCTAAATTTGAAGATTCCAATGAAGAGTTCTCAAATGCTTTTATATCAGACAATAAAGATTGAACATATAGTGAAGTGTTTAGGAATGAATCATAGTCTATTTGTAATGGTTATCTTAAACAAGCTGATGAAGAGGATGTAAATATAGACACTATATGTTTGGTGGAAGAAATAGAAAAATGAGTCTTCATACAGTTCTGACTTTTCTTCATACACTAAAAGTCTCCATAAGGATAGGGTGGGTACTGAGTTTAAGGTCAATAATAATGTTTTATATGATAATGCTTGTGAGGATGAGCAACCAATGTTCTATCCTAATGTGCAACGAGGATCCCTGCATGGATTCATTAACCCACTGTTTGAAGATGACATGGAGGTTTCAGGTTTAGAGGGGTTAGATGCAAATTGTGATACAATGTCATATTGCTGCAATAGATCAGAATATTGTTCTTCCATTTCTAATGTTGAAATTTCTAATGATGTTGTATTTGGTGAACGTGAAGATGAACTCTTCAATGGAGTTTTCTTTGAAGAGAAACTAACACTTCATGGTAAGCTCTACGATCATTCAAATGAGGTAAAAGCCAATCAGCACTTCAATTATGAGAATACATTAGAAGGTTATGAAATATTTTCAGATTGTGATTATGATGTTATGTGTGAATACAAATCTGATTATTCATTTCAAATTCAGCCAGCAACACTTGAGGAAATGTAAAGTCAAGGTGAGTTAAAAATGCATGATATATATAACTTTTTCTGTGAAATTGAGAATGAGCACTTTGCATTTCTTGTAGATAGCATGCATGAATCAGTCAGTAATGATGAGTTTCAATTTGACACCAGTATTCATGACCATGCTGATTAGTATTTTCATAATGAGGTAACGATTGAGAATGAAGCAAGTTTTGATATGCATTATGAAAGTAATAGTGATGATTTTTTTTGGCCAAGTGATTTGTTATATGATGATAATATGATTGGTGAAATTGATAGGAAAATAAATTTTAGTTTACCTCATGAAAGTCTAGATGAGAATTATGTTTATGACAGAGGTAAACAATTTTGTTGAGGTTTGGTGGCCGAGGGCCATCATGTCTACATAATCTTGGTAGTTGTAGTTGTTTCCCTACTTTCAATAAAGTTGTTCAAGAGAGTTTGTGTAGTCAGGTGTGTGGTCTGGTTCACCTAGAGATCTAAAAGCTTGCCATGCCTGCAGGGGGTATGCATCCCCAGATAGAGCCACTGTTGGGACTAAAAATTGCATGCTTCATTTTTAGTCACATTTTAAAATGTTGAGGAATCAAACCCCATAGATACTTGTGTACTCGACTATACTTGTAAAGCCCCAGAGGTGTTCAATGTTTCTAAAACCTTTCATTTAATCTGCCTAAGCATTCCATGATGATAAATTAACATCCCAAGTCATTTGGTGAAGTTTCATTCTGAGTAAATGCCAATTTTGCATTTTACCCTAAGTATCAAATAGCGACAAGAGGTTATGTTTGACATTGAATATCTTGCACCCAAAAACGTCTTGTGACTTTCCACTTTGAGAGTATCTAGTGTCCATACCTAAGATCCTATGTTTCAGATTTCAAGTCATTTTGAGTCTGTTTGACTAGGTTTTGAATCCCTCAAGGTTGGTCATTTACTATTTTCATATATTTTCACTTTGCACATAATTCTGGGAAGCCCTATTTGACATGTTATAACTTTTCACCAATTGATTGAAATGTTGGAATTCCTATTGCATTGTGTTGTAGATATTAGAGACTTGTTATGTTTCAGGTTTCAGCCTATGATGAATCTGTTTGATCAGTTTTCAAATGTGATTCCAAATAGAATTTCTATCTTTTCACTGTTGTCATTATTTGCAGATTGATTGGAACCCCTATTCAAGATGTCATATCTTTGTACCTATGATTGGTAGGACTAAATGATTTGTTCCCTTGTATTGTCCACTAAAAATAATTTAAGGGTGTCAATTTGCAAGTCATGACAAATCTTTTTGCACACTTTTCTAGGTCCATTCTGTTTGAAAAAAATGCTTTTATGTCATTGTTTCAGTTTGAAAAATCCAAGTAGCCTATTTTGAACGCTTACCATTTGTGTGTTTTTATTCATCATGAGCCCAAATGATAGATCCATATTGTCCTCATGAAAGAGAATGAGTTTCTCAGTTTTCATCTTCCCAAGTGTCCATTTGCCCTATTTTCAAGGCCAAATCCAAACCCAGTTTAGTGTTTTCTGACATGTTTATCTGCAGTTGATTCTGAGAGGTCAACTTCGATAGTGAATATCTTTTGACCCCAAATTCTTCATTAGATGAGATTCGACAGGATGCAAGTGTGTAGAACAAAGAGTCAGTGTGCTAGTTTTCAGAGTCCAGTCAGGTGTTTAGATCAGTTTTTAAGGCCAGTCAATAGACCTCTTGGCATGAAGTCAATAGTTTGCAGACAAGTGTAAAAGTGAGTTGAAATTTTGTTTCTAGGGTGCAAAATTGACTAGATTTATTAACTTGAGTTTGGTGGATCATTTGGAAGATTCAGTTGTATGAAAACGAAAAAAATTTTAGTCAGGCACACTTTGGGGGCCCGACTAGTGGCTTTAGACCAAATGATATGGAGCAGATTGAATTTGTTTTGAGGAGTCAAAGTGTAAAGTTATGATACTTCAATGTTCCTATTCATAACACTTTTCCTAAAAAGGAACCTTTATTATCTAAGCTCAACCATCTCAAAAGTTGACTAAAACATTTTGAAGTTAATCTTGTTGTGGGAATTTATGGTAGGGAGGTTCAGATCATCAGATGACCTCTGCATCATCACTAATGTCACTACAACCTAAGTTGAAAGGTTAAATGGATTGTTTTAGTGGTTTATATAATGGCAAATGATGAGAATAAGCTTTGAATGTCTAGGAATTCAGGTTTGCAATTAGGATCCCATAATAAATGAGAATTAGTTATTTGTGTGCAATTAATGCTTTGTTGAAGGCAAAGCAAAAGAAACTCGTGATGTAGTCATTGATCATTAAATCAAGCAAAGATCAATAGCCTTTTCACCAGGAGATTTTGAAAGATGGTTTTAGGGAATGGTTGAACCAGTAGATTTTGTTCACATATGAGATACTTGGCAAGGTTATATTAAGAGACAAGAAATTGATTTGTTCAGGAAGAGCAGATTTGTTCAAACAAGAGACCTGAAGCAAGTGGGAAGACATGTGAGCAATAGAGATAAATAACAAGGGCAACATCAGATAAGAAGACTCCCACAGTGAAGGAACAAGGAGATACACTTCTAAGCAAAGCCCATGCACAATAGCATATATAAAGAAGAACTCCACGCCCTTGAGGATGAAGTCCTAATTTTTTAAGACATGTTTTTAAAGGAGAGATGTCAAGTTTTATGTCTGAGGAAGCCATAGCAGGGAAAAAGAGAGCGCATAGCTAAGGAAAAATGCCAATCAATAGCAGAACACGTAGATGACAATCTAAAAGGGCCAGTAAAGGAATCCACTCACAGCAATGAAGTAAAGCAAAGTCTTGCAAGCAAAAAACCATGCAGCTAATGGTGAAGCCATGAATAATAAAGGAGGAGCCAATGGTTGTTTGGGTAGTCTGAACAACAATTAACGCATGAAAAGGAGACCCATGGTCTTTTCAAGAGAGATGTCAGCATTTTGAAATGAGCCACATTTAAAAAAAAACAAATAGTCATGCCCAATTAGAGCATCTCCACCGATGCATTTAAACAAGGAGCCTGCAAGAAAGATGCAACGTTTAAAGAAAAAATAGAGAAGGTAAATGTTTCTTTTTGAAGACTCCACGCCCAGTCAACCAAAGAGAAGCCAAAGGGCATGAAGGAAACCCATGTAGCATTGAAGACACTAGCATCCAAAAGAAGGAGCCACATAAGTAGTAGGGGCATCACCAGTCAAAGAGCTTCCCACGCATTCAGACAAAGGATGCCCATAGCAGACTTCAGAGTAGGAAGTTGCTACTTGACAGAGGAAGCATGCAAAACTAGTTTCACATAATTTGTCCCACATTCAGCAAACAAGGAAACCTTTTACTATTTAAATGCAAAAGTCCTAAACAGTTTAGTGTCACAAGGAAAGACGCCTTTTGAAAGGCTGGAAGCTTGTGGAAGAACCCACCATTCTAGCAAGTTGGAGGCAAAGAGGTAAAGAATTTTAAAAGAACACGCATAATGAGTAGGATGATGTCAGCAAAGTTGAAACTACTGGGAGAACCTCAAAATCTAACTAGTTGCTATGTTGCTAGCCAAAAAATATAAGAAATTCCAGCTAGCAAGATAGCAACTAGCCGAAAAAGTCAAGAAACTGATGAGAGACAAAAGATGGTTATGGATCCTACATATGGTGCAAGCAACGAATCAGATCGCACTAAGTGGCAGCAAGCAGGAGGTGATGTGGCTAGTTTAGACCAGTTGCAACAAGATTGTGACACTTGGCAAACTAAGTGGCCCTCGCTAACTTGCCAAGTGAAAGATGCACAAGATTTAGCATAGTGAGTTAGCGAGAAGATGACATGTGCCACTGATAGGGATGTCTAGTCAGAATGTGACATGTGGCACTACAACAAGTCAGCCAATCACAGAGTGACACATGGTGAGATCAGTCTACAAAAGTTTGACCCCAAATTAAAAAGGCAGAAAAAATAAATGAAATCAAATATAAAATTTATTTTATATTCTTTCTCTCATGTGCAATCAATGGGTCATTTAAATGAATGTTTGAATTTTGATATAGTTCAAGCCTTATAAATTTTCAATTTTGTGCAAAATAAGCCATGAACAGAGGGCTGATCTTCAAAAGGCCATAACTAGAGTATTTTTTAGGCAAAATGGGCACTCCAATATATCATTGGAACTAGGAGAACCTGAACTTTCCAAATCTAGAGTTTTTTTTTTGCACGGTTGCTCCCTAGTTCAAGCTGTAGGTCATTTTGTTAAATGTGGGGTATTCAAAGCAGAATAGAAAAAACTCATCACTGATCATTGAGAGTGGTTAAAAGGTAGATGTGAAGGCTTGTTGAATCCTAGGTCCGAAAAGTTTATTTTTCCTTTGAGGTTTTATAACTGATTTTCACCTTTCACTTGAAGTTCAAATTTGACATCAGAAGTCAGTTATTTCTACAAATCAAAATATATGTGATTCCTTATGTTTTGTAAAGGCCAAATGATGAAACCAAATCAGATATTCAGTTATGGAGAGAGGATAGAGAGAGGAATTTTCATCTTCTTGGGAAGGAATTCTAGGTGGACACTTGTCATTTCCTGATCAGATCTGAGATTTTCTTATTCCTTTATCTACCTCTTTCTTTCTCATTTTAAGGGTTCTAGTTCTTTGGAAAAAATTGGCACATTACTGTGGTACCAAGGTTTTTGATCCAGTTCTAGATGCATTCCCATGACTATGACCACACTCTTCAGCAAATTTCTCTTCTATGAACAGTAGTAGGATGGTTAATACAGAACATTCTAATATGTTAGGTTTCTCTATGTTTTCATTTCATGCATTTGGTTATATATTTTCACGGAAATAATACAAAGAGCAGTATATGATTGAGTTTCAGTTGAATCTTGTCTCCATTCTGAGTGAGTAGTAATGTTTTATGACCTTTGAACAAAGAGCTTAGGTCATAGTTGCAGTCCCTTAAGGCTATATGGTGTTTCCTTGTTGTTGATAATTCAAGGAATTGTGTAAATGCTTCATAGAAATCAACAGGGTTGCAAGTTTATTGAGGAGGATATCATGTAAGAATTAGATTCAGATTGAACATGGATGTTTATTTACAAGGTGAATGAATAGATCATATATCTAAAGATGCAAATATGTCTTAGATATCCATATGTATGTTCATGACTCATGGATTTTCCCAATGGTCAAGACACTGATCAGTTTATAGGATCACCTGATCTTACTGATGCATATTTGAGGGTTTTGTTGAATTCAACATTATTAATCAAATGTTCTTTCCATTTCATGTTGAAGGACTTACTAGAATGTCCTCACTCAGCTTCTGAGATCCATATATCTGCACCTAGCTACTATAGGTCCATGTCATTTCATAAGTCTTTAGGAGAAATAAGCGGTTTTCATCTGCAGTAAATAGATTCAGGATATGTTTTGCATGGGTACGATATCATTTGAATCTGAGGTCTACCCACCTAGGTTTAGCAGAGCCTGAAGTAGAAGAAGGGTCATGCCTTATAGTTGGCCTGTTGTCAAAAATAGCATGTTGAAAATGGGAGTTAGCTGCCCCTAGATATGTCACTTTCTCAGTTGGATAATTGAAAACCCTCTAGCATTTTCAAATGCCAACAAGATGGAGACTCTGTTGGGGATTGTATTAAATCTATGTGACAGAAAAACCTTGAGAATTTGAAAGGAGATTTAATACAATAGGAGAAGGGCATGAAAAATTTACAATAGTAAGTTCTCTAATGTATTTTTTCCAGATTTCTTACTTAAGCTTTATACACCCAGTATGTTTTATCCAATTTGCAATAGTATTCTTCAAGATTGAATGCATATTGTGTTGTTATTAAGTATTATTTTCAATTAGTTCAATCGATTGTGGTTTTCAGAATACTACTATAAGATCAAAGTAAGAATTGTTGAATAAAGGTTTCTCTCTTCTAAGTGTTTTAAAGATTTGCAAATTTTACAAGTTGGAATTTAAATTTAGATCTATAATGATGCAAATTATGTTTCAAATCTTTCTGACATAAGTGAGTGGCGACTCTATCTAAAGGATCTCTGAACTAGTGTAGATTGGTTGTATAATTTCTTTCAAAGAGTTTTCAGTTGAAATAAACAGATCTTAAAGTTGTGTGAATTTTCAAGCAAGAAGGGAGATCTATATAAGTTTCTGACTAGTAAGTTTCAAAGTGTTGTTTGATTTGCTATTAAAAGTTTTTGAATGATAAGAAATGAACCACAACTGTGATTTCATTTAGTTCTCCTCCAGGAGATGGTGACTCTATAAGGTTATGATTAGTGGTGTGAGGAATTCTTGTTAGCACTAGGCCAGTCATCAGATCAGTGGTTTCATGCAAAAAAACTAAAGGTGTTCTCATTTTCATGTATTTTCTTTTCATGAAAATTGATTGTTATACAAGTGTGTTCTCCATCAAGTGAAGTTTCAGCACTGAGAAGAGGAGAACGGTTTGAGGGTTATACATTTCATTAGATCAGTTTCAGTTGGTTGTTTTTAAAGTGGTGAAGTGTATTTTAGAAGTTGAAATGGGTAGAAGGGTATAGATCTGCTATAAAATATAAATCAAAAGTTGTTATAGATGAATGAGGTTCAAATTTGTTAAGAATGTCAAGATTCATTTTACCTAGGATGCAGCCAGTTAATGAAATGCCTAGATCCATTTCTACCAAGTAGTATATGCCATTGAATTTCAATGGTATTCATGATTTCCCAAATGTCATTCCCAATGATGTCTGAAATAAATTTCCTAAATTTAGTGGGAACCATACCGTTTTGGCCATTCATCATGTTGAATTGTTCATTGATTTGATGGGTGACTATGAGATTGCTCATGAAGACATTCACATGAAGTTATTTATTCAAACCTTGGAAGGAGATGCTAGGGACTGGTTTTCATTTTTTCCAGCACTTTCTATTTCATCCTGGAGTGAGTTGCATTTAGCCTTCATGGAGAAATTTGGAGAATGGGTAAGCATATCTGATTCTTATGATAAGTTCTTGAAGATTCATATTCAAAGTGATGAACTTGTCCCTCAATTTAATATCAAATTTGCAAGAATTTTGAATGAAATCCTTGAGAGTTATGGACTTGATGATCAAATGTGTTTAGTTTTTTATTTTGATACATTTGACAACAAAATGAACTATCTACTAAGGGATAAAGAACCACAGACACTATATTAGGCTTTTATGATCGCTAGAGATATTGAGAATAATATGAAGTATGGATTGACTAGAGGTCATTTTTCCTTGAAAGATTGCTAATATAATGTGTTTGAAAGAAAAGTGGAACATACTATTGATATTTCAGTTTCAAAACAGAATGTCAACACACCTGCTGTAAGTAATAATCAGATTGAGAATTCAAATCAGAATGTGTGTATGAGAAATGTTAGTCCAGTTGCAAATAGAAACACACATGTTGATGATGCTACAACAATGAGTGATTTTCAGACTCTAATAGGTTTCAACAATATGTTGATTTTATAGATCAAACATTAGTTACAGTAGCAAGTTCTTCTCATGACAGTTATGTGTATGATGATGTTACTAATATTTCTAATTTTGAAGTTGCTAAACCTAGATCTCAATCTTGTGCAAGTGAGAAGGCTGAAAGTTATTCCTCTGATCATGAGTTTGATGTTGTTGATCCGACATGCCATGGAGAGTTAACACAAGATGAATAATGTGAATCATAGTCATCACAGTCACAATCAAAATAACAAAGTGCATATACTTCTAACGTTTCAGCAGTAAATGGTAACATGTATTCTTTTAATCAATCGGATAGGCAAGAAATGAATTCTCTTATTGAGAGGTTGCATTATGTTAATAATGAATTAGAAAGATATGAATCTAAATGTGGGTATGAAGAAGGTGTAAGTCATCTTCCAAGTGGTGACAATGAATTTGTTTATCCGATGTACAATGAAGAAGCATCATATGAAAGAGATGATGAGAGTGGTTTCTTGAATCATAGTGAGGAAAATGACACTATATGTTCACCTTCATATGAATCTGATTTTGAGTGGGAAGAAGAAAGAAATGATGGAAGTGAACATTCATCTGAAGTTGAAGGTATGAATTCTTCCTCTAATTTTGAAAAGGAAAGTTCATCTCAGTTTTTGCATCATACAAATCAGTTAGCCAATGATGAAATTATGAGTGATTTGTCCTCAAAAAATGAAGATAAGAAAATGTTGAGTCCAGTTAATGAATCTAAATTTGAAGATTCCAATGAAGAGTTATCAAATGCTTTTATATCAGACAATAAAGATCGAACATATAGTGAAGCATTTAGGAATGAATCACAGTCTATTTGTAATGGTTATCCTAAACAAGCTGATAAGATGATGTAAATATAGACACTATATGTTTGGTGGAAGAAATAGAAAAAGGAGTCTTCATATAGTTCTAAGTTTTCTTCATACACTAAAAGTCTCCATAAGGATAGGGTGGGTACTGAGTTTAAGGTCTATAATAATGCTTTATATGATGATGCTTGTGAGGATGAGGAGTCCATGTTCTATCCTAATTGTGCAACGAGGATCCCTCGGCATGTGCAAGATCATGGTGTACCAAACTATGGCCTTAAGTGGTAGTGAAAAACCAGCAAATCAGGGTTATGTCAACTTGACACATAATTTTAAAGTGGTTCTAGACTTTATATCAAAAAGTTGTAAGAAAATAACCCGTAGGAAATTGAATCTAGTTTCTAAAATCCAAGGCCTTATCTGGAGAAAAAATTATTTGATTGGTCAAAAGTTTGGATTTTAATGTAGTACTAAAAAAATTTCATGGAAAAAATAAAAAGTAGGTGTATGTCTGACCACCATAATCATAATCAAATGATAATATTTTTAAATATAATTTTAGATATAAAAAGTAGACTCATACCTGGATGTGGCGCATATTTTTGGCAATTTTTATTCCAAATAAAGAATTAATTATGAATTTTCTACTATACTATTTTCAGAATTAAAAAACTCTCCTGTCTGACCACCTTAACTAGTTCAAAAAAAATCAAAATTAAGTTTTTTTTTTTTTCTTATACTAGTCGAAGCATAGAATGTGACACATCTTTTGGATTTCACAAATCTTATACGGTTTGAAAGTTATAGCTATTTTTCAACTAGTATGTCAATCAGCACTTTGTAGCTAACTCCATTAGAAAATAAGTAATAATTACTTACTGAACTCGTAATTTGACAAAACTTATATTTATGAAAAGCTAAGAACATTCTTAAGAAACCCTTTTCATTACATCAAATTTTAGTTAAAAAAAAGTCACCAGCTACATGCTTGAAGTAAAAAACACATAAGAACATGCCAAAAACACATTTTCGGGATGTTTTAAAGATGACCATATAAGGTTGGTATTGAAAGATATAGTAGGAATTATAAAGGTATTAATTGTTTTCATTTAGTATCAGGATGGGTGGGAAAAAAGTGGGAATAGATTTTGAAAATCTTTGAGGCATTTCAGAACTACATATTTTTCATATCGCCACTTTTTGGCACACCATGATCCTCCACATACCCCCCTGTATCGAGTCATTAACCCATTGTTTGAGGATGACATGGAAATTTTAGGTTTAGAGGGGTTAGATGCAAATTGTGATACAATGTCATACTGCTACAATAAATCAGAATATTGTTCTTCCATTTCTGATGTTGAAATTTCTAATGATGTTGTATTTGGTGAATGTGAAGATGAACTATTCAATGGAGTTGTCTTTGAAGAGAAATTGACACTTCATGGTAAGCTCTACGATCATTCAAATGAGGTAAAAGCCAATCAGTACTTCAATTATGAGAATATATCAGAAGGTTATGAAATATTTTCAGATTGTGATGATGATGTTATGTGTGAATACAAATCTGATTATTCCTTTCAAATTCAGCCAGCAAAATTTGAGGAAATGCAAAGTCAAGGTGAGTTAAAAATGCATGATATATATAACTTTTTCTATAAAGTTGAGAATGAGCACTTTGCATTTCTGGTAGATAACATGCATGAATCAGTTAGTAATGATGAGTTTTAGTTTGACATCGATATTCATGAGCATGATTATCAATATTTTCATAATGAGGTAACAGTTGAGAATGAAGCAAGTTTGATATGCATTATGACAATAAGAGTGATGATTTTGTTTTGCCAAGTGATTTTTTATATGATGATAATATGATTGGTGAAATTGATAGGAAAACAAATTTTAGTTTATCTCATGAAAGTCCAAATGAGAATTATGTTTATGACAGAGGCAAAGAATTTTGTTGAGGTTCGGTGTCCTGGGGCCATTGTGTGTACATAATCTTGGTAGTTGTAGTTGTTTCCCTGCTTTCAATAAAGATGTTCAAGAGAGTTTGTCTAGTCAGGTGTGTGGTCTGCTTCACCCAAAGATCTGAAATCTTGTCATCCCGTAGGTGGCATGCATCACCAGATAGAACCACTATTGGGACTAAAAATTGCATGCGTCATTTTTAGTCACATTTTAAAATGTTGAGGAATCAAACCCCATAGATGCTTGTGTACTTGGCTGTACTTGTAAAGCCCCAGAGCTGTTCAATGTTTCTAACACCTTTCATTCAATATGCCTAAGCATTCCATGATGATAAATTGACATCCTGAGTCATTTGGTGAAGTTGCATTTTGAGTAAATGCCAATTTTGCATTTTACCCAAAGTATCAAAAAGCGATAAGAGGTTATGTTTTCCATTGAATATTTTGCACCTAGAAAGGTTTTGTGACTTTTTTCTTTGAAAGTATCTAGTGTCCATACCTAAAAACCTATGTTTCAGATTTTAAATCATTTCGAGTCTGTTTGACTAGGTTTTGAATCCCTCAAAGTTGGTTATTTACTATTTTCATACATTTGCACTGTGCACGTAATTCTAGGAAGCCCTATCTGACGTGTTATAACTTTTGACCAGTTGATTGAAATGTTGAAATTCTGGTTGCATTGCATTGTACATATCAGAGACATGTTATATTTCAAGTTTCAGCTTATGAAGAATCCATTTGATTAGATTTCAAACGTGATTCCAAATGGAATTTCTATCTTTTCACTGTTATCATTATTTACAGATTGATTTGAACCCCTGTTTGAGATGTCATATCTTTGTATCTATGATTGGTAGGACTAAATAGTTTATTCTCCTGTATTGTCCACTGAAAATACTTTAAGAGTGTCAATTTGCAAGTCATGATGAATCTGTTTGCACACTTTTCTAGGTTCATTCCATTTGAAAAATCATGCTTTTCTATAATTGTTTTAGTTTGCAAAATCCAAGTAGCCTACTTTGAATGCTTGCCATTTGTGTCCTGCTATTTATCATGAGCCCAAATCATAGATCCATATTTTCCTCATGACAAAGAATGAGTGTCCCAGTTTTCATCTTCCCAAGTGTCCATTTGCCTAGTTTTCAAGGCCAAATCCAAACCCAGTTTAGCGTTTTCTAACATGTTTATCTGTAGGTGATTCTGAGAGGTCAACTTCAACAGTGAATATCTTTTGACCCCAAATTCATCATGAGATGAAATTCGACAGGACGCAAGTGTACAAAATATAGAGTCAGTGTGCCAATTTTCAGAGTCTGGCCAGGTGTTTAGATTAGTTTTTAAGGCCAGTCAACAGACCTCCTGGCATGAAGTCAATAGTTTTCAAATAGGTGTAAAAGTGAGTTGCAAATTTGTTTCTAGGGTGCAAAATTTACTTCATTCAGTAACTTGAGTTCGGTAGATCATTTGGAAGATTCAATTGTATGAAAACAAAAAAAAATTTAGTCAGGCCCACTTTGGGGGCTCGACTAGTGGCTTTAGACTAAATGATATGGAGTGGATTGAATTTGTTTTGAGGAGTCAAAGTGTTAAGTTATGATACTTCAATGTTCCTATTCATAACACTTTTCCTAAAAAGGAACCTTTGTTATATAAGCTCAACCATCTCAAAAGTTGACTAAAACATTTTGAAGTTAATCTTGTTGTGGGAATTTATGTTAGGGAGGTTCAAATCATCGGATGAGCTATGCATCGTCACTAATGTCACTACAACATAAGTTGAAAGGTTAAATGGATTGTCTTAGTGGTTTAGATAATTGCAAATCACAAGAATAAGCTCTGAATGTCTAGGAATTCAAGTTTGCAATTAGGATCCCATAATAAATGAGAATTAGTTGTTTGTGTTTAATTAATGCTTTGTTGAAGGCAAAGAAAAAGAAACTCGTGATGTAGTCATTGACCATTAAATGAGGCAAAGATCAATAGCCTTTGCAGGAGGAGATTTTGAAAGATGGTTTTAGGAAATGGTTGAACCAGTAGATTTTGTTCACATATGAGATACTTGGCAGGATTATATTAAGAGACAAGCAATTGATTTTTTTAGGAAGAGAAAATGTGTGCAAACAAGAGACCTAGAGCAATTGAGAAGACATGTGAGAAACAAAGGTAAATAATAGGGGTGACATCACACAAGAAGATGACCATAGTGAAGGAACAAGGAGCCACGCTTCTAAGCAAAGCCCATGCACAACAACATATATAAAGAAGAACTCCATGCCCTTGAGGATGAAGTCCTAATTTTTTTAAACATGTTTTTAAAGGAGAGACGTTAAGTTTGATGTCTGATGAAGCCGTAGCAGGGAAAAAGAGAGTTCATAGCTAAGGAAAAATGTGAATCAATAGCAGAACACACAGATGACAATCTAAAAGGGCCAAAAAAGGAATCCACTCACAGCAACAAAGTAAAAGAAAAGTCTTGCAAGGAACAAACCATGCAGCAAATGGTGAAGCCATGAATAATAAAGGAGGATCCAATGGTTTTTTGGGCATTCTAAACAACAATCAACGCACGCAAAGGAGACCCACGGTCTTTTAAAGGGAGATGTCAGCATTTTGAAATGAGCCACATTTAAAAAAAAAAAATAGTCATGCCCAATCAAAGCATCTCCACCCATGCATTTAAACAAGGAGCCTGCAGGAAAGATGTAATGTTTAAGGAAGAAATAGAGAAGGGAAAAGTTGCTTTTTGAAGACTCCACACGCAGTCAACCAAAGAGAAGCCACAGGGCATGAAGGAAACCCATGTAGCATTGAAGACACCAGCATCCAAACGAAGGGGCCACATAAGTAGCAGGGGCATCACTAGTCAAAGAGCTTCCCATGCATTCAGACAAAGGATGCCCACAACAAACTTCAGAGCAGGAGGTCACTACTTAATAGAGGAAGCATGCAAAACTAGTTTCAAATAATTTGTCCCACATTGAGCGGACAAGGAAACCTTTTACTATTTAAATGAAAAAGTCCTAAATAGTTTAGTGTCACAAAGAAAGATGCCTTTTGAAAGGCTACGAGCTTGTGGAAGTACCCACCATTCTGGTAAGTTGGGGGAAAAGAGGAAAAGAATTTTAAAAGAGCACACATAGTGAGCAGGATGATGTCAGTAAAGTTGAAACTGTCGAGAAAACCTCAAAATTCAGCTAGTCGCTATGTCGCTAGTCAAAAAATCCAAGAAATTCCAGCTACCGAGATAGCGACTAGCTTAAAAACTCAAGAAACTAGTGAGAGATAGAAGATGGTCATGGGTCCCACGTATGGTGCAAGAAAAAAAATAGATCGCGCCAGGTGGTAGTGAGCAGGAGGTGATGTGGTGAATTCAAACCAATTGCAACGAGATCGTGACACTTGGCAAATTGAGCGGCCCTCGTTAACTCGCCAAGTGGAAGATGCATTAGATTTAGCATAGCGAGTTAGCGAAAAGATGACATGTGGCATTGATGGGGATGTCCAATTAGAATATGGCACATGGCATTGCAACAAGTCAACCAATCACAGAGTGACACATGGCGAGATTTTTCAATAGAAGTTTGACCCTAGATTAAAAAGGAAAAAATATTAAATGATATCAAATATAAAATTTATTTTATATTCTTTCTCTCACGTGTAGTCAGTGAGTCATTTAAATGAATGTCTAAATTTAGTTCAAGCTATAAATTTTTGATTTTTTGCAAAATAAGCCATGAACAGAGGGTTGATCTTTAAAAGGCCATAACTAGAGTACTTTTTAGGAAAAATGGGCACTATATTATACCGTTGGAACCAGGAGAACTTGAGCTTTCCAAATCTAGAGTTTTCTTTTTTGTACAGGTGCTTCTTGGTTCAAGTTGTAGATCATTTTGTGAAATTTGGGGTATTGAAAACAGAATAGGAAAACCTCATCATTGATCATTGAGAGTGGTTAAGAGGCAGATGTGAAGGCTTGTTGAATCTTGGGTATGGAGAAAAACTAATCTGAAAAGTTTATTTTGTCTTTGAGGTCTTATAACTAATTTTCACCTTTCACTTGGAGTTCAAATTTGACATAAGAAGTCAACTATTTCTCCAAATAAAAATATTTGAGATTCCTTATGCTTTGTAAAGGCCAACTGATGAAACCAAATCAGATATTCAATTAGGGAGAGAGGATAGAGAAAAGCTTTTTCATCTTTTTGGGAGGGAAGTCTAGGTGGACACTTGTCATTTCCTAATTAGATCCAAGATTTTCTTCTTCCTTTATCTATCTCTTTTCTTCTTATTGTAAAGGTTCTAGTTCTTTCAAAAAAATTGGCACATTACTATGATGCCGAGGTTTTGGATCCAATTCTAGATGCATTCCCATGACTATGACCACACTCTTTAGAAAATTTCTCTTCTATGAATAGCAGTAGGATGGTTAATACAACAAGTTTTGATATGTTAGGTTTCTCTATGTTTTCATTTCATGCATTTGGTTGTATAATTTCAAGGAAATAATACAAAGAGCGGTATATGATTGAGTTTCAATTGAATCTTGTCTCCATTCTGAGTGAGTATTAATGTTTTATGACCCTTCAACAAAGATCTTAGATCTTAGGATATCATATTACAAATGAGATTCAAATTGAACATGGGTGTCTATTTACAAGGTGAATGGATAGATGGTATATATCTAAAGATGCAAATATGTCTCAGATATCCATATTTATGTTCATGACTCATGGATTTTCCCAATGGTCAAGACACTGATCGATTTATAGGAACACTTGGTCTTACTAATGCATATTTGAGGGTTTTGTTGAATTCAACATTATTAATCAAACGTTCTTTCCATTTCATGTTGAAGGACTTACTAGAATGCCCTACTCAGCTTCTGAGATCCATAGATCTGCATCTAGCTACTGTAGGTCCATGTCATTTCATAAGTGTAGGAGAAATAAGGGGTTTTCATCTGTAGTAAATAGATTTAGGGATATGTTTTACACTGGTACGATATCATTTGAATAAGAGGTGTACCCACCTACATTAAGCAAAGCCTAAAGTAGAAGAAGTGTCATGCCTTATAGTTGGCCTATTGTCAAAAATGGCATGTTGAAAATGGGAGTTAGCTGCCCCTAGATATGTCACTTTCTGAATGGGATAATTGAAAACCCTGCAACATTTTCAAACACCAACACTATCTTTGTAGCCAATTCCACTTGTGACAATGTTTTTCCACTAGATATATTTTCATTTACCTTCCCTTGAAATTTATTTTCAGACCATTCCATGAGTTTTGCATTAGTCTCCTGGTCTTCATTTGTCACCTATTCAACAATTTCTAATAGTTATTCCAATATTGGTTTGTTTTCATCAGGTGTTTGCAATTTGAATGAATCTAGAAAGATGTCTTTGATTTCATGTAATGCTTGCCTTTGCTTATACTCCTTTGCTATGTATTTCTTGGTTATTCTTCCTTTCCAATGCTTCTTACATCTCAGTGATATGTTCAAGGTTCATGGTTGCATAAATCATACTTTGGTATAATAATTTCCTCATCTAATGTTGTGTGTCCATAGTGAAGTACCCTTACAACCTTTGTGGAGCTCGAGCCTAGTGCTAAAATTTGGAGTGGCATTGCATTAGTGTTCAACTTGTGAAGAACTTTTGTAGGAGTAGTAGTAGTTGGTAAATTAAACAATGTTTGGATGGCTTTATGGTCCTTTTCCTTTGGAATTTCCTTCTCTTCTTGTGATCCTCCTTCATCAATCAAAATTATGTGTGGTGCACCTTAAGTTTGTGTAGTAGGAATAGATACCTCTATCTGTCCTATTTGTTTCTTTGTTGGCTCCTCTATAGTTTCATTCTATTGTTCAATCATGACAACCTTGACTATGGTATCAACCTTAGCTGATGTATCTGCTAATGTTTTCTCTTGAGGTTGTCCACTGCTAGCTATATGGATGGCAAAAGGTGGTTCTTGTGTAGTCACCTTGTCCCTAGTTAGATCAATTATTGCTTTTTTCAACTCATCCACACTGCCCAATACTGTATTGTCACACAATTTTGCTTGTAATTTTCATTGGTCAAGGATCTTCTTTAGACCATCTATAGTCAGTGGATTGATGTTCTAAACTAACCTATTAGGAACATCTATTACTTTGATTGTCTTTATAGGTGTTTTGGTGTCATGTGGAAGGCTTAGGAAGGCTTAATAGTGGCAATTGTGTGTCTTGTACACTTTTATCTAGTTGTTGCTCCTCAGTAGTTGCCATATCATCTCCTCTTTGTGGTGCCTCTTCCATTGTGTTTCCTTCCTTTTCTTTCTCAACTTATCCTTCCTTATCATTCTCTTTCTCTTCTCCATTATTTCTTCCCTCAAAGGGATCTTCTTCTCCTTCTTTAATATTAGTTAGCCCATATATCAGCTTCCACATTTGAGTGAATTTTTTGACAACATCTTCTATTTTTTTTTGAAGTATGTTGAAGGCCCTGTACTTGGGTGCAAACTCACTTCCATGTTTCTTGTTTGCTTTTGTTAGTTTCCCCTTTGATAATTCTGGCATCACTTGTGCCAATGTGGACTCTCTTATTTCCTTCTCCATGTTTAGTCAATAATGTCATTTATTCACAACAATTGAATATAAAACCTTAGGCATAGTAATGTCAAATTCAACTGTAGTGTTCTTGAATTTTTCCATCATGGCATATACTGATTCTTCAATCTTATTCTAATATTATTTCATTAATTTATTGAATTCAATGGTTTTCAAACCAGTTAAATCTACATTATCCCTAATATTTTCACAAATGTTATCAATATTAGACTTGGGTACATGACTTACCACTCTAACCTAGCTTGTGTCCTCTGACTTGGTCCTCTCTTCATTAGATTCTAGTTATGCAAAATATTTCCTCCTTAATTTCTTTTGCACTAGACATGGTTTCTCAGTAGCCTTCTTCTTCTCTTTTATTTTCTCCTTAGCCTTCTGATTGGTGGCCCTTGTGGTTGCTCTTGTGGTTAGAGAAATGGGCTTGGCAAGGCTTGGTTTAGCAATTTTCTTACCCTTTTTTTGAGTTGTTAGCTATGACTTAGCCTTTCTTTTATTTGACTCTTGTTCTACTAGTGCTTCGTTAGCTTGTTCCTCCTCAAAACCTTCTTCTTCATCTTCACCCATACCTTGTGTTAGGGCAAGAGGTTCTTGACCTTGTTTTTGTTCTTCTTCTTCTTCATCATCATCTTTATTATCACCTTCAACCTCCCTCACCAAAATTTTCTTTCAACTTCTTCACCAATTTATCTTTCTTCTTCATAATTGAGGCAATTTTCAACTCCAATTCAACCTTTGATTTCACAACATCATAGTTGCCTTATCAATTTCTTGTTGACTTATCAATTTCTTCTGCAAGTAATGTAGTGATGGCTAGTGATGCTTCATCTATGTTAATCTCATACCCCAAAGGCCTTAGCCATCTTACTCTGGGTACTACAGCCTAGATAAATGTGTAATCAATATCTACCAAGAAACATATGTCATTGTAATACTTCTCCACCAAGGAAACTAGGATTCTCAATCTTTGTTTCATGGTTTGCTTGAAATCCTCAAATTAACTAGTCATTACAGATTCAAAATTGTCTCCCATTTTCTCTATGTACTCATTTATTTGTACAGCCATAGACTTATTGGTTGTTCATCCTACCTTACTAAAAGATGGAAACTCATTTTAAACATAGAAAAATATACATACCAAAATTAAACCAAATTTGCATTGAACACTTCTAGATCTCCTTATCGCTCCTAAATTCTCATTGATTTGCTACAACTGTAGCTTTGCTAAATCATAAGTATGATCTTTCTTCACAATTTTGTATCCTACATCAACTGCAATGCATGGCATAGTATTTAGTCAACTTGACTGATAGAATCTATGAGATATGACCCTCACTACAAATTCAAGAAGTAGATCCTTGATGGTATCAATGGTTATTCCCCTCTTATTCCATTTTTCCCCTGTATTCTTTTCAATTGCTCCTTAGGGTTTTGGTTCATTCTAGGGTTGGATATCATGTAACCCTATGCACAATCCTTTTTGACAATTTGATAGGGCGTCCTTCTAGCCATAGGCATCCATCATGAATTCTGCTCAAGACAATGGGGAAATCTAGGGCATGGGTTAAGCCCTTCCTTTCAATGATTTGAAATTCTTCCTTCAACGCTCTATTCTCACATAGCTTGTCATATGCTTATGAATTTCCATGTCTCCTCTCCCTCCAACCTTGCAATTCTAAAATTTTCTTACATCTTGAACCATTACAACCTTGGGTGGAATGATTGATAATGTACCTATTGGATTGTTCTTATATGCAACTAGAGGAATAGTCCTAAAATTTGATTGCTTAACCTCATTACTAACCAATTGAACTTCAAAAGGTTCCTTATCCTTAGTATTTCTAGATCTAGAGGCCATTTTGCAAAGCTAGGGTTTCAATAGATATTAAAGTAAATAACTGTGTAACTCGGCACATGAAGAATGCCTTTAGATTGATGAAATGATGCTTGATCTTTATTGGAATTTGTGAAAATGCTTCAATCTCTACTTGTCAGTGAATTCTTTACTCCAATCACTCTCTTGCTCTTTGTTTGTAATGATGAAAAGTGAGCAAAAATCTTCCTTATACCCTTTCAAAACATCGCATTTAATGCATCATGCATGTACAATTGTAAACTTGGCTTCTATGCAATTTTTTCTTTACTTGACATCCATTGATTTTCCATCACTTAGCATTCATTAGAATTACCCTTACTTGACTTCAACTAGCTTTGACTCACAACTTGGCACACACTAAAATTCTACTCGACAATTGAAGAAAACTTTCTCACTCAACAGTAAGATATGTCTAAATACTAGATAACCAACTATCATCACAAAACATATTATAATATCAAAAGGCATCATCATGCAAATATGCTCAACTAAAAAACATAGTAATCTAACATCGATGATATTAAAAAATAAAATTACAACATCTGACCATTAGGTCTTGTCAAATGTAGAAATAACATGAGTAACAAGTATCTCTTGGATCAAAATATAACAAGGTATAAACTGCAAACATGAGAGGCACTACATGGTATATATATGTAATGTATTATATCATATCTAGAGTAGAAATTAATTAAGTATGAGTATGTGAAGAAGTAAAAGAATATGAGTGTGAAGTGAAGAAAGCTACAAGTAGTATATGGTACAATAGAGACTTATCTATCACACTTTGGTGATCACTATAATTCAAGGAATCTCATTTAGCAAATCAAAGTTTTAGATCATATATCAACCACCGATTCATCCTAGTAGGTGCATTAGTGAAATCCTTTAACCAAGTGGACTTAACAATCTTTTACTAAATATCCTAATAGAGTGCATACTTCACTGTGTGTTTGCAAATCCTTTAAGAAGGTGGACCTAATAGTCTTTATTTATTCTAATAGGGAAGATCACCAGAAGTGGTCAATTATAAGCCTTAATAGGCCAACTTTATACTGCAATACTAAAGCTTGTGGGTATCATCCTCACCCAATTTTACTTTCTATTTGGAAGGTTTTTGGATCACCATATCTTGTGTCAAAGTCTTATTAGTGTTTTATTACTTTCATTCTTTCATGCATCCAATTAGATCAAAATAATTTATATGAAGGATTAATTGGTGAAGTGAGTTAAAGTTTTATTCATTCCTGATTCACCCTCCCCCCCCTCTTAGTAACCTAGCCTACCTGTTATTTCCAATAGATGTATTTGTACTTGTATAGAAAATAGATTTCAGAGGAGATATTTCTCAATAAATTGATGGCCAAGGAAATAATATCTCCCCACTGGTCTCTAGACATAGACGTGACCACTCCCACTAGTAGATAACCCTTAAACACGCATTTTAGGAGTTTTTCATTTTCAATTAGGAGATGATTACCAAGCACCATTGACATGCCCAATATGTTTGGGTTGTTTGGAAGTCTCACAGACGCTATGTCTAAGTATGAAAAGCCTCAATTGTCAGCGCACACAAAACCAAATGCTTTCTCAAGATTCATTACATTCTAATGATGCCTGATCCATTGCAACTTACTTTATTAAAAAAATGTTTTACATAAATTTATTATTTACTTACCATGTTCTAAATATGCATAATTAAAGGTCACCATATTAATATCATGTAATAGATTGGGTTTTATCATAGTGATTTTAAGTAATGAAAACTCAGTTGGGTATGACTTAGAATTTTATACATAACTATACCTTTTAACTATCTCTTAATTATCTATTTAAATGAAAATAATAATACATTTTTATTTATTTTTAAAAGATGGAGGTTAAATATTTATATTAATTAAATTAATTTATAGAAAATATCTATTTAAGAACCATGTCCTAAATAAAATATTGCCATATCACACATAAGCAAAAAAGATGGAAAAGCGACAATGAGAACAAGTTTAGAAAAGCCAACAAAATTATTTATTATTTATTAATCAAATTTAAACAAATGATCTATTTTCTAATAATTAGATTGTCATCAAATTAAAATACAACACAATGTTTATGGTGCTAATCCATTTCACATATTCATGGCATGGCCAATGTAAGCATGAGCAATAATACATTATGAATCTTAACACAAAATACATTTTTGTAGTTACATTGATATATTATAAATTCTGTCTAAGGTGTATAAAAAGTTGAGTACAACATAAGACTAAGATGTTGATCCAAGAATCCATCAGCTATTGCATGTTATATATAATGATCAGATGTACACCTTGTTTGTTGTAATTATCACTTTACATTATTACATCAAAGATTCCTCTCAAAGATGAAGTTAAAACCAAAAGCTAAACTATGCAATTCTCGCCATGTGTCCTTCAGTGTAACCAATCTCTAAAGCCATCAAACATCATCGTACATCTGCTATCTAAGATAGGAGTGTGGCCCAAGCACTTTTACCATGCCAACCATAGAGTGTTTACTCCCTTGGGGTTCTTCTGATATGAAGAACATCCCCACCCTAGCATGAGAAGCCTAGCTTCCTAGAATAAGATGGATCTAATGTAGCTGTGAAACATATTATATGCAATCATGTGCCTAGTAGCCTAATCATGAAATGGAAGGAACAAAAAAATGAAACTACACATCTACACATATGTTGTAAAACCAAATAAGAATAGTCACAGACATATGTGTTACCTAGACAGAATAATCAAAATGGAGAAAATAATTTGGTTGGCTAAGAACTTACATAGCTATATTTATTGGTAGAAGAAACAACACTTCATCTATCCATTCTACAACCATAGCAGATAGAAGCAAATAGACATCCATTATCCATTCTATCCTTCCCATTATTGCTACATTAAACCCAACCATGAAGGAATTAAACATCATGACTTAGAACATAACATATTAAAATTAGCAACAACAATAATAGTTATATTTAGTTTTTACCATATCTTTGGGAAGATACATAATTTCCTTATAAATAAAATGGGCAATATGTATGAAATGAACATCAATATAGCATTTTAGAAAATGAGAATGTTTCCATACTAAACACACCTCATATATGGATGAACATACTACCTTAATCCAAAATAATCAGTTAAATGAACATACAAATTTTTTAACACATATACATTTGTAGTGATTCGACTCCTAAGTTTTCACTATATATATATATATATATATATATATATATATATATATATAAAACTTATTAGTGAGGATACCTTTCCAAAAACAAAGGTTTACTTGCAGCATTGGTTGTTTTATCATTACCATCTTAAGCATCTCTAACCTATAATTATAACTACATCAGAAAAATGCATGATTTAAATTTGACTTAGAACAATTAAGATTTGCAATAGTAGTACATACAATGAAATAATTACTTTTTCTAGCTTCTTACCTAGACATGGTTCTAAGTTTTAACATCAATAGAAATTAGCACCTGAATTCAACACAACACCTATGAATTTTTTAATGCACCAATTTTCTATAATAGAGCATGGTAGGTTCTGAAGTTTTATTGTGTCTACTAGCTATCTAGCTCCCTGGGACAATCAGTAAGAGCTACTGAATACTAATTGTTAAATTTGTAAGATTGTGAACTAAGATTTCACATTTCCATTATCTAATGTCACACTTGTTATTGTTGTAGTATAGTTTTATATTTCACCAACAAAGAGTTCTTTGATAAGCAATGAGTATTCTCAATAGTATCACCTATTGTAATCAAAGTTTAACCCAAGCCCCAATCCAGGACTAGGCACTAATAACCACCACTCCTTAACGTGAATATTCCATATTCCTAGTAGCTCCTACTCAACTCACCACAAGTTTCCTATAATCTTGGGTTTCCAAAATTCGTATCCATTAAATGCATCATTAGACAACCATAGATTGAGGAAAATATTAGATAAACATTTAACTCTTTGATAGAAAATACACCATAGATTATTTTACACATTGACTACCAATGTAATCACACATGTAAGTACTCAAAGAAAGTAAAGAACCTGATGTGAATGCAGATGTGTTTCTCCTTCCTCTAACCCTTCCTAGATTTCCCACTTTTTTCCCTCCTACACCAACAACCTACCTTTCACATCCTCCCTTCACATTTTTATACAAAAACTTGTCAATAATTCACCAAATCCTTATTTATGGTGGACCTTTATGAGAATATTTTTTCTTTGTAGGGAAATTTGATTGCTCAAGAGGAAGCCCTTAGAAAGTCTATCTCTGTTACTCCAAACCACCTAGCAGTTGGGCAATGTGCTTTATATGAGAAACTTCTTATCCTTTGAGACTTTAAGGAGTTGGTCTACTCCATGGCTGATGATGAATCCCTGGGTGTGATGGGTTTCCCTATGAATTTTACAAACACCTCTCGAAGCATATAGGTCATGATCTGCACAAAGTTTATCTTGAAGCCTATCATACTAAAATCTTAGGAGCCATTATAAATAAAGGAATTATTACATTCATACCTAAAACTAGAAATCTTGAGGATATTTGCAACTAGAGACCCATTACCCTTTTGAATGTGTCTTATAAGATAATTGCCAAGGCAATTTCTCTCAAAATCTGCCACCTATTGCCTTTAATTGTGCGCCCTAAGAAAATTGGCTTTATTAAGTCTAGATATATTCTTGACAACATTATTGCTATCTAGGATGCATTGGAGTGGGCTTGCAAGTCCAAATAGATGACTATTTTTTTGAAGATTGATTTTGCTAAAGCCTATGATTGCACTAAATGTTCTTTTATCTTGGCTATGCTCTAGGCTCTTGGTTTTGGTCCCAATTTCCTACAGTATGTGAAAATGCTCTTTGACAATGATACTACTTGCATTACCATTAATAGTTCTCAATCTGAGGCTTTTGGTCTTTTTAATTCCATCATGAAAGGTTGCCCTCTAGCACTGGCTCTTTATGTCCTTATTGTTGAACGATTTGGCTATTTTCTAGCTCACTCTATGTCCTTGGGACTGGTTCATGACATTTCCTTTCCAAAATCATCCTCCCAATTGGTCAATGGTCATTTCACTGATGATTCCTTCCTCCCTCTTTTGGAGGATGAAGAAAACATCAAAAATGCCTTAATTTTCTTGGACACTTTTTGTCAAGCCTCCAAATCTACTATTCAATGGCATAAAGCACTCTATTACCAACAGTGATTATTGCTAGCTCCACCCTCGCTTAGCTAGTTTGAATGGAAATGGGTCACTCACAAGGATATTTTTTTCTTTCTTGGCATTCCTTTAACTTTTAAGGCTTCACCTATTGAACTATGGAATGTTATGCTTGCCAAGATCATCAAAAAGCTTGATTATTTGCTTACAAAAATGCTCTCCCTTGTGGACAAATTCCAAATTTGTTCGAAAGTTCCTGTGGCCACTCATGTCTATTATTCTTCTTGTTGGGCTCCCTCTAAAGCCTCCTACAAGAAATTGGAAAGACTACTCAGGGATTTTCTTTGGGATTTTAGTTTTGATCATCATGGCTTTCATAAAGTTGCTTGAGAATTATTTTGTCTCCCAAAAGAATATGGTGGCCAGGGCCTACTTTCCACATAGAAACAAGGCCTTTCTCTTTCTACCAAATAGATTGTTTGTGTCATCACTAGAGATGAAGCCTAGAAGATTTTGATTTGGCATTGTATGTCTTTCAACTTTCCCATCAATAGGCTTTCTTGGAAAGGGATTGTTTTCCACACCCTTCTCATCATGTGCAAGCCAATGGTCATACAGAGCTCTTTTATTATCAAGAGAATATGAAAGGCTTGGGAAGTAATCAAGCCTTGGCTTCACTATTCTGGTGATGAGTTCCATAATGGCCTCTCCTTGAATTAGTAGAATATTTGGTAGTCTCCCATGTTTACCATTTAGGGTACTCCCCTTGCCAAGATTCAAGGTATTAGTGCTCCACATTTTTTCAAATGGGGCATCAAAATTCCCAAAGATCTTTCCTTTAGAGTTGCCATGAGTTTCAAATCCTAGGAAGATATGCAAGTCCAGTACCATCTTATCAATTTAGATCGACCAACTTTTGACTTATTTCTCACCTCAATTCTAGTTCACTTAATTCATAAAGTGGGAATTCAGTTTGTTAGGCCTTGATGGCACGATTGGAAATGGTATCATACCATTCCTTTTTCAAATTACAATCCAAGTCTGGGTTAGAGATGGCTTTCTCCCCATTTGTTGATAGTGGATATGCTCAATCAGAGATGCCATTTGCAATCTTCTCTTTCTCAATGGAGAAAATTCTTTGACACTATTTGGAGTGCTATTACAGAGCCCAAGATTGCCCTTTTTACTTAGTACTAGCCTTTCAAGGTCTTCCCCTTGCTCCTTGTCTCAAGCATATTGGGGTTCCAGATCCTCAATGCCCTTTTTGTGGACAACTAGAGTCTTCATCCATATTTTCTAGTTGTGTAGGTGTGCTCAAAATTATTGGCACTAAATTCATGACTTCTTCAAGCCATTCAAGCCTAAATCCTTTTCTTGGCACATGGTTATATTGGGTGATTCCCCCAGAATCCCCCCAAAATTCACCCAGATTTGGCATACCTTTAGGATGGAGATTTTTTTCACTTTGTGGAAAGATAGGAATGTTTTTCTTTTCACTCATAGTTTTTTGGATATTAATATTTCTATGTACACTAAGGCATTAATTTGTAATAGTGTAACTATGTAGATTCAAGCTCAAGCTAACAAAGTGGGCTTGGAGGTGGCTCACCTACAAGAGCTCATGAACCACTGGGTCAATGCCCCTTGTACTATGGCCAAAGTTCCACCTAATGCTTTAGTAGATACCTCAACACCTTGTGGCTACAATCTATTATTCCATTCCATAGGTCATCATTCTCACACCCCATGCTCCCAAGTTTCCCTCCACTACTCTTCAGATGGTGGTGATGGTGGATGGAGGTGTCGCTTAGCTTCCGCGCCCCATCATGGCTTTGGCTGGTCCTTGGCTCCTCCTCCTAGTGCTTAGTAGGTTCTTTCTAGGAAATGGCCTCACCTGCATCTAGTGATTTCTCTTCCGCAGCTAGAGCTAAAAGATGCAGAGGCTATCATTGATCCTTTCATTGTTGCTATTGATGATGGTTGGACTATCCCCAACCCGCCTCCCAGTCTAAAATATGATTGGGGTTTTCATGATCATGATGAACCACCACTATCAACAGGCACTACTTTGGCTACCTAAGGTTGCTTTTATGTCTTTTTTTGATGAATAGTGTTTGATTCTGGCTATGGCCATGTGAACTTTTGCAGGGTGACCTTTTATCCCCTAGCCTTTGTTTTGTGAATCATAATCTTAGTATATTATTTATTAAGAGAAAAGTACTATTCATCAAAAAAAAATGATAGCTCTGATAGCGAAGCATAGAGCACAGGTTTTATTTTTTAACAAGATAGGAAATAAACAATGCTATGGTAGCAATGTATATATATTAGAAATACAATTAAGTCATATTATGAAATGAAGATGTGAACATTTTCTTTTGCTTTTCCATTATCATAATCACCCATTATTTTGATGATATAATAAAAATCTAACTATACATCTTTCAAACATGTCACATCCATTGTAGTAATCTATATTTCACTTTGAGCATACAAGGGTTAACTTGAGCAAATGTGACATCAAAAAATATGAAATCCTAAGTGGTTTGTGTGAGTGGCCACATGATCATCTGATTCATCCCCTTCTTAGAGGCTAAACCTCTCTACCTCAACCACACCCTTGTCTTGACGAATCATGCATCTAGTCAAACTTTCATAACCAATAATGAGTCAGTATCCATTATAATATCACATATCACAAGGTAAGTGCACCAAGTTGTGGTGCCAAAAAGGTGACACATTTTTTCTTTGTAAAAATCCAAAATATTATAAATGGGCTGCATACTCGCAGCCCATTCATTTCTTTCCTATTTTTCAATCTACCCTCCTCACAGAGCATACGTGGATTGAGAGAATACAACATTTTTGCCACCTGCCTTGCCAATATGCCTCCTCGCCGTCAAATTTTGACATCACGAGCATGTTATATGTTAGCTAACTTTCTTTTTGCATTGTTTGATATGTTTTTTATATTGTTTTGTAGGTTTTTTCCAATTTCTTTTTAAATTTGTCTATTCATTTAGATTTCAATTGATTTTCTATTAGGAAATGTCAATAATGAACTAGCAAATCCCTAAGAAGGTCAAAACCAAAACCCTCAACAAGATCAAAATGAAAACCCTCAAGAAGATCAAAACCAAAACCCTCCACAAGAAGAATAACAAATTTTGCAAGCTAAACCAATTGCAAGACCTCCTCCTAGCACACTGAAATATATAATAAATGAAATAGAAAGAGGGAAAACTAAATTAGAAGGACTCATTGGTTGGTTGAAATAATTTCAACAAACCAATCCAATGAGAGCCCAATTGGCATCATCCCTCGAATCCATTATGACCCGCATAGCTTCTATTAGTGGTCAGTTAGATGTTTGGAAAGTTAAGAGGGATGAATAAAAATGATATTATGCAAATAAATTATCATATCAAGACGTTAAAAAAAGAGATATACAAAAAGGTAGAATATGTTCATTATTTAGAGAACATGGTGAACAAGATACTATTAGAGAGGGTCCTAAACGGTTCCCCATCCATTGGTGCATACATGATGCTATAAGAAATAATTTTTGGGATAGATGGTGGATGGTTTTTGATGCTCCTCCTTGCAATAATCATGAGGTACCCATGTATTTCTTAAGGAAATTATAATTTGATTTTGTCCTTGGGGAGATCCCCAATTATTTTGATATATTAGACTCTTAGGGTAGAGGTGGGGGTCATCATTTGAGAGGCCAGGGGCACGTCATGACCCTAATGTAGTTAAGGTACCTGTGATCAAGCCATAGGGTGAGCATATGATTATTCCTTCAATTGTGAAGGAACATGTAGATGCTAGTGCTCTAGGGACTATTAGAGCTTTAACGTAGACCCTCAATTATTGCACGAGTCCATTAGTTGAGAAGGAGCCTTCTGCATGTTGTAGTCACATGTGCACATCATGCAGATCCTTATGCACATTTGGAAATAGTGTTGAAGATGGTGTGGATGATGGGCTAGTGACTAATCTATTCTTGAATGAGACATTTGGCATTAACACACAGGTAAATTATAATTATAATAAACTAATTTGATCACATTTCATATGTATAGTGAATGACTAATAAATTAGCATATATTGACATTGTTGAAAATTCAGGGTCATAGTGTTGGCGGCCCTAGTAGTGATCCCCCAACCCCATCTTTTGTCCCCTCAACAAGTCTGGAGGTATGTATCAATTTAATCATTTAATGAATACATATATTTATTAAGTAATCATATGAAGGATTGACAAAAAAAAATTATGCATGTGCATCAGTTCTCTACAAGACTGTCGACATTCACTATAGACTCCAAGCCTAGATGGGACACAAGATTTGTAGAGGTACATTTGTTTTATGTTAATTTAATTTATTTGATTGTATTTGTTTCATGTTTCATGTTATAGTTAATCTGTATTGTATGACATGTAGCTCTTGACATCGAAGATGCCTCCTTATCTTTGACAATCTATCAATTGTGGAGTGCATGCAGCTATGGCTAGTTCATAGCCATTGACTGAGTTATGAGAGAATTTTCTTGGTTTTAGTTGTTGTTTATAATATTTAGTATCAAAATTTCTAATTTTATTTATAAGTGATTATATTGATTCAATTTTTGTAGGGTCTTGTCACACCTGATCATCCACGAGCCTTCGAGGTGGACTTGTAGAGTGATTATATGATGGTGGTAAGAAAATTATTAATTTTGTGTGTACATATATTTGATTTCAATATATAATAATTATTGATTCATATCTACTTTGTTTGTATCAGCTTGAGTTAGAGAAGAGTCTCAACAAGAGGACAAGCGAGCGTGCGAGAAAGACCCCATCATCACCACCATCTCCCTCCACATAATGACCAAAGGCCTCTAGAGATTTGTTTCCTTCCCCTTGTCAGAAAGAGAAGATATAGTTGATAGACATGTAAATGGATAGGCAGTAATGGACATATATGTTGGATTTTATGTCAGTGGACATATTCAATATACATTTGATGTATATATGACATTTTATATTTGATTTATGACATTTATTTGATGCAAGACATTATTAGAATTATGACATTATTGGTTAATATATGATATGTTTGTTCATGTATGACATTATTGGTTATCATAATATATTATGTGTTTGTTAATGTACAAGACATTATTGGTTATCATTTTATATTATATGTTTGTTCATGTATGACATTAAATTCAATACCTAATCAGTTTGAAACTTTGATAGAATATTGATTAACAATAAACTTTATGACTGTTTAAGCATAAGTTTATCATTTCCAATATGTCATCGTCATATGATTTATGATCTTGTTCATGTTTACAGTTTTCCTTCTCTATCATTTTTTATCAAGCTTAATTTAGTACCTAATCAGTTTGAATTTTTGATACGATATTGATCAGCAATAAACTTTATTAGTCTTAAAGCCAAAAAAATATCATTTGCAATTTATGTCATTGTCATATTGATTTATGATCTTCTTGTTCATGTTTAAAGCGTACCTTCTATGTTATGCATCTAAAATTTTATCATAAATTATTATTACAAACATATAACAAATTTGAAACTAAAAACAATATATTACATTAATTCAAAGGTTTAGTTATGATGTAGATCCTAATAGGATTCTCAAGGTTTAGTTATGATGTAGAGCCTAATAGGATTCTCAAGGCTTCATTAATTCCATATGTTAGATCTACCATCATAGAATACCAATTGTAATGGGCACTCACATGTACTTCAATGCATATGTTTCCTTATATGCACAATTGGTCAATGTTTTACCTTATAGAAGATAGAATTTTATAGGTAGAATTACTCAATCTTCTACTACACTAGATAGGATGTTCTCTATTATGCATAATGTTTAGCTCTGGCATTGCTTATAAGAGTATTTCAAGGTTGGGAACCACTTCAACATCCTTTTCATGGTTTAGAGATAATGTCATTGTGGTAAAGGCTTATGCAAACAAATGAGCCTTGTGATTTTGGCATTTACACAGCAGTAGAACTTGCTTCTTCAACTCCTTACACTCAACTCTTGATTGAAGTTAATCTTATAGTACTAAGAATAGCTGCTACAAATTCTAGGGAGCCAAGGGACCTTGAACCTATGCTACACTTTCTAGAGATAGAGGAGAAGTTACTACATGCTTCAGTACTTCATAACATTCTAGATCATATAGTGACACCCAATTTAATAACAACAATAGATACTTGGAATCCTCATAGGGAGACTATGCCAATACATGCACAGTTACATCCTTAGCTTCCATTTTTGGGCCAGCATATGGAGCCCTTATATCCAACCATTTGTTATAAGTTGGGAAATGTACATGTAGGTCTCTTATGGCTCATTAAGTGCATCACTTCTTGAGATTTTACTTCAACCCAAGATCATGTCATCTTTCCCATATTTTTCCTTATTTATGAGTTGGGGATGGGAGTGTTACTAATATCATAAAGTCCATTAATAATGTCATAAAGTCCTCCAAAAGTATCCCCAAAAAACTTTTAACTGGCTTGGTCTCATTAAATGGCTATCAGTCAAAAATTTGAAGCTCAACATGAATCCATTAACCAATCAAAATGAATTTGACCAACTAAATATATATAAGTAACACTTTCTTATGATTATAAAATGATTAAAATTACACACAAGTATTTTTTTTAGTTTTATTCTATTTAGTATTGATACCAAATTTTTGTACATTATTGTTAGTGAAAAAAATAATAAAGAAATCAATTCAACAATATGTGATTTCTAAAACAACTTCTTAGTTTGAAACATTGAAGAAAATAATTCCTTTTTGTTAACAAACTAATATATAAAATTTATATGGTAGGTCTAGTCATCAATAGTTTTTCATCATTTTTTAAAGAATTGAAAAGTATTTATATGTGTTGCCAATTGGTAAGAATTACCTTTGAAAAATTTAACCACAATTAAAATGTGTTACAAAATCAATAGAAAAAAATGAAATCAATTTTGAACTACTTAAAGGCAATACAAAGAAATTTAACTTCTAATTCCCTATCTAAATGCAAAGAGCTATTATCATTCATTCAATATGTTTGGGCATATTAAAATATTATCCCAAAAACAAAAATATGATCTATCCCATAGAAACTTGTGGACTCAGACTTGTTGCAATTAAGGAGGAGAAGAACTTTGAAGACAAATACTTATATGGCATCATGTTGAGACATTTATGATGCAACTAGTTCCTAGTTCTTTGAATCTAAACTATCTTGGCATTTCACCTATGCTAAATACAACCCACCTTTAGCCCTAATGTGAGTGGAAAAGATGACATCACATTTTTTTTATGAGAATTGGACAAACATGCTCCCACAAAATTCCCCAACTTCCACTCCACAATTGGATGAATATTTTTAATGCTACACTTATGTTGATCCTAGCACTTTGAAAAATAGGGTGTACATAATAGGATTCTCAAGATTTAATGAAACATTAATGAAGCAAAGATCTAACTACTACAAATGTTTAAAAAGTTTTTCATCACACTCACTATTGTTGCCTTGAGAATTTTCCTTTGATCTCATTCCTTTGTAATGCCCTTACCTTATGCATTAATTATCATTAATGTTTTCTCTATAGTGATGCAAAATAGTGATGCATTGATTATTCCTTCGTAAACCCTCATAATGATACAAAATAGTGATCTCTATCATTCCTTTGATAGTTTTGACATAATCTTATAAACTTATGGCACATTAGAATATGTGCCATATTAAGACTACCTCTAATAAACCCTTAAGATCATGAGTTATGACGAGGAGGAAAAGTTATGAGCCCTTTATAATCTTATCCTTCTACACATCACACCATTTTTTCTCCATGATATTTTCAATGTGGGGGAGATATATAGAAACTTATAAACTCTTGTAAGCCCCTTAATGTGTCATTATCTTTGTTAGGGAAGTCTCAATTTGGCATGCCTAAGAATGTTCGAGTGCTCAACAGGATAGGAAAAGGTTGGGGCTAGTGGTTACCTAGCCACTTGGAGCTAATGAAATAGACGTTTGATCCTAGGAGGAAAGGTGAGAGAGATTTGGTACTTGGCAACTTTGTACTAGCCAACACTACAAGTTTTAGCATCACCCGAGATAGAATTGCAAAATCAAAATGGAGTAAGATCTCCAAAAAGTGAGAGAGGTTACTATAGATCTCTGTAACATGGTCCTATAGGAACTAGAAATGCATCCATACCTCACACGAGCTTTGAGATATGCCCCGTCAAAGATTGCTGCCCTATGGCATTTAGCGACCATTAGGGATGTTTCAGTTCAGCGTGCATGAGAATGTTTCAGCGCTAAACATGACTAGACAAGGTTGGTGATAGGGTTCACTCAGCCACCTAGAGCTAATGGAGTAGAAAGTTTCATCCCACAATGAAAGGTGAGAGAGATTTGGCAGTTGGCAACTTTGTACTGGCCAACACTACAAGTTTCACCATCACACAAGATGGAATCACAAAATTAAAATAGAGTATGATCTCCATAAAGTGAGAGAGGTTATTTTAGGTCTCTACAACATGTTCCTATAGGAACTAGAATCAAATCCATACCTTGAATGAGCTCTGAGATATGCCATGTCAAAGATTGTAGCCATGTGGCATTTAGTGACTCTTAGGGATGTTCTAGTTTGGCACACCTGAGAATGTTCAAGAACTGAACCAGATGGGACAAGGTTGGGGATAGGCTTTACCCAACCACCTAGAGCTAACAAAGTAGAAATTTTGATCCCACAACGAAAGGTAAGAGAGATTTGGCAGTTGCCAACTTTGTACTGGCCAACACTACAAGTTTCAGCATCACTCGAGATGGCATCACAAAATCCAATTGGAGTATGATCTCCAAAAAGAGAGAGAGGTTATTGTAAGTCTCCACAACACAATTCTATAGGAACTAAAATTGCATCCATACCTTGAACAAGCTCTGAGATATGCCCCATCAAAGATCACAACCCTATGGCATTTAGTGACCCTTAGGGATGTTCCAGTTCGGCGTGCTTGAGAATGTTTGAGTGTTGAATAGAATAGGATGAGGTTGGGAATAGGGTTTACCCACCCACCTAGAGCTACTAGAATAGACAATTCGATCCCACGACCCTGATGGGGACACAACCCAACAACCAGAATAGACACAATAGAAAGGGGGGAATTATATTAACTGAGAAAATAAGCTGGTACAAACAGTGCAGAGAAAATAAACTCAAAACATGCCCTGCGGGCTTACAATAGCATAAATTTGGAGAATATTTCTCCTTTTAGCACCTCCTCTCAAGCTCCAATCCGAACTGCCTTTTACAATGCCAAAAATCTCCTTAAATAGACCCCGGAGGGTTAAGGACTAGGAGTACATTCTAGAAAGTGCTAGTAGGCATCCACTGACAAAATAGAAGGTTCCAAAAGCCGCGTTAGAAGTCGGTGCAAATCTAGAAGAATCCAGAAACAGTAGCCGAACTTCTGGGAGGCATAACTTTTGAACCGTAGCTCCGATTGACGAACCGTTTACATTTTCAAAAAGCTCTCAAAGCGCTCTATAGCCCTATGGACAAGCTTTGCTCGTCCCCCATTTTTTGACCCTTTTCGAGGTTATTTAATGCCCCAAACCTAACTTTGAAGCATTCTTAGGAGGTCTCCAAAACCCGAAAAACTGCAATAACTTTCAAACCGTGGGGCCTTTTGACCTGATTCTTTTTCTGGAATGCTCTAAATCTCAATTACCTTCATCTAGCCAAGTCACACCTTCTAGGTTACCAAAATGATGGCCAAATTGCATGCTCCTATTTTTTTCGAGATTTTCAAATGCACTGATAGTTGAACTATGAGAGTTGGAACCTTTATTTGAGCCAAATGGGTATCCAAAAATGTAAAGACATAAAACAGAAACTAAGTCTAAGTACATTTTTTTGGGTGACACAGGATTGCCCTTATACCTCTGGATGCTCCTGCATCAGACACCCAGGGTAGATTGAAAAGTGACCCTGTCACTTTATGGATGGTAGAGGAAATCCCAAATGGGAAACCTCAGTTGCTGAAATCCAAGTTGAGTCCTCGATTGGCCATCCTTTCCATTTGACCAAATACTCTTCATACTGCCTGTTTCTGGTACTCCTACCCACATGATGATCTAGAATGTCTTCTATCTCCTCCTTCTTAGAAGCAGGAATTGGGCATGGCTCTAAAACCAGCTCCTCATCTGCACCATCATCATGATACTCTGTTAAATCTGCAATGTTGAAAATGGGAGAAATGTGAATACCATCTGGCAACTCCACCTCATATGCATTTCCTGAGTTATGTTTCTTCAAAATTTTGCAGGGGCCAAATTTCTTCATTTTTAGCTTGTTGTAAGTACCAACTGGAAATCTTTCTTTTCGTAAGTGCACCATGACAAGATCCCCTACTTGGAATTCCTTATGTCTTCTCCTTTGATCAGCCCTAGCTTTATACTCTTGATTCATCTTGATAATGTGTGCTTGAACCTCCTCATGTAGACGCTTGATGTGTTCAGCAAATTCCTCAGCTTCAGCACTTGTCCTCTCTCCTTGTTCTATCTTCCTCAATTGTGGTGTAGTCCTTGGGCTATTCCCATATACAATTTGAAATGGTGATTTTCCAGTACTCCTATTTACAGAATTATTATAAGCAAACTCTGCCTATGGTAGAATCAAATCCCATCCCTTGGGATTATCTCCAACTAAACATCTCAGCAAATTGCCTAGACTTCTATTTACCACTTCTGTTTGGCCATCAGTCTGTGGGTGATGCGTGGAACTGAATTTCAAGTCTGTTCTCAACTTCTTCCACAATGTCCTCCAGAAATACCCCACAAATTTAGTATCTCGGTCAGAAACTATACTCCTTGGAAGACCATGTAGTCTTACCACCTCTCTGAAAAACAAGTCTGCAATATGGACAGCATCATGAGTTTTGTGGCATGGAATGAAATGTGCCATTTTGGAGAATCTATCAACCACCACGAATACTGAGTCATTACCCCTTTGTGTCCTTGGCAATCCAAGAATAAAATCCATACTTATGTCCTCCCATGGCCTTGATGGAACAGGCAATGGCTGATATAGGCCAATATTTTGACTAAACCCCTTGGCAACTTGACAAACCTGGCAACTTTGTACAAACTTCTTTACATCCTATGTAATTTGAGGCCAAAAATAATGTTCTCTAAGGATGGCAATGGTCTTATCCCGACCAAAATGTCCTGCCATCCCTCCACTGTGTTTCTCCTTAATCAGATTTTCCCTCATGGAACTCCTTGGAATGCACAATTGACTACCTTTGAACAACATGCCATCTTGAATCAAATAGTCTAACCACTTGGTTCTATCTACAGCAACAGGTTCTTTACAAGCTTTCCATTCTTCAGCAAAATCAGGATCCTCAGGGTACAAATTCTTGAGTTCATCAAACCCAACTACTTCAACCTACATTGTTGTAAGCAACAACTGTCTCCTACTTAATGCATCTGCAACCCTGTTAGATTTTCCACTTCTATGCTTTAACACAAATGTATAACTCTACAAGAATTCTACCCACTTCATATGCCTCTGATTCAATTTACCTTGGCTATTTAGGTATTGTAATGCCTGATTATCAGTATACAAAACAAATTCCTTTGGCAATAAATAATGCCTCCATTTCTTTAAGGCCTGAACTATTGCATAGAACTCTTGATCATAAACAGAATACTTCTTCTTTGCATCATTCAATTTTTCACTAATATATGCAATAGGCTTACCTTCTTGGCTTAATACAGCCCCAATAGTGCTACCACTAGCATCACAATCCACTTGGAATACTTTTCTAAAATCTAGAAGTGCCAACACAGGCTGTTCAGTCACCTTCTTCTTCAGCAATTCAAAACTTCTCGCAGCTGTTGCAGTCCATTTGAACTCTTTTCTATCCCCTCTTATTGTATCAGTTAGAGGTGCACATATGCCACTGAAATTCTTAATAAACTTCCTGTAAAAACTAACCAGACCATGAAATGATCTTACCTCAGTAGCAGACCTTGGAGTAGGCCATTCCAAGATGGCTTTAACCTTCTCTAGATCCATTTTGAGACCTTCAGGTGATATAACAAATCCCAAATAGACTAACTCCCTTTTTGCAAAGACACACTTCTTTAGATTAATTAATAGTTTCTCTTCCCTTAGCCTTTCAAGGACACTACGAATATGCAGTAAATGTTCTTCCAAAGTCTTGCTGAAAATTAAAATATCATCCAAATAGACAATAACAAATTTTCCCAAGAACTTCTTAAGTACCTCATTCATGAGCCGCATGAAGGTGCTTGGGGCATTCGTCAATCCAAAGGGCATGACTAACCACTCATAAAGACCCTCCTTGGTCTTGAAGGCTATTTTCCACTCATCTCCTTCTCGAATCCATATTTGATGATAGCCACTCTTCAGATCTATCTTTGTGAAGTACTCAGCTCCACTCAAGCAGTCCATAAGATCATCCATCCTTGGCAAAGGAAATCGGTACTTGATGGTTATCCTATTTATAGCTCGGGAATCTGTACACATCCTCCACTCTCCATCCTTTTTTGGTGTGAGTACTGCAGGTACTGCACATGGACTCAGGCTCTCTTGAATCAAGCCCTTCCTCAACAGCTCCTGAACCTGTCTATTTAGCTCCTCTGTTTCAGTAGGAGTCATCCTGTGAGCAGCCTTGTTAGGAAAACTAGCTCCTGGAATCAGATCTATCTGATGACTGATTTGCCTTACTGGTGGCAATCCATCTGGAACGTTATCAGAGATAATATCTCCAAATTCCCTAGTAAATCTGAAACTTCAAATGGTATTTCACTACTACCTTCTTTATCTTTCCTAGGAATCAAAGCATAGCACATACGCTGATGTTTCATGCCATCTAAAAACTTCCTTCCATCAACAAGACAAATCCTAGCACTGCTACATACCTTTTCACCTTCCCTTTTCATGGGCTTCAATTTGTGGCGAACTCCATTCTTTGTCAGAGAGTATGTGTTTGCATGCCCATCATGTATTGCATGTCTATCGAACTGCCATGGCCTACCCAACAATACATGGAAAACATCCATCGAAATAACATCACAGAGAACTTCATCATGGTAATTCTGAATTTTGAATTTTACTAAACATTGTTCACTTACCAGGACCTTATGATCATCTTTTACCCAAGAAATTCGATAGGGTTGGGGATGTTTCTCCCTCTTGAGCTTCAGCTTAGAGACCATCTCTTCAGATACCAAGTTATCAGTGCTACCACCATCAATGATCACATCATAAAATTTATCCTCACACTTGCATCTGGTATGAAACAAACTCCTCCGTTGTCCTGGTTCATTTTCACCACTTAGTAGGACTCTTTCATTTACCAAGGTCTCTCCTCTTTTTGCATCCTCTGAATGTGATGATTGTGCATCCTCATCCACATGAGCAACCATAGGTTGGCCCTCAGTTCTCCTATCTGTCCTTCCTTGTCGTTGAGGGCATTCAAAGGCACGATGACCTTCTTCATTGCAATGGAAACAGGTATCACAGAATCCTCCTCTTCCTTGCCCACATCCTCTACCTCTTCCTCTTTGATTTCCAAAGTCTTGATCACGGGAGCGGTTGAAACCCTCATTCCTCTGGTTCCTACTAGTACCATCATCTTCATTTTTCTTTTGAGTTTCATTGTGGCCTCCAGATGATCTACTACTTCCCATTCCTCCTTGATCGCGCCCTCTTTGTCTTCCTTCAAACCTTTTACTCAGCTTCTCTTCAACTCGTAGGGCAAACTGGTATGCTTCTTCAACGCTGGTCATTCTTACCAGACTTAGTTCCTCTTGGATGCTAGGTCATAACCCACTGATATAACGAGCAACCTTCTCCTTATTTGCTTCTGCATGCCCTACTCTAATAAGGAGTCGGTAAAACTTCTCTGTATATTCTTGGACTGACCTTCCTGCTTGCTTTAACCCATGCATCTTCTTAAACAGATCAAGCTTGTAGTCCACAGGAATGAACTGCTTCTTCAATTTGTCCACCATGCGATCCCATCTTGTGATCTTCTCCTTTCCTCTTCTAAGTCTTTCCAGTTGAATCTCTTGCCACCAGATTTTGGCATGGCCTTTTAGTTTGGCCTTTGCAAACTTAACCCTATCTGGGTCCCTTATATCCTCATACTCAAAGTATTCGTCCAGTTCATTGATCCAATCGATCAACTCATCTGGTTTCAAATTTCCCAAAAATATACCCACTTCAATTGTAGGTCTTTTCCCAAACCTAGAAATGGCCCTAAAAAGCCTTTCCTCTATAGGATTCAGAACTTCCCCGTCAACTTCCATTACTTCCTCTTCATTGTCATCCTCACTATTGTCATCTGTGGCAATATTTGCTCCTCTACGAAGCTCCTCTTGCAATGCTTGTACTTGTCTCTGGAGGGCTCTAACCTCCTCAGGATCAATATCTCTGGCCCTTCTGCCACGCTCTCTTCATGGAGGCATCTTCTAACTCAAACCCACAACCACACAGTCCTGGTGCAAACTGCCTCACAGTCGGCGCTCTGTCTACACACTTAGGAAAACCGGCTCTGATACCACTTGATGGGGACACAACCCAACAACCAGAATAGACACAATAGAAAGTGGGGAATTATATTAACTAAGAAAATAAGCTGGTACAAACAGTGCAGAGAAAATAAACTCAAAACATGCCCTACGGGCTTACAATAGCATAAATCTGGAGAATATTTCTCCTTTTAGCACCTCCTCTCAAGCTCCAATCCGAACTGCCTTTTACAATGCCAAAAATCTCCTTAAATAGACCCCGAAGGGTTAAGGACTAGGAGTACATTCTAGAAAGTTCTAGTAGGCATCCACCGACAAAATAGAAGGTTCCAGAAGCCGCGTTAGAAGTCGGTGCAAATCTAGAAGAATCCAGAAACGGTAGCCGAACTTCTGGGAGGCATAACTTTTGAACTGTAGCTCCAATTGACGAACCGTTTACATTTTCGGAAAGCTCTCGAAGCGCTCTATAGCCCTATGGACAAGCTTTGCTTGTCCCCCATTTTTTGACCCTTTTTGAGGTTATTTAATGCCCCAAACCTAACTTTGAAGCATTCTTAGGAGGTCTCCAAAACTTGAAAAACTGCAATAACTTTCAAACCGTGGGGCCTTTTGACCTGATTCTTTTACTAGAATGCTCTAAATCTCAATTACCTTCATCTGGCCAAGTCACACCTTCTAGGTCACCAAAATGATGGCCAAATTGCATGCTCCTATTTTTTTTGGGATTTTCAAATGCACTGATAGTTGAACTATGAGAGTTGGAACCTTTATTTGAGCCAAATGGGTATCCAAAAATGTAAAGACATAAAACAGAAACTAAGTCTAAGTACATTTTTTTTGGGTGACACAGGATTGCCCTCATACCTCTGGATGCTCCTGCATTAGACCCTCTTTCCACTAGGTTGCAAATTTGAGCAACTTTTACAACTTTCAACAATGCAACTTTGCACATAAAGTGCAATTTTTACATTTTTCACTTGATTCTAATTCTACAACTTGGAAAAAGTTTGGAAATAGTAAAATAACTTATTTTTAAATGCTCATCCCTTCACCAATTCCCAAACTCCTACAAAGTTGTCAGCCATTTTACAATTTTGCTTTGACAACTTTTGCAATTTTTTGCAATTTTTGACATCTTAACTCCTAGATGCCTAAAACTTAACCTAATGACCCTAAGGACCTTTATAGCATTCTAAAACACATAAAAATATTTTTTCCCTTAAAAATCACCTATATTGCTCATTTTTATGCCTAAAAAGTAGCCCATAGTGTAACAGCAGAGACCTTGTCCAAAACAACCATACCTCATCTTTTGATATGTTATAGAGGAGTGAAATGGATATCCTAATCTTTAGTTTATTTTCTTGATGTTATGGAAAAATGTGGAGAAAAATTCAAGAGGACAACATATTATGCTTTTTCTTTTTCTTTTTACATCATCAAAAATGGAAGAAATGAGGAAGGAGCCTAATGTTGAAGTATAATAATCTATCTTTTGTTAGCTAGTGTTTTTCATGAGTTTGAGTATAATAATCTATCTTTTTTATGATTGAGTTCAATATTTTAGTGTTCCTGTTGATTAGTGTTGAAAATGATTTGGGATTTGAGTTAGTGATGATATGAAGGCTCTAAATGGTATTCATGCTTCTTTTTGTTGTTTGGTGCAGGGGCACAAAGTGGACACATGAAAGTACAAGGTACACTAGGACCTATGATGTAGAGCCCTCCATTTTCACCTTAAGTAGGCTAACTCAACTCTAGGATTCAACAAGAAACTTGGAATCAACTCAAGGAATTAGTCCTCCTCAAAGGTCAAAAAAAGTTCTCTAACTTTGTAAATCACTTCCACAACCATACCAATCAGGTTCAACTTCCCACTTCATTATTCCAATCTCTCATTTCACCAACTCCATCCTAGGCCACCTAGTGTACCTAGTGCCTACAACACACCAAAACTCAATTTTGACCTCAACCCTTGATCCTAACACTTAGACCATCTTAAAATAATACATTTGTTATGTTCCAACTCCCCATTCATTCCTATCAACCCATCTTTCACCATTCTTCAACTATTACCTTTTAGGCTTGTCTAATAGCCTGCCAAACCCAAAATAAGCATTTCATTCCCAAGATTCTCCAACAACCTATGAATGTTTTCACACTTTTGAATACCCTTTTTAGAGATATTAAATTTGTATCAGTCTTAGTTTCTAACATTTGAATACCCTAATTAGCCCTTGCTCAAAGAAGGAAATTATGTGTCTCTTTACTTCCATTACTCCAAAACCAAAAAAAATGTTAGGAAATATATTAAATATAAGGATTTTTAGGTTTCTTTAAGAATCCATGCATATCTATTCACACTTCCACCAAACCCTCATTTCTTGGGCTCGAAATCAAGGGTTTCAAAAAAATTATGGTGCAAAGCACCTAATCTTCTTTATTTTCTTGATGTAATAAGGTCTAGAGATAGATCTAATGATCTCTCTATGACCATCCACCTTTGTAATGGACACAAGACCCCATGGTGCAACTATAAGCCTTGGGCATAAATTGGTCCAATAAGTGGATTTTTGGTTATTTCTATGTTTTCTAGACATGTCTAGGTGTTTATAAAATTAATAAGGTCCCTAAGAGTTTTTATAGTCCATTTGCAAACATATTTGAAATAAAAGTTGTCTTAGCACAAAAATTGCAAAATTGCAAGAAAGTTGCTTAGCAACTTTTGCAATTTTCTTGACCAAGTGATCCAATTTTTTTTCACTTGGACAAAACAAAAATAATAATACATCCCTTCTTCATTTTCTTCAAGTGCAATAATAGTAAAAACATGGCCTATAGTGACAAATTTACAAAATGCGGTCATTGATTCAGAAAATACTTAGGTAAAAGTTATAAAGTTACATATTGAAATTACAAAGATATATAAATATATATTACCATTTTGCACTAGATTAGACAAGAGGTCAAAGTCAATAGGTGAATCCATCTCTACCATTTCCAGTGCTTGTGGGGGATGATAGGTGTTAGTTGGGTCCAAAACCTATATATCCCATTTCTCGTCCTACTTAGTAGACTCACACTCATCCCAATTTTCCTCTGCACATAATGGACAATAGCATGCCATTTTTCATGTGTGGATACTCCATGAACTTGCATCAGAGCTTTTAAAAGAGTGTAACTCACTGGATCCTATTAGTGTGCAACAATCTTCATATGGTGTAATGTTAGTATTATCTATCAACCAAAAAATCTACAAACCATAGACTCAACTTCCTTACCTAGACCCATTGTAGTGTTACACCACTGGATGATGGATTTTGCATCTATTAATATTGCTCCATATTTTTACTTTACTTCTTCATGAGCTAAGGCTCTTTTGATACATGCACCTGCACCATCATGCTCTCCCTTTCCATAACCAACCTATATGAAATTCCACATATATTGAATTCTACACAACCTGTTCATCTTGCTCAACTAATAGAACATTCGTGCATTCTTGAATTGAGATGCACAAATGTCTAACCAAATAATATGCTAATGATATTTTATGCCCCTATTAGCCAAATCTCCATAAAATAGTTAAAACAACCCTGTACAAACTCTGTAGAATGTGATCGATCATCGTTGATGTAAAAATGGTACTCCCTCAAAATCTTCCTATCATCCTCTGTACTTGTAGGTGAATGCATGAATGTTATGGGAACAAATATGGAAACCTATTGGGAAGTATAATACTTTTCTTGCACCTCATTTTGTGGTTGTAGTGTGTAGTTCTTTGTGAAGTCTACAACCGATACAATGGTATCTAGTGAAAATGTATCATTTCACAACTTGAATTACAAATCCAGCCATCGAGCTCTATGTGTATGCCTTGCATACTCATAAATAATCTTTTCATGAAAAATCTTCGTGAACTCATACACTAAAATCTTTTCAATGAGTAAATCACATCTTTTACCATATTTCTCATCTTTTAGAGCATATGTCACTATCTTAAATTTTTCCATAATTTACTATTTCATTTCCAATTGCATGTGTACTATCCATATGTTCACAAGTTGATAAAAGTTGCAAAGAACCACAAAATAAGCATGTAGCATCCAAGCATGATGTCTTGTAAAATTGTTGGCTATCCCCTATTTCACGTAAAATGTTGGATATGAATTTTCTTGAAGATCTTGGTGGCTCATTCATGTCGTAATCCTCTAAAAAAAACTCAGAATGAAAAAACACACATATATGCCTAGAAGCATCGAAATGGTTAGAAAATTCAATATGTATCCTACAACAACAAGTTGTGCATGTGTGATTTATCTTGATATAAAAAGGGTTACCCATCTCAAAAAATCATTGACCTATTCAAATATGATGATACATACCAATAAATTTTGCAAAAAATTGTGTTTGAGTTTAGTCCAAAAAATGTTTCGCATGTGTGTCACAATTTTGGCTACCGATCCTCCTTCTTACAACACCTCTTTGATTAGGGAAAACACTTATGTTATTTTTCCAAAAATATTTGATCAATGATTTCAAAGCTTCACTAATTTCTTTATCCTTTCATGGTAGTCTACCGCTAAATGTCCATAACTCATTTTTTGTTGGATCTTCCAATCTCTCATGCCTTAGCATGGCTCTCCTTAGAGTACCTCTACAAATTTTTAATATTTTTCTTGTCTTTCTCATGAGTTGAGCTTTCTTCATTTGGGTACTTACTATTGTCGATGTAAGTACTCATCTTGTGATATTACTATCTTTGATGCATGATTTAGAACCCACTTTGTCATAAGCACTCATTAGATTCTTTACAATATTTTTTTTCATTTGAATCATCCATTGATCTTAGCCAAAGAATCTTCATGATAGGCCTAAATTTCAAATTCCTCATCATTTTAACAAATAATTGGCATTGACATATAATATTTAATTCGTCAAAAAAAACTCCACATATGATTAACTTTTATTTGACAAGTACACTTGCTAATCTTGTCAAGCATTTATTTCAAAATGTTAGTGTTAATATCAATCAAATATTTTGGTCTTCTAAAATGAATTCTAGAAGCTGTTATAATCTCTTCCATTCCTTTAACATTTTTAGCATCAACATAAGGTTGAGTTTATTGCGTACCTTAAACCAAAGATGATGTGCTTTGGAAATAAGATGCAAAAGATGGAATATGACCTACTTGATATGTTGATGTTGTGCCTTCAACATGACATGATGGAGTGTGTACATCATCAGATCTAAAAATTAGTGTCTCTTCAACATGAGAGGATGATATGACTTCAACATTCGAAGATGGTGTAGCTTCACAATTAAATTGCCTTCTTGAGTGTAACTATCTCTTTTGTTCTCTTTGTCTTTCCAATTCTTCCTCTTTGTTTCTATGTATCAGTGGTTATTAATCCTCATTGAAAGTCAATTCTTCATTATTCCTTTGCAATTTTCTTTGTTCATGTAGTAGTTTTATTTTATCTCTTTTAATTGCCAAATCTCTCTCCCTATCTTCATTTGTTTAAGTTTTTGGTTTCTTCCTTAGCATGATGATGATTTCTACATGTCAAATTATTCAAACATCTGAATTACTTAGAATATATAAATTACAAATCATTCAAATACATATAAAAATTACAATTATTTCAATGAATACATAATATATATCAAACAACTTGTCAAATTTCTAACCAATTCAAAATAACATTTCATTCAAACATACAAGTTTCCTTGAATTCACTATATATTAAAGAACATGTCAAATTATAATCAAATTTGTATCTATATATCAACAAACAATATTTAAAAAGGATTGCACTAAGCTTTTATATACAAAGAATATTCAAAAAGCCTTCAAATAGCATATCCAATGATTGAATTCAATGTTTGCTAGCTTCAAAAAGTCTTCAAATAGTGTTTACTATGTTGAAACCCATGTTTTTTGTTGGAACAATAGAATTCACAACAAACAAAAAGTAGAGAACGGATGAAATGGGACCCAAACTTGCTTTGTGATTGTCTTTGGGTGATTTGACATAGTGCATACACACTATAGCGAGTATGCACTTTATAGAGCATACGCACTATGTCAAAACAAATCTCTCCCTCTCCCACCATCCCCCATCCCCTACTCTCTCTCCTCTCCCATCCCCTACTCTGTCTATCACTCTCTCCTCTCCCATCCTATACTCTCTCTCACTCTCCCTCTCCTACTCCCTCTCCCATTGCCTACTCCCTCTCACTCTCCCTCTCCTACTCCCTCTCCCATCGCCTAATCTCTCACTTTCTCTCCCATCCCCTGCTCTCTCACTCTCTATCCTCTCCTATCTCCTACTCTCTCTCCTCTCCCATCCCCTACTCTCTCTATCTCACACACTCCCATCCTCTCTCTCTCTCTCTCTCTCTCTCTCGCTCTCTCTCTATTAGACTACTCTCTCTCCCATCCCCTACTCTCTCTCTCTCTCTCTCTCTCTCTCTCTCTCTCCCTACTCTCTCTCCCCTTTCCCATCCCCTACTCTCTCTCCTCTCCCATCCCCTACTCTCTCTATCTCACACACTCCCATCCCCCCTCTCTCTCTCTCTCTTAGACTACTCTCTCACATCCCATACTCTCTCTCTCTCTCTCTCTCTCTCTCTCTCTCTCTACTCTCTCCCCTCTCCCATCCCCTACTCTCTCTCTCTTTCTCTTCCTCTCCCATCACCTACTCTCTTTGTCCCTCTCCCACCACCTACTCTCTCTTACCGTCTCTCCTCTCCCATCCCCTACTCTCTAAATCTCTCACACACCCTTCCATCCCCCCTCTCTCTTCCTCTCCTACTCCCTCTCCCACTACCTACTATCTCTCTCACTCTCTCTCTCCCTCTCTACTCTCTCTCTCCCATCCCCTACTCTCACTCTCTCTCCCATCCCCCTACTCTCTCTCACACTCTCTCCAATCCCCTAGTCTCACTCTCTCTCTCCCATCTCATTCTCTCTTCACCACCCCCTATTCTCTCTCACTCTCTCACAGTCTCTCCCATCCCCTGCTCTCTCTCTCTCTCTCTCTCTCTCTCTCTCTCTCTCTCTCTCTCTCTCTCTCTCTCTCTGCTTTCTCTACCACCCCCTACTCTCTCTCACATTCTCACACTCTCTCGCATCCCCTACTCTCTCTCTCTCTCTCTCTCTCTCTCTCTCTCTCTCTCACACACACACACACACACACACACACACACACACACACACACACACACACATTTCCATCCCCCACCTCTGTCTCCCTCTCTTATTCCCCCTCCCACTGCCTACTCTCTCTCTACCCCATCCCCTACTCTCTCTCAAGCCATACTCTCTCTCCCCCCTCTCCCATTCCCTAGTCTCTCTCTTTCACACACATGTACTCCCATCCTCCTCTCTCTCACTCTCCCTCTCCCACTCCATCTCCCACCACCTACTCTCTCTCTCCCCCATCCCCTACTCTTAATCTCTCTCTCCCATCCTATACTCTCTCTTTGCCACCCATACTCTCTCTCTCTCTCTCTCTCTCTCACACACACACACACACACACACACACATAGCCATCCCCCCCCTCTCTCTTGCTCTTCCTTTGTGTCTCTTCTTCTTTCTCTATGCACTAGTTACGTCTCAATAGTTCGTGCACACTATAGCATGCACACACTATTGAGACCCAAATTCAAAAAGCTTTAAATAGTGTGTACACGATATAGGGCATATGTGCTATTCAAAGATTTTCATTAAACAAGGACTAAGGCTTGGTTTTGGCTTGGAGATTTGACCCAAAGGTTTGGAGTCTATAAACAAGTCTAAGACATGTTTTTCTAAAAACATACAAAAAATGATTGATTTTTCTTGTGTGCTCTCCTTCAAGATTCCTAATGATTAGGCATCAATTAGATCAAGTTACATGACATTGTAGGTCTATTTGTTAGCTATATAATCATATAATTTATTTTTAATTTGAACTAATTCAAGCCTTTCATCTATAATTTCTTTTGAATGTATATATATTTTTAAATCAAAAACCACCATGTACTAATTGGGCTATAGATTTTAGCTCGTTCATCAAATTTTGCAACAACTTAGTTTTTTAGAAACTAGACTCCATTCTACACACCTTGAAAAAAAGAAGTTTTGATTTTAGATTTGTTTTCAATCATTTCTAGGGGGAGCACATAGATATTTCACATTTTTGGGATGTTTCTAGTTAAAAAATTCATAAAAAAATAAAATGCACATTATAAAATTACCTGAAAAATCTAGGATAAACTACATAATGTTAAGTAACTTTTGACTGGAGAGATAAAGAATTTCAGAAAAAAAAAAAAGTTAAAATTTTAGGGGGGGCACACTTTGTACTATGTTATGGTTTTTTGGAATAAATAGTACCACTTTCTGTGGCCCCCTTTTTTGACGACCTAAAACTAAACCATTTTAGAAACTAGATTAAAAGAAATACTACTTTTTTTTTGTCATATCATAAAATTTTGAGCATAACTATCTTCAAATTCTTGTTGAAGTTCAGAAATTGATGATTTCAGAAAAAATGTGTCCATTTATAGCCCCCTTTTGGCACCACAACTTGGTGCACTTACCCCACATCATGAAAACATAAAATTATCAAAATCATCAATATATGAAAAAAATCCTTAACTATGAATTAAACACATTAACATAATCACATTGGTATTGGAATACAACATTTCCACAATATATCAATGTATTACTTAAATGTTTTAATCATGAAAAATCAATTCACCATATGACTTGGTAAAGTAACTAATGGTAATCAACTTAATCTCTATAAACTCCAAATCTAAAACAAGGGTTGACTAGGTCAAACATGACCAAATTTCCACATAAGAAGCCAACAAGGCATGTCGATATGTGAGATGTGAGACTCTATGTAGTGCAAGCATTGGAAGGAGAGAATGGAAGAGGAAACCTCGATTCTTTCTCGAGACCTTGTCCAAAATATAAAGTACGCAAAGCTTAATGAGCCATACCTCCTTTTATAGATACTTATTATGGCATCATAGTCTTTATGAAAGGTATATATGTTTTTCAATTTAGTTATGCTAACATAAATCATTCATGCCTAATCCATCCATCTGACAAAGAGGTATAGCAGTAAAGTGAAAGGGATTCCTTTTGTAGCCTTATCTTTAATAATATTGAGTATGTCTACAAAATTCAATATCACATCTTGACCAATATCATTATTATGTATTTAATATAGATTAAATTCTTATAATATTCACACTGAAATAAAACATGTCTATATTAAACATATTACCAAAAGAGATTTGGTAAATTGGCTCAATGTTTTAGTTAATTATATTTTTTTGTTCAACATAAGTTAAAAGATTTTGTGTCATATTAAGTAAGCTTATTTGTTTACTAGGAGTAATATTTTGTTAATATGAGATTAGAGATATTAAGGTAACATTTAATTATAATGGTTGAATAAGTGTTTCTCAAAAAGTATATGAAATTTTTTATTGAATATTGTACATATATGGAATTGTGATTATATAAATGAATTCTAAGCCTCATACTTTTTCTATAGATGTAGAAGTAGAACAAGTTCAATGGCGAAGTCATAATAGTGGTTACACTTTTTTGCCTAAATAGCTACCATGAATTTCCTTTTAAAAACTCACTTTCAAATGTAAATTGTTGTTTAACGATTATGAATTTGAAGATGAAGTAAATTAGATTCTTTTAGGATTTCCTCTCTCTCTCTCTCTCTCTCTCTCTCTCTCTCTCTCTCTCTCTCTCTCTCTCTCTCTCTCTCTCCCTCTCTCTCTCTCTCTCTCTCTCTAACACACACACACACACACACACACATTCACTTGATTGAATTATATTTTCTCTCACAAAAATTAGTATGTTGTCAAAAACCTAATTTTTAAAGAGTGGCATTATTTTCGGCTCACGTCATTTTTTTTCTACAATAGATATCAATGTGATTCATTCAAAAAAAAAATTAACATCCATACAAAACTCGTGTAGGTTTTCTAATGTCTTTATAAATAGAATTTCATATGTCATTGGTGTTTAAAGTTTCCCTAATTCTATTTTTAACATACTTTTTCTTTATGTATGTAACTTATTACATATTTGTCTGATTTGAAAATTTGTTTTCCTAATTGAAAGAGGACTTGAATATGGAGCTTTTGGTTGATTTTCAAAAAAAAAATCTCTAAGTTACTATTTTTCCATGAGAATTCAATATAGAGGTTAATTTTGGATAATGAACCTCTATTCAATTCACATCAATAAATGTATACCTTAACAATTCAAAATATATCAAATCCATAGTCATTAGAAAGCTCAGTCTGAGTACTTGTGCCATGCAAAATAACATGTCTTTAGTATTCCATCTGAACATAGTAATTGAGCCTAGAAGCCATAAAAATAACTAAAATTTAATAGCCTTTGTTGAAACATCTCTAGATTGCTAGTTTCAATAGAAGAAAACTTTCTATCAAAACTATTTTTTAAATTATGATAGAAACCTATTTTAGTTAGTTTTGATCAAAATCACCTAGCTCGATTAACCATGGGTTAAACACTACCTAGGAACTTTTCATTAATTTATGGGAGGGTCTAATTTTATTAAAATTGATAGGTTTAGGATTTAATTTAGTATAATAGTTAAGATTCAAATGTGTTTAATGACTAAAATACTTATATGTACATGTGTAGAGCATACTCAACAAGGACAACTTCATGACATAAGAGAAGGGTTTTCGCAAGCTCAAATAGTTAGACACATCTCTTGTAAGTACAATCTCTTTCTACATTTATGAAAGGTTTATAACTTTAATTGTTAATTTTAGATACCTTTTTCCCTTACAAGTGTTTGATTTTATTTATTGCCTTGTGTACAATAGTCAATGATGGAATTATTGGATTCATGGAAATTGAAGTTGAAGCAATGGATATTGAACAAGGTTCATCATAATCTCAAAGAAACACATGCATTGAGCTCTTTAGTTCATTAAAAGTTAAATTGATAATATTCCAGTACATGTTTGGATCTAGATAAAATTACAAAAAAAAATCAAATTTTGTATGTACATATATGTCCCCTTAAGGTTGTATCGTAGGATTGTTTAAAAAAAATATTGCATCCCAAAATTAAGAAACCAATAATAATGTTAATTTAGCTAAAAGAATAAAGAGAAAAATTAATCATAGAAATATAGATCATTTAGTTTGAATGGATGCATCCAAAAATTCAGAAAATATGCTATTCAACCTACACATACTATGAAAGGACATTGAATACTAGAAGTTCAAGTAAATAATTGTACAATATGCTAATCATGATTCAGTGGAGAATTTTTTATTATTATTTCACTTCCTAAAAATGAAAACTTTTTTCCAAGTTGTTCAATCATTATTTTATCAAACAAAGTAAAATAATTCAAACCATGCTACTTACCACACAAAGCAATATGTAATAAGTCAACTGACAAATAACTATTATAAAGAATTATATTAAATGAATCTCTAGCATAAATGTAGATTGTGAGCATGATTTGAGTATGTCAAGATTTCATAATAGAACTTGTGATATGTAATTTTTAGGTGCATGAGATTATCTAAAATTAATAGCATATATCAACACCTCATAATTTCTATTTAAAATGACCTAGATTAGAATTACCAAATGGGTGGAAGGGGTGACACATGATGGGCCATCTTAAATATTTTTCCTTTGTTATCTATGGTTAATGTGCAATAGGTATGGTGAGGATATATTGAAGATCAATTAGGGAAAAAGAAAAAAAGGAGATAGGGGTAGATAAAGTAAAATTACATTACTCTATGTGAATAACTTGATTTCTCTCTCTTCAATTATTTCTATAAATAGATATCTAGCTCTCTATAACAATTTACTTCTCTCTAGCTATTTTATGTCCTCTAGCTTTAACTATCTCTCTCTATCTCTTTCTATCAGTTTTTATTTGTCTCTATCTCTTGACATTAGTATAGAAGACATCTTCATTTGTAAGGTATAGAAAAAAAATTCCCCCGTGATTCAATAGATAAAACCTTACATAAAGCACTTCATAATTAGTGCATGAAAGAGAATCTAAGAGTGAACCTCACTGAATAATTCATAATATATTATTTGTCTAACATATTTATCTTAATAATACAAATATCCAAATGATATAATATATTAATAATAAACATAAATAAATATAAATATAATTTCAATCATTGCTATTTAATAGAGTAATCGCATCTAATAATAAGGTGTGCTCTATTTTTATAAATATCAATTTATATTTTAAAGTACAACATTGATTTCATTTCACCTTAGATGATTGGATGAATGTAGCACATGTATGGTAAGTTCTCTCTAATATGTATCATATATGATACATTTTAAATTTATATTTAGATGTCGCCCTTAGGGAATTAACATCCATATCAACCAATAACACTTTTTTCCAAGTCACCCACTCATCATTTTATCAAAGTAAAATAATTGAATCCATACCACTTGTCACGCAAAGAAATATGTAATAAGTTGAGTGACAAATAATTATTATAAATAATTATATTAAAATAATCTCAAGCATAAATGTTGATTGTGAGCACGATTTGAGTATGTCAAGATTTCATAATAGAACTTGTGATATGTAAGTTTTAGGTGCATGAGACAATCTACAATTGATAATGTATATCAACACCTCAGAATTGCTATTTAAAATGGTAGATTAAAATTATCCAAATAAGTGGAAGGGGTGACAAATGATGGGCCATCTTAAATACTTTTCCTTTGTTATCAACAATTAGTGTGCAATAGGTATGCCAAAGATATATTGAAATTCAATTAGGAAAAAATTAATAAAGTAGACAGGGTAGATAGTGGAAAATGGCATTACTCTTTGTGAATAACTATATTTCTCTTTCTCTAGTTATTTCTATAACTCTATCTACCTCTCTATAACTATTTACTTCTTTCTAGCTATTTTATGTCCCTCTAGCTTTAACTATATCTCTCTATCTCTATCTATCACTTTTTATCCATCTCCATATCTCAAGATTAAAATAGAAGACATCCTCATTTCTAAGATATTTATAAAAAAAATCCCCCATAACTAAATAGATAAACCCTTACATAAGGCACTTCATAATTAGTGCATGAAAGAGAATCTAGAGTGAACCTCACCAAATAATTCATAATATATTTGTTATCTAACACATTGATCTTAATAGTAAAAATATCCAAATGATATAATATATTAATAATAATCATAATATACATATAAGTCTAATTTCAATCATTACTATTTAATAGAGTAATCACATCTAATAATGTGGTATGCTCTATTTTTATAAATATAAATTTTAATCTTAAAGTACAACACTAATTTCATTTCACCCGAGATTATTGGATGAATGTAGTAGATGTATGTTAAGTGATATAGATGCATCATATATCATATATTTGAAATTTATATTTAGATTTTTCCCTTAGGGAATTCACATCCATATCAAATAATAACACTTTTCTCCACATCACCCACTCATAATTTTATCAAAAAAAGTAAAATAATTCAATCCATACTACTAATCGCATAGAGCAATATGTAATAAGTTCACTAACAAATAATTATTATAAAGAATTAGATTAAATGAATCTCTATGATAAATGAAGATTGTGAGCATGATTTGAGTATGTCAAGATTTCATAATAGAACTTGTGATATGCAAGTTTCAGGTGTATGAGATGATCTAAAACTAATAACATATATCAACACCTCAAAATTGTTATTTAAAATGGTACATTAAAATTATCCAAATGGGTCGAAGGGGTGATGCATAATGGGCCATCTTAAATACTTTGCCTTTGTTATCCATAATTAATGTGCAATAGATATGCTGAAGATATATTGAAGATCAATTTGGAAAAAAAAATGTAGATAGGGGTAGACAGAGGAAAATGGCATTACTCTTTGTGAATCTCTCTCTCTCTCTCTCTCTCTCTCTCTCTCTCTCTCTCTCTCTCTCTCTCTCTCTCTCTCTCTCTCTCTCTCTCTCTCTCTCTCTCTCTATGTACAATTATTTCTATGACTCCATCTACCTCTCTATAATTGTTTACTTCTCTCTAGATATTTATGTCCCTCTAGCTTTAGCTATATCTCTCTATCTCTTTCTATCACTTTTTATCCATCTCCATCTCTCAAGATTAAAATGGAAAACATCCTGATTTGTAAGATAAAGGGAAAAAAACTCATAATTAAATAGACAAACCCTCACATAAGACACTTCATAATTAGTGCATGAAAGAGAATCTAAAAGTGAACCTCACTAGCTGATTCATAATATATGTGTTATCCAACACATTGATCTTAATAGTAAAAATATCCAAATGATATAATATATTAATCATAATCATAATATAGATATAAATATAATTTCAATCATTACTATTTAATAGAGTAATCACATCTAATAATACAGTATGCTCTATTTTTATAAATATAAACTTTAACCTTAAAGTAGAACACTGATTTCATTTCACCCAAGATTATTGGATGAATGTAGCACATGCATGTTAAATGCTATAGATGCATCATATATCATTCATTTTAAATTTATAATTAGATGTCACCCTTAGGGAATTCACATCCATATCAAACAATAACACTTTTCTCCAAGTCACTACCTCATCATTTTATCAAACAAAGTAAAATAATTGAATCCACACTAATTATTGCACAAAGCAATATCTAATAAGTCCACTAACAAATAATTGTTATAAATAATTATATTAAGTGAATCTCTAGTATAAATGCAAATTGTGAGCATGATTTGAGTATGTCAAGATTTCATAATAGAACTTGTGATATGTAAATTTTAGGTGCATGAGACAATCTAAAACTAATAACGTATATCAACACCTCAAAATTTCTATCTAAATTGGTAGATTAAAATTATCCAAATGAGTGGAAGGGATGATGCATGATGGGCCATCTTAAATAATTTTCCTTTGTTCTCTACGGTTAGGTGGCAATACAAGAATTCAACAATACTGTGGTCAAATGTCACAACCCATACCATATTTCAGTGCAAATGGTTTGAGTGTGAATGTGAAATGGGTAACAAGTCATTCAAGGTGTTGGCTATGGTGCAACATATTTGCACCCACTAAGTGGCATGTGTCATGCCCCATCGTTTTTGACATACACAACTTGTCAAAGTTTTTACTACCATGAAATGTGAAGCAATTCTTCACTTACTTATATAATTATGTTTTATAAATTTTATCTTTTTTTAATCGTTGCAAAAAAGTTTGAATATAATAATATAATAAGTATTTTTATTTCAATTTTTAGAAAAGTTTAATATATTAGTTAGAATGTAAGATGACATTAAAAAATTCTTGTATTTATAGTCATACTATCATCAACATATCATAAGAAATTAATTTTACACATTACTAAATAAATTAACTATATTAGATAATATATTTGAAAATATTTAAGATTTCTAAATATGCTTCAAAAAATAAATATAGTATAATTTAAGAAGCTTTTTTGAATTTAGTTTTATTATGTTATCACCTAAATCTCATGTCTTTGTATTGTATATTTGCAATATAAATATGATTTATTTTCAAAATATCATTATAATACTTTGAACCGTCTTTTTTTTTTACTTTTTGAACTATAGTTATTCATCATCTTTATGTGCTCTTGTTCATCACATTCTATATCCTTGTCCACCTTTCTACAACTTTTTATCTCTATCTAGCTCTCTCTATCCCTCTAGTTTTAGTTACATTTATGTATCTTTCTCTATCACTTTTTATCTATCTCAATCTCTTATATCTCTATCTATATATGTCATTCCCTTTGGCCTCTCTCATTCACCTCCATCTCCATTTTTACTCCTCTCTATAATTCATTATATTCACATCTTTTTCTTTATCTCTCACAACATTTATATATCTATGCATAAATTTCTCATCATCTAATTTACAGATACTAATGGTCTAATGGAAACACTTATATCAGAATCCATTACTACTAATTTAGTATTTAGTTTGGAAATCCAAACAATATAGATTTAAAAGTGGACTACAAAACAAAAATGTGTAAATGATGTTGGAATAGAAAAAAATAACTAACAAACCAACCAATTAAAATGAACTAATTTAATGTTCAAAATGAAGATAATGGTTGTCTATGTTTTTTAAAATTATTTATAGGAACTAAAAGAGGGGTAGTGCCAACATGCCTGACTTATCCAACACACTTGAAGCTTTGACTTCGAGTGTGTCATGGGATGTCGAACCATTAACCCATAATGCATTTCTTTTCACTTGATGTTTTTCCTTTACTATTTAGCTTGTATCACGTTTGTCTACCATTATCATATAGATGAAAATCCCCAAAGTGATTTTTTTAAAATTTTAGTGAATAATCAATTTCAATAATTTTAAAAGAATTTTTATTATTATATTTATTTTATATAATAATTTTTTAATAAAGGAAAAATTAGTTTTTTGAAGTTGTGTTATATTTAGTTAAGAGTTATGTTTACATTGAAATTTTAATGAATAAATAAAATTTAAGTAGTTAAAAAAATTCTATGTAAATTAAAAGTATTTTATATACTAAAATCTCTCTCTCTCTCTCTCTCTCTCTCTCTCTCTCTCTCTCTCTCTCTCTCGCTATTATTCATTTATCACTATTCTTAAGATTAACTATTATTATTATGTGTTAATACAAGAAGATTCAAACTGTAGACCTCTCTAATGAGAGGCAATTTACCCGTGACTTGTAGGCTCTTGTCTTTTAGTATTATACGTTTAATCTTTAATAGTCTAAAATGAGAAATTTTCTTATCTATATTATATAAATGTTTGTATTATTTAATTTAAAAGTTGTTCACTTTCTCACTCAAAAATATTTAATGGACATCCAACACTTCACTTAATGTTTGGATAAAATAATTACAAATAATAAATTTAATAAATAATGTTATAGATAATAATACATGTTGAATATATGCATTAAAATATACTAAAATTATTTTTTTAAATGATATTTCTTTAAAAGAAATCATACAAATTTATAAAAGGAAGATAATCATATTTTAAAATTACTAGATTTCGTTTTCCAATAATAGAATAGAATCATTAATGCATATAATAAACTTTTTAAAAATACTTTATTAAACTTATTTTTCATATGCATTATTTTTATTGTAATTTTTCATATTTTTTAACATTTATTTATTTAGAAGTTTATAATTTGGAGAATGATCTAGACTTTATGTTACATAAAATAATACATATATCATTGTGAATAACTAAATAGATTTATCTAACTTGTGATTAATGCATAGTTAAAAAGTGGGACATTAGGAGGGAAAAATCACAAAATTTAAAATTATATAATAAAATTGAAAAAAACTAAAAACTAATTGTATTAAAAATGTGAAATACTTAAATTTTTTGAGTATTAATAAAAAATATATTAAATTTTATATAGGTGGTCGTTTTAAGCTTCCATGAGCTATGGATTTAGCCATGTTTGACGATGGCGGGGCCTGCATATCGATGAGCCAAGGAAATGACAGAGCCATATCGATGAGCTTGACCCATATAGGCATAATAAGTTCATTTTGGGGTGGAAGGAGTTGATCCAGTTTTCCAACAGATTGTTCGACCAAATAAGTCTGCGAGGATGGTCGGAAAAAAAACTCTCTGCTAGGGTTTTCTTGCTACATGCGAACTTTCAATTTTTTTTGCGTACGACCCTTTGCCTGCACTCCCCTTCTGTCGGCACCACTTGTCATACCGCATTTATTACAGAAGCTTTAGGTTAGGATATAATGGCTTTAGCCAAAGGTGAACTAGATGTTTCTGGTGTTCACGCTACTGCTTTGAACTGCCATGGTGCCACCATCGAACAAATGCCCGCGCTAGTTTGTCCCGAAGGTTTTTCACAAGGTAATCCTAATATTATCCTCCCTTTACAAGAATTTGATGCTGCATGTGACTAGTTAGAGCAACATACCTTGATAGGGTATTTTGTTGGTAGGACTCCTCCTGAAGCTATGCTCAGAGAATGGGTCAACAAATGCTAGACTCCTCATGGAGTCTGCCTTGATGCTGTGCAAAACCTTACCAAAGGTTTCTTTTTACTTCGCTTTGCTAACCCGGCGTAAGTAGACGTGGTCTTTAACAATGGCCCTTGGTCTGTGCGTTCCTCTCTACTTATTTTTCAGAAATGGTCCCGAGACTTCACTATCTTAGATGATAAAAAGCTTAGGGTTCTTGTATGGGTCGAATTCCCAGGTCTACCCTTGCCTTGCTGGCCTTTCATTGAGTCTATTGCCCAAGCCCTTGGCAAAGTTGTCACCAAGGAGCCTAAGAAATTTTTTAATGCTCGCCCTCAGCGGTGTGTTTGCGTTGAAGTTGATCTTTCCAAAGATCTCAAGGATTCTGTGGAAATCCAGATTGGAACTCAAACCTTCTCATAGAAGGTGCTTTACTTGAACCTACCTAACACCTATTATATGTGCCAGTATGTGAAACACAAGATCAAAGATTGCCCTTTAGCTACACCTAGGGTCAAACCCTAGCTTAAAGCGGCGCCTTCCAAATAGGCCGAAGGAAAAAAAGAAGAATGAGTTAATGTTGGCCACAAGGGAAAGCCTGCCTTGAATTCCTTGGCCCCTAAGCCATCCTATGTGGCGATTACCACGATTCATCCTACTTCTACAGAAGTGTTAATGCCTGCTAGCATGGAGACACCAGCGGTTTCCATTGTACTTGTTACGAGGGTTTTGCAAGGGATCAAGGCGGCCACCAGGGCCTCACCCTTGGTTGGGGCTCGTACTCCTCTTGCAATTTCTTCCATAGTACCACCAGCAACAAGGCATTCTCATAGTCCTCCTGGACATGCGGAGATATCAGGGGTAAAATGGCAGGTTGTAAGTCGAGAGGATTTCCCGTCTGACTTCCACCCGGTTTCTACTTTTTTGCAAAATAGTTACTCCTCTCTAGAGGACGAGGATCATATGGAAGAGTTCTCATGAACTTCCTCTCATGGAATGTTTCAGGTCTTACAGACCTCCCCAGAAAGTTCTATGTCCAGGATACCCGTCATAGACTTGGGAATTTAGATTTTCTTTACTTTCAAGAAGTTAATTTTTTTGGTTTAATGCTTTCTGCTGCATGCCGCGTCATTTGGCAGGATAGTGTTATGTTTTCTTCTCAGCATGAAGCTGGCTGAGGTGGTGTAGTTACTCTCTTGTCACCTTGCCTTCATTCTGCTATGATCTCGCACGATTCTAACCCCACACACCGTATTATTTGGCTTTTGCTTTCCATTAACAGTCATTCTTTTGCAGTCATTAATGTTTATGCTTCCAATGATGCTGTGGAAAGGGCACAAATGTGGGTTTGGCTTGCTGACAATTTGCTGCCAGCTACTTGGGTCCTGTGTGGGGACTTCAATATGGTTGAAGTGGCCTCTGACAAAGATGGCATTCTACCTTTTCGTTGGGCAGCTGGGGAAAAAGAAGCTTGGTTTTACATGCGAAATAAATTGGACATTTTTTATCCCAATACAAATCGCCGCCATGGTAGTGGGGCCTGGCACACTTGGTCCAATTTTTGAGCCAGTCCTGATGACATTTTGAAATGTCTTGATCGTGCTATGATCTCAACGCAATCTTTCTTCTCCTTTTTTGAAGATCACGATTTACCTGTCATTCCACAGATAGATGTGACGTTGTCAGACCACTATCCCATTTTTTTTGGCATTTCTTGGAAAACAACTGTCCCCAAGGTGGCCAAGTCTCAATTCTTTCTCAACACATCTGTGTTGTTGCATGCTTCCACCATCTCCCACATCCAACGTGTCTGGAATTTGGAGCCACGTCCGCATTCCCATCGGGGTTGGATTCAATGGTGGAATGATGCCAACACCCTTGCCCTCAAAAAAGCCTCTGAAGCTCTCACCTTCAACCACTTTGATGTGGATTTATAAATTTAGCTTGCCAAGCTTCACCATGACAAGTAAATTGCTGATAACTATGCTACCCAAGGAGCCCAAATCAAAGCCCATCTCCTCTAGTTGGAGGTTGGCGACAAAGCCTCGAAGGAGTTCTTCCAAGCTCTCTAAGCCCATCATAACAATGTTGGGATTAAAAAGATAAAACAGGGAACTGATGTTCTTTCCAGTCTGCGTGACATCCTGCAAGCATTTGTTCTTCACTATTCGAACGTCTTTGCTTCGCAAGGCAATTCAGTTGCTTAGGAGGAGGCTCTCAAAAAGCGTATCACTATTACTCCAAATCACCTCGCGGTTGAGCAACGCACTTTCTGTGAGAAATTTCTTTCCCTCCAAGACCTTAAAGAGGCAGTTTACTCCATGGTGGATGACAAATCCCCTAGGTGTGATGGATTTCCCTGTGAATTTTACAAACATCTTTGGGAGCAAATTGGTCCTGGTCTACACAAAGTCTATCTTGAAGCATATCATTCTAAAAGCTTAGGAGCGATCATAAATAAAGGAAATATTAAATTCATACCTAAAGCTGCTGATCCTGAGGACATATGCAACTAGAGGCCCATCACCTTCCTAAACGTGTCTTATAAGATCATTGCCAAGGCGCTCTCTCTCAAAATCCACCATATGCTACCTTTAATTATGCGGCCTGAACAAACTGGCTTCATCAAATCCAGATATATTCTTGACAACATCATTGCTATCTGGGAAGGTATGGAATGGGCCCGTAAGTTCAAGCAGTAGGCTATCCTTTTAAAGATAGATTTTGCTAAAGCCTATGATCGCATTGAATGGCCTTTCATTTTGGCTATGCTTTAGGCTCTGGGTTTTGGTCCCAATTTCCTTCAATCCATGGAGATGCTCTTTGGTGACACTAATGCTTCCATCACCATCAATAATTCGCAATCCGAGGCTTTTGGACTTTTTCGCTCCATTAGGCAAGGTTTTTCGCTAGCTCTAGCGCTTTATGTCATTGCTGCTGAAGGTTTTGGTTATTTACTTGCTCACTCTGTGTCTTCAGGACTAGTCCGTGGCATTTCCTTTCCTAATTCTTCCTCCCAGTTAGTCAATGGTCATTTTGTTGATGATTCTTTTCTTACTCTTCTTGAAGATGAAGAAAACATCAAAAATGCTTTAAATTGTCTGGACACTTTTTGTCAAGCCTCTAGCTCTGCCATTCAATGGCATAAAACACTCTGTTATCGCCAGTCTTTCTTGCCAACTTCACCTTGGCTCAGTCAGCTTCAATGGAAATGGGTTACTCATGGAGAAATCTTCCGCTTTCTTGGCATTCCCTTTGCTTTCCAGGCTTCCCTTGTGGAACTTTGGAATGTTATGTTTGCAAAGATTAGCAAAAAGCTTGATTATTGGATCACTAAGCTGCTTTCTCTTGCTGGTAAATTCCAGATTTGTTCTAAGATTCTAGGTGCCACCCATGTGTACTATTCTTCCTGTTGGGCTCCCTTCAAAGCTTCCTATCTCAAACTAGAACATTTGCTCAGAGATTTTTTTTGGGCCTCTGGTTCTGACCATTATGGTTTTCACAGAGTTGCTTGGGATTTTTGTTGTCTCCCAAGGGAATCTAGGGGTCTCGGCCTGCTTTCCACTCGGAAGCAGAGCCTTGCCCTCTATGCTAAATGGATTATTAGAGCTATTTCTAGAGATGAAGCCTAGAAGATACTGGTAAGACATTGCATTTCTTCCGGCTTCCCTGTTAATAGACCGGCGTCGAAGGGGATTGGTTTTCAGACCCTTCTCACTATGTGTGAACCAATGGTCATACAAGGCTCTTTTGATATATAGAGCATCTAGAAAGCATGGGAAGCTGTTAAACCTTGGCTTCATTGGGCTAGTGATGAGTTTTGCAATGGGCTATCCTTAAATCAATAGAACATTTGGTGGTCTCCCCTGTTTGCCATTCAGGGTACTCGTCTTGCCAAGACTCAAGGTGCCAGTGCTCTGCGTTTCTTTAAACATGGCATCAGCAATACCAAGGATTTTTTTTCAAGAGTCACCATGAATTTCAGGTCATGGGAGGATATGCAAGTTCAGTATTGCCTTGTCAGTTTCGATCGCCAGACTTATGACCTTTTGTTGTCTTCCATCCTTGTGCACTTAGTTCATAAAGTAGGGATTCAGTCTATTTGTCCTTGGTGGCATGATTGGAAGTGGTATCCTGCCACTCCATTTACCAACTATAAGCCCAATATGGAGTACAGATGGCTTTCGCCCCACCTTCCAATGGTGGACATGCTTAATCAACGGTGGCATTTGCAATCTTCGCTTTCTCAATGGAGAAAACGTTTCGACACCATTTGAAGTGCAATTATAGAACCTAAGATTGCCCACTTTGCTTGGTGCTTTTCCTTCCAAGATCTTCCCATGGGGACTTGGCTCAACCACATTGGGGTTCCTGATCCCAGATGCCCCTTCTGTAGTCAACCTGAGTTCTTTTTGCATATTTTCTTGTTTTGCAAGCCTGCTAGGAATTATTGGCACTGGATTCATGATTTTTTCAACCCTTTCAGGCCCGAACCTTTTTCATGGCACATGATCCTGCTGGGTGATTCCCCTAGAATTCCTCGAAAGTTCTCCCAGATTTGGCATACCTTCAAGATGGAAATTTTGTTTTCTCTGTGGAAAGATAGGAATGTAGTTATATTCACTTACAATTTTTTGGATGTTAACATTGCAACGTACACTAAGGCATGCATTTGTAATAATGTCATTATGCAGATATAGGTGCAAGCTAATAAAGTTGCGCAGTTACAGGAAGTGTTAAATCATTGGGGCAATGCTCCATGCACCATCGCTAGAGTGCCTCCGGATGCCTCGGCCAATGGCTCTTCGTCTCGCGGTCGCCATTCCTGACGCCAGTCCTCTGGCCGCCATTCACACACGCCGCGCTCCTAGGGTCCCCCCCACCACTCTCCCAGCGGTGGACATGGCGATTGGAGGCGTCACTCTGCTTCCCCACCACGTGGTGGTTCTGGCTAGTCCTCGGCTCCTCCCCCTAGGAGGGCTTCTGGCCGGTCCCCGGCTCCTCCCCCTGGGCGGGCGCACTCTGGCAAGTTTTCTCGGCTGGCCTTAGCAATTTCTCCTCCGTGGCCAAACAAGAAAGTGTTGAGATAATGGGTGTTGCACACATTGCATAATATTGTTATTTTATTATGTAATGTTGTGCCTAGATGGACGTGCAACATGTAAAGATTCCCATGGAATATTCTTGATGAGTTGTATTGTAACATTGTGATAATATTTCATATAATTATTTAATATTGGGGAAAAGAATTAAATGCTCAATATTAAATGTGGGGTCAGTGGGTTAGGTAGCACATGGTTTATGTAATACCACTTAGTGATTTTGTGGGACTTGCTACTATATAAGCAGCCACAAGGGTAGTTGTTGTGAGTGTGAGAGAGTGACAAGGAGAAGACAAAAGGCAAGAGTAAAGCGGGACAAGGCTTTAGCCAAAGGAGCATTTGTGAAGGTTGAAAGTATGGGATGGGATGTGTGGATTTATGCTTGTTCACATAGTTTGCTCGGTTGTGGCTATGGCCATGAAGGCTTCCATGGTTGTATGACAATGGTATTTTTGCTGAATAATATATGGTGATGGATGCTTTTGGAGGCTAGGTTTTTCTCTCAATGAGGGTTTCCCAAGGTATATCTTGTGTCACAATTTTGTGGGTATGTTATCTATTCTCTTGCATGTGGATTTTAATTCTGTGTTTATTTCAGATCTATTATGGTTTATGTGGAAACGGTTATATTCTTTGTTGCCAAGTTTCCTTACAAGTGGTATTAGAGCTATTGTTTTATTACTATAACCCTAGATTGAATCCATGGGAATGCATGAGAGGATAAAAGAAAGGGCAAGATATATGAATGATTTATTGCAGATCTGATGGTTTTGGATTTGCTGTTATGATGGGATGTTAAAAGATTTGAGCATGTGAAATTGTTGGAGAAAAGGATTTTTTTGGATGTTTCATTTAAATGAGGGTTTTGAGGGTAGCTTGCAGAAATAACCTCCTGGGTAAAAATAGACCTCACCATTGGATCCGGGTCGACATTTCCATAAATTTTGATATATAATATGCCCTAGTTTGGCCATGTTCAGAGGAAATGAAAGAGTTTTTTGGTTTCAGCCCATAATGGCCGTCAGATTTAATCCCGTCGGAATTTTCGTCACTGAAAAAAATAAAAAATGAAAAATCGTACTGAAAATGGGAAAAAGACTATTTTAGTAAAATAGCCATAACTTTCTCTCAGAATATCAGATTTTAGAGTTCTTATAGGCGTTGGAAAGCTAATTCAGAGCAATACAAGATGGTGTAGATTTGGTTCTATGATTTTGAGATTTTGTCAGGTTTTAAGAGCCCTAAAGTCAGATGTTATTTATTTTAAGCACGGATTAGGGCATAACTTGGGCATACGGAGTCGGATTTTGGACTTCGAGTAGTCAACGGAAAGCTCTTGGAGAGCTCTACAAATTGGTTCAGATTTGGTGCAGGTTTGGTATGATTTATTTGTTGATATATTGGTCTAAACAGTTTATTAATATATTTTGACTATGGTAACATTGTGAGTTCATGGCATTGGAGATTTAAGTTTTGATGTCATTGTATACTCAATTCATATTTCAAATTGGTCTCATGATGATATGGTTATCAGTGTTTGGATTTGGATATGCATGATGACTTGTTGGGTCTACAAGTTGTTTAGTGTTGTAAGCGGTCTATACTTACAGGTTGCATTTATAGCTTGGTTATGGGTTGTCTTTGCCCATTGATCTTTCATTATTGATGCATATTCAGATTGGTGGCTTGGATTTGGGTTGTCTATGCCCTAAGTCACATGATTTTATGATTTACTATTTTTTTCATGTAGAAGGGATGAGATGTTGTTACCAGAGACAGTCATGGTGGAGGATTGTGGTTGACTATGCTGACAGGTTGGACATATTGAGAGCCAGATGCTCGGTTCATGGATGTGATCATGGTGTCATGAATTTTGGCATGACATGATTTGTTATACAGGTACATCCTTGATGTTCATTAGCTTAGATTTCTGATTTAGTTATGGTGGTATATCTTCTTGGTTGAGGATCATAGTTATTTGGTTTCTTTTGAGGAGCTCGTGATGTGCAGTTTGAGTTCTTTGATGGTTTAATGCCTTAGTTGATTCTCATGGTTAGAGGATGGGTTTTCATCATTATGCCATGGATAGCTTGGATACATGGTTTAGTGGGAGCTTGTGACAGTGATGGGGTGATAGTGCAGGATTAGTTCTTGGTTTGGTTTATATCTTCTTGGTTTGGAGAGGATGGATTTTATGATTCCATAGGTGACTTGGTACCACGGTTGAGTGGGAGTTTTATTGGCATTGATATATTTATTGAAGTGTTTGCAGATGTTGGAGGTTTGTCTTAGATCCTGTTGCTGCAGAAGCGTCTTTGACATTTGCATGGTGCACTTGTTATCTTCATGGTGTTTGAAGATGGATAGATCTTAAGGACTCATGAAGTTCTTGGTTATCTTCTTGGTATATGGAGATGGTTTTTCTTCATGGTGTGTGGAGATGGTTGCATCTTGAGGACTCATAGGGTTCTTGGCAAAGGTGTGGTTTATGCTTTTATCCTTGGTATGAGGATGGTTTCATTATTATGTCATGGTATACTCTTGATACGCGTTTAGAGTTGTGACATGTTATGGTGTGTTCATATGGAGCATGTTATCTCTTTAGTTGAGATGGTAAAATCATGTTGTCATGTTTATGTTCCTAAAGCCATGGTTGGAACTTTGACATTGATCTTGGTTTAGTTTCTTGGTATTGAGTACACTGATTATAAGTTGGATACTTCATGATATTGCTATGTTGCATTTGGAGTTGGCATGGATTGATTGGTTACAGGTGCTCATAGATACTTAGAGACAGTGGTGATGCTGATTTCTCTTGGATTAGAGAAGTATTTGTTGGGACGGTTGATGGTTTCAGCAGGAAGTTCGAGAGACAGTCACCTGATATGGACTTGAGAGGAGATTGTTCTTAGATGAGTCTTGGTTGAAGACTTGGGTATCTTGATGAGCATTCTCATTCCCCACTCTTGGTCTACTCGGCGGTTTGCTACTTGAGAGGTATAGCCCATTGTTTCTCTCAGTTGCATTATATTTATGCTTGTCTTTCATGGATATGGATCTTGAGCTATGGTACATTAGTTAGTTCTAGAGGGTTCATTTGAGAGATGGTTTAGCATTGGTTATCTCCATGTGCATATGTTGTTATGCTGGTTGAGTTTGGGAGATGGTTTTATATTGGGCATATTCCTTGGATTAGGAATGGTTTATGAGTTTGATCTTCTTGTGAGAGGCTTACACCCATGATGAGTTATATGGTTTGGTTTGGGTGTTGTTGAGGCTTCTTGTTGGAGTTTTATGGAGGAGATCATACTTGCATAATTTACATCTAGAGGTGTGTGTAGAAGGACATGATACAGGTTATGATTTGCATTGTTTCTCTGGTCTTGGTTATTTTCTTGGATCTTCAGTTTTGCCTACATTGGATTTGAGATTGGTTGGAGATTGTGATCATTGGTTTGTGCTCATTTATGTCATGTGAGAGATGACATGGTTATTTCTTTATCTCTTTCCTTTGTTGGTTGTGAAGAATTTGAGAGACTATTGGAGACTTGTTATGAGTTATTCTTGCAGGATATTGGATTATGTATTATGGATGTCCTTGATACTACATGGATTCACTTCTTTGAGATGTTGTGAGTGGATTGGTTATAGATTTGACATTATTTTTTGTAGTGGGAGCTTTTTGGTATATATGTGGCAGGTATTTCTCTTTAGGCTTATGATTGCAGGTTGTAGATTGGATATGTCGGTGATATGAGATTCACTTGTTATACCTTTGAGGTATGGATAGTTGGATGGGTTCGGTACTTGCTATGGGTGCTATTTCAGCTATGGATATTTTGACAACTACGGATACATGTGATTACCTTTGGATCAAGTTTTTGTGCTTGGCGTTTTTTAGTTGGTACAGGATTTTATGATCTTCTAATGCGACAAGTTGGGTGGCTTTCTCTTTGGATGGCTTCTATGTATGTCCAATGGGAGTGGCATAATAGGAGGTGAGATCATTCATATTCGAGATGCTGGATACTTTGATTTTGTTGCAGGTACCAAGATGGAGCACTTGGTGTAGTTTGATCCATGATGGTGGATGTTCTGGGAGGGATTGTTCCCTTGTTCATTGATGTGGCTATGGATTGACCCTATGCAATGTATACAACAAGTGGGAGATTGTTGAGATAATGGGTGTTGTACACATTGCATAATATTGTTATTTTATTATTTTATTTTATTATGTAATGTTTTGCCTAGATGGACGTGCAACATGTAAAGATTCCCATGAAATATTCTTGATGAGTTGTATTGTAACATTGTGATAATATTTCATGTAATTATTTAATATTGGAGAAAAGAATTAAATGCCCAATATTAAATGTGGGGTCAGTGGGTTAGGTAGCACATGGTTTTAGCACATGGTTCATGTAATACCACTTAGTGGTTTTGTGGGACTTGCTACTATATAAGCAGCCACAAGGGTAGTTGTTGTGAGTGTGAGAGAGTGACAAGCAGAAGACAAAAGGCAAGAGTAAAGCGGGACAAGGCTTGACAGGTTAGCCAAGGGAGCATTTGTGAAGGTTGAAAGCATGGCATGAGATGTGTGGATTCATGCTTGTTCACATAGTTTTCTCGGTTGTGGCTATGACCATGAAGGCTTCCATGGTTGTATGGCAATGATATTTTGTTGAATAATATATGGTGATGGATGCTTTTGGAGGCTAGGTTTTTCTCTCAATGAGGGTTTCCCAGGGTATATCTTGTGTCACAATTTTGTGGGTATGTTATCTATTCTCTTGCATGTGGATTTTAATTCCGTGTTTATTTCAGATTTATTATGAGTTATGTGGAAACAGTTATATTCTTTATTGCCAAGTTTCCTTACAGAAAGATGCGGAGACTGCGACTATCCCAGATCTTGCTGATGCTGCTGACGGCTGGATTATTCCCAATCCGCCCCTAATCCCACTGATGTGTGGGGATTTCTTGATAAAGACGATCCTCTCTCTGCTGGTACTGCCTTGGCAACTTGAGGTTGTTAAAAGTTTTTTTTTTTTTTTTTTTTATGAATAGTGAATAGTTTCTAGCTGAGGCCATGTTGTTAAATCCGGCTTCAACCTTCTGAACTCATTCGCGGGGTGATCTTGTATCCCCCGACCTTTTTTTTGTGAATTGTAAACTTAGTAAATTTTATCAATTGAAAAGGACTATTCATCAAAAAAAAGTCTGCGAGTTCAGCTTTGTGAAAAGTCGGATACATTTTCACTTATTCGCTCCAGCCCAACACCCACCTACTCACCCGGTTTGTTACCGACGGCCAGGTTGGGGAGGTTTGCTTTTAGACGTGGAACGATGGCAATAATTGGAACATATTCTGGTCGCAACCGCAAGATCAGTGCCAGATCTTTAATTTCTGTGGGAGTTTTCTTATGTGTAGACATAATTATAATTTCTAATTTCTGTGTCTGTGATTGCTTGCAGGGGTTCGAACAAGGACGCCCACGTTTGGGAATCTGAGGAGTGGAACTGCAATTGGAAGAGCCCAGACGGGTTTTTTGAGATTACTTGTCAGAAAACACGACCCTCGAGGATTAGCAATCTGGCTGCAGTGAAAACTGTTCTTGCGTGGCTTTTGCTTACGCGGAGGCTTTTTGGTTAACGCAACTACAGTAGAAGAGACCAATTAAGTGAGATCGACAGCCCGCATTCATAGTGCTGATGATTAATGACGAGTAAAGATGAGCGGCCAGGATGTATTGGATGGTCGTCCATCATTTGTAAACACTCTCAACCGTTGATGGACACAATCACTCTCGGCCGTTGATGGACACAACCAGCTCCTCCATTTCACAAGGTGGAATGCCTTCGGCATAAAAATATACCAAAAAATTCGTCACACTTCGCACTATTCACGAATCATATCGCTGTCTTAGTGTCGGCAGAAGCTTCGATCTTCGATCTGTAATTGCAATGTAGATTTCTATAGATAATAGAAAAGCAAATTTATTTATGACGATTTCGTCATTAAAAGATATAAATAAAATGAGTCCCTAGTCATCCTGACTTAAAACATTTCTTTTTACAAAAATTTATTTATTTACTTACAATGTTCTAAATATGCATAATTAAAAGGTCAATATATATTAATATCATGTGATAAATTAGGTTTTATCATAGTTAGTGAGTTTTAGTAATGAAGAACCAATTGAGTATGACTTACAATATTATACTTATCTATAATTATTTAGTATTTTCTAATTATCTATTTATTTGTTCAAATAATATTACACATTTTAATTTAATAGAAAGAAGAAGATTTTTTATGTTTTAATTAAAAAATGTAGAAAAAAGGTCTTCAACCTAGATAACATCAGAAAGCAAAGACCATCTCTACCTTGTGCCATTACAGCGAAGCAACAGAAGGCATACTCTAACCCCAGCAGTTAGAGTCCCACCCAAAACTTATAAACTACAAAATAATCAAAACACACCATGTTCTTCAAATAGTTTAAACCATCTATATCCAAAAATAAAATAAGTCTAAACTTTAAACTACTAAACTTACGAACCAAAACAAAGGTCTACCTACCTCAACAATAGTGAGGATTAACAAACTTATCAATGATGAGAAACTAGCTCAACAACATCAAGAAATTAGCAACATAATTTAGAAAACCACAAATAAAATTGGTAACCACTAGAGAACTTAAAAGGTGCCAAAAATATAGAAAAGAGGAGCTAGGCCTTGTTGATCTTCTCCCAATATTCATTGAGGTACTTGATCTCCTCCATCCATTTCTCGATCTATACGAAACTCTTAATCTCATTGCACTTTTCTTCCTTGGTTTGGCTTGCCTTTCTCAATTTACTTTTCCCATTGATCACCCCAAACATAACCTTTCTCATCATTTCCTTATGCACCTTGGAAATCATGGAAATAACCACACCCAACTCAAGTCAAGGATTCTCCTTATTAAACTTATTGTTTAGCTCACCAATCTTCTCATTTAATCTAGTGAAACATTTTTCATGGTCCTTTTCGAAGTCATCTAGTTGTCTTTGGAGTCTGGAGAAATCTAGGGGAAAAGTTTTGTTCTATGACTTCAATTTTATTAAAGGACTTAATGTCTTTGTCACCAAAAATCCTTAGGTCCACCACCAGTTTCATTTTTTTGGGAATCTAGGTTTCCTCATTGGAATCCTCCACTTCCGCTTCAAAATCTGCATCTTCAAAGGAGTAATGCCCATCTTTCTCCAGTGGTTCCTACACTTTCATCTCTTCTGCCTTATCCTCCATTTGACAATTATGAGAGCCCATCTTGCTTTCTTTCTTTTAGCTCTTCCGTTTTTTGATTTTAAATCTCACTGATCTTCTTTTCCTAGAACTAGTATTAATCTTCTGATTATTACAATCCACGACTCTTTCCTCCACCTCAAAATTAGCAAATTTCTCCCCAAGATTATTCTCGATGTCAATAGTGTCATCAGTCATTCTCTTGTTTTAGGGGTACTAGTAGGGCTAAATTTAGCAGAAACATTAAATTGCTTTTTGCAGGTTTCAAGAAAAAGGGATTCTTCCATGAAAGTGATAAGCTTCTTGGTCTTGGAGGATTGAAGGATTTTCTTGACTTAGGGTGGCTCTAGAGGGGATTTTTTTTACCATATTGCTTCAATAACCACTAAGGATTGGACATTTAGGAGTAGCAAGTCAATGGTCGAGAGACATCTACCAAACATCGGATGGTGAGCACAAACATGATGGTAGAAGACAAAAATGAGCCCTTGGTGGATGGGGTAATTTTCACCTAGGACAATGTTGTTGACTAGATAGGAATATAAGAATAATGCGATGTTCACTTTTTCCCCATGATGCAACATGTTAAGAAAAGGAAAATGGTAGCCATGATAGGTCATATACTAACCTTCAAGAGTGAAATACTTAATTAACTACTAACAAATGGCCCCAAAGGGACTAGGAAGGGAGAGCCTATCATACCCATTTCAAGAATTATCTCTAATTGGTTCTTCCATTCCTTACAAAGAATTGATGCTTAAATTTTCTATAATCTGGCATACCTTTTCTTTCAATTTGCACACCAACAAAGTCTAGTCCTATCACTTCACCAATCAGCCATGGTGTCACAACAAAATTGATACTCCCTATCTACACCTGACCCTTCTTCCACAAATTAGCAAACTTAGTTGATAGGATGATTTTTTGGTCTTTCATTGCCACGATATAAGAATGCAATCCTTACTTGACAAAGCAACCCCAAATATCCTTGTTCTACTCCAAATATTTGTTTTGGATAGGTTCCACATATTTTAGTGGGTCACTCATGATGTTCTCCTTCTGAAACAACTAATAAGTTTTCTTAAGACCCAAGTTAAACTTGACCACATCTTTGTTTGTAATACTACTCATCATGGAAGCTTTCTCCAAAAACTGAGGACTAAAGATGTTATTAAGAGAAATAGAATGTAGAGTGAAACTTTCCATTTCCAAATAAGGGTGATGAAAATTATAAGTCTCGAGAGATAAAAATATCTTCCCACAAATCATTCTCTCATTGGTAGTTTTGTACCTTTTTGCAAACTTGGCTCTTTGTCTACCATTGATGTGACCAATGTAGTAACTCATGATGACATGCGGCACAAATTATCATGGTTGAGTGGGCTACTTTCCAACTCAATGCCATAAATATTTGATATTGAAATAATTAACCTTCTTATGATACAACTTTATTATTAACATGATACAATTCATCCTTTTTAGCTTCACAAGGGTTAAAGCCTCATCAATGCAATAATTGAAAGTCAGACTTGAACACATCACATTAGTATTGTTTCCTTTAATGATCATAGGGCCAAAAGTTTGCTTACTAGGGTTCTTGGTTTTCTATTTGACACTTCTAAAACTTCTACCACATACCATTATATTTTTTGTCATCATTTAAAATAATTTGATTTAACTCTTGCATCCCCTCCATCTTAGTCACCATATTCGATTCCTCATGGTTTAGCCCCTACGTAGCCATGTAGTTTGCATCTTTGTTCCCTTCTTTAAAGGTGTGTTTGATTAGCACATTGTTGAAAGATGAGAGTGTTATTTTGCAATCATCAATTATAGGGGATATACTCCATTGGATCTCGGCTCCATTTAAAAGAAGGTCAAGAATGAGCTCCGAGTTGCCCTCTAGCTCAACTTTTTCTTCTCCTAGGTGATGTAGCTTTTTAATACCAAGCCACATAGCTATTACCTCGACATAGTTATTGGACCTAGTGGCCAACAAGTTGGAAAAGTCAAGGATAATATCACCTTTCTAGTCTATTTTGATTCCTCTTGGTCTAGATTCACTAGTCCATCAATATTGCATTTTAGCTATCCCTTCTCAGGTAGAATCTAGTAGCATTTTTTCCTTTTCCATATTTTCTATTAGTTGATATCAATCAAGCTTTGTTTTATATTCCAATATTTCTTTAGCCTTAGATCAAGGAGGCTAGGGAACATAATTATTTTGGGAAAATGAGCACAATTTATACTTTCTCTAGTGATATTTTTTATGATATGGAAAATGGAGCTAGGTTTCCTCTTTTTGTTTCTAAGGATTCTATCAGTTTTTTCTTTCTAGACACACCAACTAACCCTGTAGGAAGAATAATTTCCCAAGCATTAGCTAAGATAAGATGGGAGAAGGGTGAAATCTTCCATTGTAATATCATATCATTAATGTTTTCTAGGAAAACCATGGCAAGATGACACTCCTTAAGCACCGGATTCAAAATCTCAACTGTGAATAGGCAATGTTACAGAATATGATTAATAGACCTTGCACTATTTTTCACAAAGGGCATATATGTTAGCCAATTTGAGTCAACGTTTAGCTAGGTTTTTGAGAGTGAGGATTTTCCCATGAGCAATAGCCCACCTGCGTATGTCCAGGATCATGGTGTGCCAAAAAGTAGTGATCTAAAAAATATGTAGTTATGAAATGCCTCAAAACATTTCAAAATCTATTCCTACTTTTTTCCCACCCATCCTGATAGTAAAGAAAAAAAATTAATAACTTTATAAGGCCTACTATATCTCTTGATACCAACCCTATATTGTCAACTTTCAAAATGTCTTGAAAATGTGGTTTTGGCCTATTCTTGTGTGTGTTTTACTTTAAACATGTAGTTGATGACAAATTTTTCACCAAAATTTGATGAAATGAAAGGGGTTTCTTAAGAATTTTCTTAGCTTTCTATAAATGTAAGGTTTGTCAAATTATAAGTTTAGTAAGTAATTATTAACTATTTTCTAATGGATTTACACATAAAGAGTTAATTAACACACTACTTAAAATACAACTATAACTTTCAAATGGCACAACATTTTTGAAATCCAAAAGATGCATCACATTCTATGCTTCTTCCACTATAAGGAAAAAGAAAAGAAAAAATATCTACAGAGTTTTGAATTAGTTAAGGTGGCCAGTCACAAGAGTTTTTTATTCCAAATATAATAAAGTAGAAAATTATTGATTAATTATTTATTTAGAATAAAAATGCACAAAAATATATGTCACATCCAAGCATGAGTATACTTCTTCTATCAAGAATATTATTTAAAAATATTATCATTTTATTTTGACTAATGTAGTCAAACATACATCTACTTCTTTTTTTTGTCCTAAAATGTTTGCACTATTGCATTAAAATTCAAAATTTTGACCAATCAATTTTTATTTTTTTTAGATAAGGCCTAGTAGTTTAGAAACTGAATTCAATTTCCTAGACATACTTTTCTCTCAAACTTTTCATATAAAGTTTATAACAAGTTGACAATTGCATGACAAGTTGACACAACCCTAATTTGTTAATTTTTTATTACTTTTTAAGAGCATAGTTTCCAATTGACCATGATCTTGGACATACCCACTTAGAGCATTTTATTTTTAGTGGTAGATTATAGGTCCATATAGTTTTCCATAATTTTTCAATAACAAATGAATCTTCAAGCACTTTGTAAGCCAAACTAATAGAGGAGAGGGCATTCCTATTATATCTTTAGAACCATTTGTCTTCATGGACCTCATTAAAGGGAGTAGTGTCAAGGAGTAAACCCATAAGTAAGGTAACTGCCTCTTTACTAAAATGTCTAATTCTTCTAGCATCCCATTGGACATGTAAAAGGCTAATAAGGTGCTTCCATTTGGCATTACCATTATCCCATTCAATGTACATTTTTAATTTCTCCCCCACATTCACCTTCAACCATTCAATCAAACCTTGGTCATTCACCACCTCCTTAATAGGCACTTCATCCTTCCAAATTTCTTCCCAGAATAATGATGGGGAGCTTCTTCTTTTTAGAGCCTCTTTTCTCTACCAAAGATATCTCTTAGTCTTCTTAGGGTCTCTACTCTAACCCTAACCTAGAGGATTCTCTCCTAATCCCCTTCTCCCATGAAACTCACCAATCAATTCAAGTTTCACTCCTCTAAATATCAAAGCCCTAATTTAGCATTTTTTGGCTTATCAAACAAAAACTAAACCAAATGCTCACAATATTGAAAAACCAAGCTTAGACCTTCCTCCTTAGGTTCTTGGCACATTTCAATTTATTCTATACCATCTTGACAAATTTACCATCCCCGCAACCCATTCTTGTTATGTTTGTCTCTATAGCTCTAAGAACCCCTACTAACCTCCGTAGAAACAAGGAACCTTCAATAACTTGAAAAATCTCTTAACAGGGCCTATTGATTCCTTATATACTTTGTTTCTATTGACCAAGGCTCAAGGATTTTCTAGGTGTTAGGTATCCATTGTGTTCGTATATTAAATTTTTAGAAAACCCCTATTTTGTGGGTTTCAAGGGAAAAGTCAACAATCCAACTTCTAAGATGGTCTACACTATGCATCAGACCTTCTCCTCTAGTCTATGTACACCTAGAACCCTACTCCATAGTTTCCCAATCAATATTGGCATGTGTTAACTCTCTAATCCATCTACTACTCTCTTCCAAGCATCTTCAAGCCTTACCAAGCTCCCACTAGCATGCCTAGGGCTTGTTTGCAAAAATAAAAAAATTGACTCCCACAACCTCCAAAATTGTTATTTACATAATGTACATAGAACATTACGTTATTCCTGAAGGTAATAGGTTTTCAACAATGGAATTCAAGCTTTAGCCATTTTAGTGAAACCCTATCAAAACTGAGTAGCAGGAATGAAGAACTTAAAGACATTTAATAAACCTAATAAAATGAAGACTAGTGATCAAAAAAAGAATGTATAGAGTTGTTCCATGTTCACAAGATATTGATCCATCCAAAACTGAAAAAAAAACAATCTAGTTCATGAACTGATCCTTCAAAATCTCTTTTTTTGTTAGCAATTCCTCCTTCTCACATGAACAGTCCATAAAAATGCATAACTAACCCCTTGTAAGGAGTTATTTCTAGTTTAAATAGCCTTCTGTAACTACCTAGACCCTTGTGTCAAGTTACCAACTTCCATCTTTCCTAAATAAGATTCTCTATCATGGATCCCCTTGGGATAGAAAACTACTAACCCTTAAACAACAGACCAACCTATAATGTATATTCATAAAATTGACGATGGAAATAATTTTCAAAATTTGTAAGCCTCTAAGAAATTAGGATCCTCGTCATACATTTCCTAGAAACCCTTTTTCCCTATGCTCTATAGCTTGAATTCTTGAACTGTCAAAAATATTTTTCTTAAAGAATTTGTAACCTTGTTATTAGTGCCCTTCTTGTGTTTAACTATAAATGTGTAGGATTGTAGGAATTCTATCTATTTGATTTTCCTAAGACTAAGTTTCTCTTGTAGTTTATTAAAACTTTTTTTTTTTTTAGTGAAGACGACAAACTCCTTAGGAAATAGGTAATGCATCTATTTCTTAAGGGCTTGAACAATTGCATAGTGTTCTAAGCCATATGTTGAATATCTTGTCTTGGCCTCATTGATTCTATCACAAAAAATTTCCACAAGCCAACCCTCTTGTCTTAATACTACCCCCACTACAATGTTACTAGCATCATAGTCTACCACAAATGGTTTCTTAAAACATGGAAAAACCAATACTAGCTGGGCTAGTAACTCCTTCTTCAACCTTTCAAAGCTCCCATCTATAGCTTTGGTCCATGAAAATTTTGTGATCATGCCTCCCTTGATAGTGTCATTTATCAATACAAAAATCTCACTGAACTTCCTCACAAACTCCCTATAAAATTTTGCTAGGCCATGTAAAATTTTGACTTCACTACTAGATCTAGGAATAGGCCAACTAAAGATTGCCTCTACCTTACTCTTATCCATTTTTAAACTTCCTTGAGAAACTACAAAACCCAAGTACACTAGTTGTTCTTTCATGTATTCACTTTTCTCAAGGTTCACTAACAACTTCTCCTCTTTAAGTTTTCTCAACACCATTTCTAAGTGTTTCATATGCTCCTTTTTTGTCTCGTTGAAGACAAGGATGCCATATAGGTACACAAAAACAAACACTCCTATATAATCCTTTAAGAATTCATTCATAACTCTCATGAAGGTGCTTGGTGCATTGGTAAGACCAAATGGAATTACCAACCACTCATAGAGATCCTCAATAGTTTTAAATACAAACTTCCTTCCATCACCCTCCTTTATCCTAATCTAGTAATTTCCACTCTTATTATCAATTTTATAAATGTATCTAGCTCCACCAGGAAGTCCATTAGATCCTCTATGCTAGGAATAGGGAATCTATATCTAGTTCTAATCCTATTGGTTTCCCCAGAGTCTATACACATTCTCCACTTAGCTCCCTTTTTAGGAGCGAGGACAACTAGGACTACACATGCATTGATGCTCTTCCTAATCAAGCCTTGATCAACCAATTCTTGGACTTTCCTTGCTATCTCCTTGTTCTGATATGGTGCCATCTTTTATGTAGCTTTGTTTGGCAATGACACACCTAGTATGAAATCATTTTGATGACTTATTGCTCTCTTTGGGGGTAATGTTGGTGATGCTCCATCACATATGATATCCTTGAAGTGATCTAGTATTTCTTTTACTTTTGTAGGTATAGGTGTGTGTGTTGATGACTTCTCCTCGTTTGGCTTCATCATGATGACATGCACTAATTCTTCATCTTCCTTTAAGTATTTGAGGAACTCTTTCCCACTCATCAATAATGTCTTAGTAGTAGCCCTCTCTACCTTTTCTTCTTCCAACAATTATTGTATCTTATAGGTGACTCTATCCTTTTTGAAGAAATATTTTTTTCCTTCCCATGATGCTACTTCTCTATCATACTACTAAGGTCTTCTAGCAATAGATGGAAAGAATCCATTGGAAGTACATCACACTGGATCTTGTCTTGGTACTTTCCAATAGTGATGTCCACCCATACTTGTTCATTCACCAATATATTCTAGCCTTTATTTGGCCAAGTTAACCTATATGGACACACACGTGGAATTCTTGTCAAACCAAGCTTGTGTGCTACATTTTCTAATATCACATTATTAGTAGACCCTGAGTCTATGATCACCTTACATACCTTTCCAAGTACCTTACATGTAGTCCTAAAATGTGCCCTCCTTTGTTTAGTTTCTTCCTCCATTAGTTCTTGACCAAACATCTATTCATCATTAGGTTTTCTCCTTTCTCCAATTCAAGATCAACCTCATTTTCCTTTTGACTACCATCTTCTTGCACATATGTAATTTTATTCTCACCATAGCATTTTGATGATTTCTCTAGATACCTATAGGCACGATGCCCCAATGTTCTACATTGGCAACATTTCATGTTCCTAAAATATAATTCCTTACTACTATTCCCATATCTTCCTCTGCCACCATTATTGGGACCTCTTCCTCTATTGGTGCTTCCACTTTGATTGGTATCACTGACTTGCTTAGTCCACTTAGACATTCCATAGCTCCTTTAGTAATTGTCCTTCCACTATAACCTCCCCTTAAGTTACCTCTAAAATCTTTACCTCTACCCCTACCTTTAAATCTTGAGTCATTCTTCTTTCTCAACTTTTCTTCCACCTTTCTAGCTATTTGGAAACAACTATGTAAGTTAGTGAGGTTGAGAAAAATTAGTTCATCTTGTATAGCCCACTTAAGGCCAATTAGATATCTTGCCACCTTAATGTTTTCTGCCTCTTGCACCCTTGACCTTAGAGCTAGTTTTTGGAACTCTTCAGTGTAGAAAGCCACATCAAGGTCCTTTTGTTTGAGATTTCACCTTTTCTCGTGAAGTTGGATCTCATAATCCTCTGATAGCTATGTCACCTTGATCTTTTCTACTATAGCCTTCTAGTTAGCTATTTGTTTCTTTCATTCACTCTCCCTTTCCTCTTGCACAAACTTCCACCAAATGAGTGCTTGTCCTTTCAATTTTGACTTTTCCACCTTTACCTTCTGAGCCTCTATAACCCATTCACATTCAAAATGATTATCTAAACTCTCAATGCATTCTAGGACTACTTATGTATCCATCTTCCCATGAAACATTGGAATATTTTCAAGACTCTTACCTCCAAATTCTTTGAGTGCCTTGAGGAATTGTTCATTCTCACCAAGTGGAGGATCAGGCTTAGGGATCTCATCCTCCAAGTTCACCTTTTTCTTTCCCTTACTCATGCTAGGCTCTTCATCTTCCTTTGCTAGAGCTGCCTCTTCCATTTCCCTCAATTTTTCCTTCATGTCTTCTATAGCCTCATCTAGAAGCCTAGTCTTCCGATCCATGATCTTCTTCTACTCATCTACCACCTTAGCCAATTTTTCATTGTTCACCATCTTTGTAGATCCACTTGATTCACTAGAAAATAGCATACCACCACAAGCATAAATCCTTTTGGCTCTAATACCACTTTGATAGGGACCTTCTTCTTTTCAGAGCCTCTTTTCTCTACCACAGCTATCTCTTAGCCTTCTTATGGTATGTACTCTAACCATGACATAGAGGAATCTCTCCTAATCCCCTTCTCCCAAGAAACTCACCAATCGATTCAAGTTTCACTCCTCTAAGTACCAAAACCCCACTTTAGCATTTTTTTGCCTTATCAAAAAATAAACTTCACCAAATGCTCGCAATAAGGAGAAACCAAGCTTAGACCTTCCTCCTTAGGTTTTGGAACATTTTGAGTGATTTTGCATCATCTTAACAAATTTAGGATTCCAACAACTCTTTCTTTCTTTCTTTGTCCTTGTAACCCTAAGAGCCCCTATTAGCCCTCCTAAAAATAAGGAAACTTCAGTAACTTGCAAAATATCTTAACAAGTCCTATTGATGCCTTCTATACTTTGTTTCCTATTGACTTAGGCTTGAGGTTTTTCTAGGTCTTAGGTCTCTAAGGTGTCTATACAATACGTTTTCAGAACCCTATTTTGTGGGTTTTAAGGTCAAAGTTATAAATCCAACTTCTAAAATTGTCTACACTATGCAACAAACCTTCTCCTCTAGTTTATGCACACCTAGCACCCTACTCCCTAGTTTCCCAATCAATATTAGCATGTGTCAATCCTCTATTCCATCTAAAACTCTCTTGCAAGCATCTTTGTGCCTTGCCAAGCTCCCACTGGCTTTTCCAGAGCTTTCTTACAAAAAAAAAATTAACTCCCACAACGTCCAAATTTTTTATTTACATAAGGTAAATAGTCCATTACTTAATTCCCAAAGGTCATAGATTTTCAACAATAGGAATTTAGGCTTTAGTCATTTTAGTGAAACCTTGTCAAAATTGAACAATAGGAATGAAAAACTTGAAGAATTGTAAAAACCTAATAAAAGGAAGACTAGTTATCAAAATAAAAATTCAAAGATTTATGTTCACAAGGAATTAATAAATCCTAAAAATAAAGCAAATCAATCTATTTCTTGAACCAATCCTTCAAAAACTCATTTTATGTCAAAAAATTCCTCTTTCCCAAATGAATTGCCTATATACATGAATAACTAACCCCTTGTAAGTATCTCTTTCCCATTTAAATATCCTTCTTAAACTCCCTAGACCCTTATGTTGAGTTAACAACTCCATCTTTCCATTTCCTAGAAAAGTGCAAAAATTGTTAGTGCATTTTTGTAAAGTTTTCAATGAGCAATTTAACATCTTTTGTCAATTTTGCATTTTAGGCCTCAAAACTTATCTAGTTTGGGTTGAACTATTATAAAGCGATCCTAAAACTTTTAATGACCCTTCCTAAACACTTCTTGGCCCATTTTAGGCATTTTTCCATATTTTTCCCTTTAGAGAAAGTCTAAGCTTTTCTAGGCATAACAGGACCTAAATGCTTAAAACATGACTCAACCCTAACTCCTACTTAATCATACCTTCTAAAACTACCAAGGGAATTTATCCTTATTCTTATTCACCATATAGTTTTCTAGATCATTTATGTGCCAAAAATGTACTAGGGATTTGCCCTTCCCTAAGGTCCTTCTGCGCCAAATAGGATTTTTCTACCACTTCGATTTGGGTATGATAACCTCTTCTAATCAAGCTTCTAGTTTTCAAAATTTTCTTCCATAGAGAAGAGTTACCATTGGAGTTATTCTTGCTACAATATGAACAAGAAGGTCCATAAGATAAGTATTTAGCCCTTAGGATTTTCACCCAATCTTTAACTCCTTCTAAAGTTAACCAACCAAACTTAGAGAGAACAACTTTTTTCATACTTTTGATATTTTTGACACCCAAGCCACCATTCATATTGGGTTTGCAAACTTGATTCCAATTTACAAGAGCCATTTTGGACTCTTTTCCTATACTTCCAACCATAGAAATTTATTTTGGATTTTTTAAAGCATATATGCCATCTTTGGAGGCATTAAGGAAAAAGACATAAGGTACATAGGAATACTTTGGAGGAATACTTTAAGAAGAAGGAACTTACCATGAAAGCTCAAAATTTTTCCTTTCCATCGAACAAATTTCTTCTAAAATTTCTTGATGACACTATTCCAGTAGTTATGGTTTAGTTTTTTTACAAAGAAAGGGAGACCGAGATACATATCTGGCAGACTTTGCATTTGGCATTCTAGTTCAAGAAAAATGATTCCTTGCATGTCTTGTTGAGTATTAAAAAAGAATATTTTTGTTTTATGAAAGTTTATATATTAGCTAGAAAATTTGGCATATTTATCTAACTTGAACTTCCAAGCCTTAGCTTCAGAAAGGATAGCTTCTCCAAATAGGATAGTGTTATCCACACATTTGTCATGATCTAGTGGTTGGGATATTGGAGGCCACTTTGACAACATAGAGAGCTTTAGAGAGTTTTAGTCTATTCAATTTCCTACTTAGGACATCCACCACAATTATAAATAGGTAAGGGGAAAGGGGTTCTCCTTGTCTATGGCTTATACCAATAGTAAAAAACCCTAGGGGACACCATTGACAAGAATAAAATAGCTCCTAGAGGTGACACAATTCATAATCATCTTTTGAATCTATCTAGAGAAGTTAAATATAGTTAACACTTGAGCAAGGAATGACCATTTCACCCTACCATATGCTATAGAAATGTTGAGCTTGAGAACCATTGGTGGTTTAACATTGGCATTCATAGAGTGTAAGGTTTCATGGGTATAATGATTGCATCCATAATATTCCTCCCACCAACAAAACCTTTATAGTTTTTTGAAATGATATTTCCCAAGATAGACTTCATCATGTTCACTAGAACCTTGACTATAATTTTGTAAATAGTACTACAAAGGCTAATAGGGTGAAAGTCTTGCATACCACTAGGACCAATTTTTTAGGAATGAGCACAATGTAGGTTTAATTTATTTTATTTTCCATATTACTAGTTTAGATGAAGTGATAAATGACTTTGAAAATACCCCCACCTCCCACAATGTCCTAGTATTCATGGAAAGAAATTAGGGGAAACCCATTGGGGCCCAGATATTTGAAGCCTTGGAAGGAGAAAGAATCAATTTTGACATTTTCACTATCAATCTTTTTGGTCACTACAACATTCTCCTTGAGAGAAACAAGATCATGAATACAATCTAGAAAAACATGGGTGTCTTCATCACCATCATCAAAACCACCTCTTTGATTAATGTAGTTAATGGATTTAGTATTGATATCTTCATTTGTAACCACCCTATCATTATCTACTTTAAGAGATCTAATTTTGTTTCTATTCTTGTGTTGCAAAGTGTTACGATGGAAGACTCTAGTATTCGTATCTCCTTAATAATCCACTATATCTTAGATTTCTGGTTCCGAAAGGTTTCTTCTTGGGTTGTGATGGAGTGACATTGGTCTCTATAGGATCTTTCCAAAATTTGGGAGTCTAGGTCATTCAGATTATCTTCTAGATTCTTTTGGATATTAAAATTTTGCTTTCCAAGTGCTTTTTCTTATGAAATATATTTCTAAAAGATAGTTTATTCCACTTCATAACCTTATCTTTGATAACATCCAACCCAAAGTTAAAGTTTAAAATAGGAGGAAATTTTACTTGTGTCTTCCACCATCCATCTATTAGGTCTCTGAACTTGTCATTAGATTGTCACATTATCTCAAATCTAAAATCATCGACTTTTCTTTTTCCTACTTTCCATTCCATGATAAAAAGATCTATGGTCAGACCTCATTCTAGGTTTGGCCTCAAGGAAGAAGCTATGACAAGGAAAACCTATTCAATCAAACCTAGATTAGGATTTTTCCTTGTCTTTGATTTGATCATATAAACCTTTCCCCTTTGAGGTCCAGATCTAATAAACCAATCCCTTGAAAGAAGTCTTCAAGGTTTTCCGTAATAGTAGCAAAGTTCTTAGAGCACCCTAGTTTCTCCCAAGGGAGAAGAGTAGTGTTAAAATATCTAGCTATGATCCATCTAATATTTTGGTTATTTTTCATCACATTTCCAAGGGAGTCTCATCATTGTTTTCTTTTCCCTTTTGAGTTTGAAGCATAGATGTTCACTAAATTCCAGTACTAACTAATAATAATGTCATGGAATACTAAAATAATGGATTTCCCATCAAATAAAAAAAGACTATCTAATATTTTTTTCTCATTCCAGATGATAGCCAAATCTATAGAAGTGTCATTGGCCTATTGAGAGACCCATGATTTCATTGACCAATGTAGGACATTGCCTTTTCAAAGTTATCTTTACTCATCTTAGTTTCCTGAATGAGAACCATATAAACCTTAGAATTAAGCAAGGCACTTTTTAACATATGCTTCTTAAAGTAGCTATTCAGTCCTCTAACATTCTAGGAAAGTATTCTAACCATAAAGACACTAGTGAATCCACTCTAGTTTTCTATAATAATCTAGTAGTTAGAGTTGTCATCTTTATCAGAAGTTTTCCATGGTAGTCTAGTAGTTACAAGTGTCATATTCATCACAAGTTTTCTATAATAGTCTAGTATTTGGAGTTTCCATCTTCATCACAACATTTCCATGAAAATCTAGTATTTCTAAGTGTCATCTTCATCATAAGTTTTTAATTATGGTCTAGTTCTAGGAGGTGTCATCTTTATGACAAGTTGTCTATGATAGTCTAGTAGTTGCGAGTTCCATCTTCATCACAAGTTTTCCATGATGGTCCAATAGCCATAAGTGTCATCTTTATAACAATTTTTCCATGACAATTTAAAAGATAATATAAAGGAGGGGCCCTAGTGTGTCAAAAGGGACATTAGGACCCCTTAATATCTCATAAGATCCTTTAAGATTTTGTTTCTAAGTACTTGTGCAATTTCAAGACCTATCAATACTTGAGCTACTAGTTGATGGTAAGAATTCATCATCATCATTTTTTCACATAGGCTCACACGTATCATGTGTTAAGTGAAACTAAAATGAATGTTAACTAGGTCTTCCCAAGATTAACAATCTTAAGAATGAAAATATTACCAAATTATTGATGATTTAGATATAAATCCCATGTGGTTAATGGAAAAGAGTTAGAAGAGACTTTTGGACCCATGATAGAAGTTACTAATGGAATATTAGGACAGATAGGATGCTAATAGTGAGGGGAGGAGGGATAAATCAGTATCCTCTAAAACTTAAACTTATAAAAAAATTAGTATTCTCCTTGACTCCTCTATCATGTGGTAGTCACATAACATTTTGCTGGATAGTTATTGTAAATAAAATTAACTTGCCTAATTCAACATACATCAGTCACAAACTTATAAACATTAAGTCATAACACATAAAACACATATTTGGTTATCGAGAAACCCTTATTCAAAGGGAAAATTGCAATGGGTATGATACCCACAAATCCATCACTAGTGCCGTAAGAGTTATCCTTCACATGGATGTAATGGTTTTGTAACTTTTGGTGGCTTACTCTATTAGGAGAATAAAATCAGATCTAGTAGGATCTATCATCTTCAAGGATTTTCCAACATTATGCCAAGTGTGTACTCAATTAAGAGATTTACATAGAAAACTATTAAGTCTACTTTATTCAAGGATTTAGAACAACTATAGTGATTAGAAAGTAGAAACAAATGATCAATATGATAGAAACTTACTTTTCTTGACTAGATCTGACTTGTTCTCATCTTTTTATCACCTTCTATGAGTAATTAATGATTCCTCTTTGTACAACTTGTGTCTTTGATCTTTGATATCCTCAAAACTTTACTCTATCATGAACTTATCTTTCTCACTTCAAAACTCCTCTCAACAACAACATAACTTTTTTCTTGTTAGGTCCTTTTATATTTTCCCCTTATCTCTTTGATCTCTCACCTAATTAGAGTTTGGCAAATTTCTAGAATACATCATTAATAAAAATCAGTAATCTAGAATAATCCATCATTCCATACTATTTCCTTTAATTATTTTCATTGGTATTTTTTTCCTTAGAATCATAAAACAATCAAAACACATTCTTCAAGAAATATTTGCAAGTCTTTACCTTAAACTATGTAAATCATTTTTCTATTCAATATGATCATGTTAAATCAAATTTTTTGCCAAATCAAACTCATATGCAACTATTTTTCTTTCTACTACAATTGGGTGTTATCTCTTCTCTATCACAAGTGTCTAGATCGATGATCTCTTGCCTGACTCAGTGAGGTCTTATGCTTGGTGAGTACTAATCTCGATAATAACTATGTTCATCTACCATTATTGGCTCTTCTTCCTTTCCATATTTTGACACTAAATGTCAATATAATTACCAATGGGCTTAACAGTTACAGATAAATATATGAGGAACTGGGAAGTTGAAAATAGTAAAGAAAAGAAGTAAGATATGCATGTGAGCCTAGGTTAGGTGATAATAATGATGATTATGTGCCCAATATACTAGTATCTGAAGTAGTGGCAGAAGGTCTTTACTGCACATGCACTCAAAAAGAAAATTCAGATAGAGAAGTGAAAAGTTTTGTGGAATTACTTATAGAGAAATTTGAATCTCTCTCTCTTTCTCTCTCTCTCTCTCTCTCTCTCTCTCTCTCTCTCTCTCTCTCTCTCTCTCTGTGTGTGATGCAATGGAGCTTGGTATAATAAGCCTTAAGAGACTAACTAGCTCTTAAGATCATTTTCACTGAAGGTATGCCCAATAATAGTGCCTTTAGTTATGCCATAGTGTTCAAAAACCAATCACAAGTGCTCAATAAGAGGTTAAGGTTATCACAACCTATCCCCATCCAAGAAAATCCCAATCACGAGGAAGAATCTTACATAGAAGACAACCTATCACAAGTTGCTCTTAGGAACATAATGAAAAATTTGACAGAAGACCCCAAAAACATACAATAGAACTAGGAGAAACTCTATGGTGAACTTGTGGTTTATTTAGGTCCATTACAAGGTGGATTTATGGTTAAAACCAAACTATCCAACATTTAGACACTATTTTCTTTACAAACCCACTCTTTAATCTTATGGCCCTTTTTCATGAAAATGAGACTTAATTTCAGAAATATCCACATAACCCCATGAGAAAATCATATAATTAAAGATACCCTTTTGGGGGTTACTAAAAATATCATAGCACTAGGATTAGAAGCTATAAGTAAAGTAGGTTAGACCTAGTTTTTTCTCCAAGCAATTAACCCTATTAGGTCTCCAAATAAAAAGAATGTATACTTTCTAAATGCCCAAAATTCAGTCTAAGAATCAGATCATGAAGGGACATGCATAATTTTTTTATAAAACTGATTATAAGGTCTGATGACTCTTCTGGAGCAAGTTATGGGAGAGGTTGACCAATGCTATAAGCATGCACATGGGCCTTGCATGCCTAGGGCATCAAATTTCTCTTTCTCACCCACACATACAAACTTGACACCAAAAGCATCATAATTTACATGGTTAATACTTGGGTTTCACCAAAGGCCGTTAGATTTCCATGGCGGAATCCCAAGTTATGTCAAATTTTGACTGAAACCCTAGGTATGACAACTTTTTAGAATTACTTCTACAAAAATTATAATATCTTGAGTTAGGAGATTGATCAGGACATTATACCAAGTGCATCTAAAAGATAATTCATCAAAATATCTAGAAATATACATTTATCCCCATGGTGTGTCTGTGCATGTTTGTATGCATTGCTACAACATGAAAATTTTAGGAAATTTGAGTTATTTTATTGATTAGAATGAAAAAGTACATCATGTTGTCCTACCACCAACCTAAAAGGGCTTATGTAGGCATCCACAATGTTCACAATATATTTTAAAACCAAAATTGGCTTTTGGGAATCAAATTACAAGATTATGCAATTTTTTGCTAAAAGTTGCTTGACAACTTTTTAATAATTTTTGCATTTTATGCGAATTTTGTAAATTATGATCCAAACATGGTCAAACCTTATCTAAATGATGGAATTAGGATCAAAATATGCTAAAAACATGAAAATATGAAATATCCTAAGATTTCAAGTCATTTGGATAGCTTTGACCATAGTTGACCAAGGGCTTATAATTATGCCAGTCTTTGAACTAGGCCTTACAAATAGGTCCAAATGCTTCGATACTATTTCTAAAAAATCGTATAAGTTCTTTGGGCCTTGAAGATGTCTTTGAGTGTATCAAGGTTCTTCATTTGTTATGGGTGCCCCTATACCATACTCCACTTTTTGAACTCAAGTTCCCACTTAAGGTTAATTTGTCAATAGAGGTACCATGTTGCTTGATTCGATCCTCTATCATCCAAGTTGCACCAATGTTAGGGAGCCGTTCAATTTTACTAAATGTTGCATGCATTTGTTATGCCTTTTTTGTTTCAGCAACTTGGTGTTCAATATGGCTTCCAACTCAACTAGTCTTCTTTGATGGAGGTTAGTAACATATTTTTCATCAACTTCAGTATGCTAACCTTGTTCACTTGTTTAACCTATCATTCCTTTGTAAGGAGTGAGCTTTGCAATATTTAATATTGGAGAAATATAAAAGGTAGGGGGAAGAGATATCTCATAGGCATTAACACCCATTTTGTTGAGTACAGTACATGGCCCAACCTTCTTCATGTGAAGTTTTGTATACCTACTCTTAGGTAGTCTCTCTTTCCTCATTAATTCCTAGACCTTGTCTCCAATCTTGAAATGGACTTCTCTTCTTCTCTTATCTACCCATTCTTTGTACTTCATAGTGGATTTTTGTAATGCTTCATTCACTTCATTCTACACCTTGGTGATTAGCTTTTCAAGTTCATCTCCTTGTTGACCGACTCTGAAATCCTATGCTAACTCTACCAAATCAAAATGACCTTTAGGAAGAAGTCTATAGATAGTTTGGAAAGGGTTTTTTCTAGTTGACTTATCATTTAGTCATTGAAGGAAAATTCTACTCGAGGTAAAAGAAAATCCCAACTTTGAGAATGTTTCTTGGTTAGGCATATTAGGAGGTTACCTAATGACCTATTTACCACCTCAATCTATTCATCAATTTGTGTGTGAAAAATAGGTCTATAGATAAAATTAGTTCCAAGATTCTTGAAAAGAGTCCTCCAAAAAATTACTTGAAACTTTACATCCCTATCTAGTACTATAGTTTGAGGTAGGTGATGGATTCTGACCACTTCTTTGAAAAATAGATGTGCAATATGAGATGCATCATTTGTACTTTTGTAGTGTACAAAGCAGACCATCTTGTTGAAGTTATCTAGTATGACAAAGATACTATAAAATCCTTATTTTGTTCTAGGTATACCCATTACAAAATCTGTTTAAATTAACACCCAAGGTCTTGTATGAATTTGCAAAGAATGATTAATACAATCTTTGGTTTTCGGATACTCCTTTGTCTTTTTGAAAAATTGTACGAGTATCAATGAACTTCTTGACATTGTTCCCCATCTTTGGCTTAAAAAACCTTCTCTTTACCATGTATGTTGTCTTGTCTATTCCAAAGTTACCATAGTGCTTCTCCCTAATAATTTTTTACCTCATGGAAAATTTAAGGATGCATAGTTGAGCCCCCTTGAATATGAGTCCATTCTGAATCAAATATTCATAAAATTAAGTATCATACTTACCAATCATTTTATTAAAAACTTCAAAAGCTTCTCCAAAATCTAGATGATTTGCATACAAGTGCTCTAGTGAGTCTATGCCCACACTCTAGATTTTTTCTTCAATCAATCCAACTCTTCTACTAAGGGCATCTGCCTCCTTGTTTTCCACTCCCTTTATGTGCTTGATATTGAATGTGTATGCTTGTAGTTGTTCTATCCATTTAAGATGCTTGACTGATAACTTTTCCTAAGAATTAAGGATACTTAATTCATGATTATCAATATAAACTAAAAAATCCTTATGGATTAGGTAGTGTCTCCATTTCTTTAGGGCTTGTACCATGGCATATAACTCTAGATCATATGTAGAGTACTTCTTCTTTGCCTCATTGAGATTTTTGAAAAGAATGCTATAGGTTTACCTTCTAGGATTAGGACTATATGCCAAGTTACTTGCACCAATCTCAATAGTGATTACCTTATTGAAGTTTTGGTGCACCAAGATTGGATATTGAGAAACTCTATTCTTCAAGTATTGGAAAGCATCACTAGTCTCTTTTCCCTAACCAAACTTGTTCTTCCTTCCTCCTTTACTAGTGTCTAGCATAGGAGCACATACATGACTGAAATTCTTGATGAATCTCCTATAGAAAGTGGCAAGTCCATGAAAGCTTTTTATATCACCTTGGTTCTTTGGTGGAGGCCAATTGATAATGGCTTCTACCTTCTTAGGGTCCATTGTGAGGGTGCCTTCTGAGATGACCAAGCATAGGAACACAAGTTCCTTCTTCATGAATATACACTTTTCCAAGTTTATTACCAACTTGTGCTAATGAAGTCTCCTCAAAACCTATTCTACAGTTCTTCTCTTCTATAAACAAAGATTAGTATACCATCAAGGTATACACAAACAAATTTTCTAATGAAATCAATGAACATCTCATTCATGAGTCTAATAAATGTACTAGGTGCATTACTTAACCCAAAAGGTATTACCAACCATTCAAAAAGGCCTTTTAGTGGTTTTGAATGTTGTCTTCCATTCATCTCTTGGATTGATCCTAATTTGATGGTAGCCTAACTTTAAGTCAATCTTTGTAAAGTAGCAAGCAAGTCTCCTAGTTGATTTAGAGGGTCCTCAATCCTTGGCATGGGAATCTGTACCTTATAGAAATATTTTTTATAGCCTTTCTATTAGTACACAATCTCCACTTTCCATCCTTTTTAGGAGGAAGGACTGATGGGAATACACAATGACTAAGACTTCTCTAAATCAAACCTTTGTCAAGAAAATCATTGACTTGTTTTGCAATCTTTTCATGTTGGGCTAGAGTCATCTTATAGACTTATTTGTTAGGAAATGATGAGCCATGGATCAAGTCAATTTAATGACCAATATTTCTTAAGGGAGGGGGCCTTAAGGGAAAATCAAAAGTAGTCACATCAATATACTTATGTAGAAAATCTTTGATTTTGTTTGGTATAGGCTCTTTATCTTTAGAACTAATATTTTTCTTAGGCTTAGAAATAATTATGAATCCTTGGGAGTTAGGTTCTTTCAATTATTTCAGAATTTCCTTCCCTCCTATGGTGACTATAGTAGACTCTACCTTATAAGTAGGCAACAGTTTCATTGTGAAGGTTACCCCATTCTTTGTTATGTAATAGTTGTTCTTCCTACAATGGTGTCTAAAATCTACATCAAATTTCTAGGGCCCACCAAGGAGAATGTGGGAGGCATCTATCTCAACCATATCACAAAGAACTCTATCCTTTAAGTCTAAAATAGAGAACTCTACCCAAGATTTTTTAGTTACCAATGTTTGCTGACCTTTTGTGAGCCAAGAGAAATGATAGAGGAAGGGGTGAGGATTCTTAGGAAACTTAAAATTCTCAACCATTTTAGAGGACAAAATTTTTTTTGTTGAATTGAACCAATTAAAAGACTACACACCTTTCCTTAGAATTTGATCTTTTTTCTGAATAGCTTCCTCCTTTGGGTTGGCTCTTAGGTCTAAGTGATTTACAAGAAAGCTTATCTCATAATAAAAAATGTTCCTTGTTCAGGTTCAAGATCTTTGTTGTCATGTTTATCTTCCTTAGTGAGTTGAGCTCTCCTCTACCCCTAATTGTTGTTCCTTTTCTTAGGACACTTACCTACATGGTAATCCAACTAGTTGTAGTTGTAGTATTTGATGGAGCTATTGCCACTTCCTCTACTTCTATTGAAGGACTTATGTCCTTTATAGTTCACTTTAGAACTAGACTCTTCCTGATCCTTGTTTTGATTAGAAGTCTTATTGCCATTATTCTTACCTTTTACCCAAGAGTTTTTGTTGACCTTGAAGTTCTTATTAGTGTTATGTTCCTTCCCTTTTATTTCCTCTTTCTTCCTTTTCTATTTCTGCTCTAATTTGATGTCTAATTGATAGCACTTATTCATAGAAGTAGGGGTGTGTAGACTTAGTTCCTCTTGGATGGGTACCTTGAGGCCTTTCATGTATCTAGAAAGTTTGTATTCCTCATTTTCCACTCTATTTTTTTTCATACACAACTTTAGGAACTCCTTGGTATAGGAACTCACATCTAGGTCTTTTTTTTTAGACTTTGCTTCCTTCTATGGAATTGCACCCCATAGTCTTCAGGCACATAGTTTTATTTGACTAGTGTCACCATCTTATCTCAAGATGAGATCATGCTTCTTCCTTTCTTCATCCTTTCAGTTTAGATGAAGTTCCACCAAGTTAGAGTTTCTCCCTTCAACTTGGACTTTGCCATTTTTACTCTATCTCTCTAGAATGCCTTAAAATTCAAAGAAACTTGTCAAGGCCTCAATCCAATCTAGTGGAACATCTACTTTCATTTTTCCATTAAAATTTGGTAGTTCCACCTTTCCTTCCATGGTCCTCTTATCCATGGATTTGAGAGAATTCAATAGAGGTCTCTATTCTTCATGCACTTTACCATTTTGATTAGGGTCTTTTTCTTGTTCATCCCTGTCATCTTCATAATGTGTCTCTTTGTTCTTTTCCATCTTGCTTTCAAGTTCTTTCAACCTATTTTCTAGAGTAGCATTGGTTATCCTCTATTCTCTCATGATCTTTCCAAGTTTTTCATTTTATACCCTTGAAGGTATTTCTTCTTATTTAGTAAGAGACATGGCTCTGATATCACTTGATGCAATGGGGCTTGGTATAGTAAGCCTTAGGAGACTAACTAGCCCTTTAGATCCTCTTCACTAAAGGAATGCCCAATAACAATTTCTTCACCCTTGCCATAGTGTTCAAACACCAAACACAAGTGTTAAATAAGAGGTTAAGGTTATCACAACCTATTCCCAACCAAGGAAATCCAAATCACAAGGAAAATCCTTGCACACAAGTTGCTCTTAGGAACACAATGACAAATTTGACACAAGGCCCCAAAAACACACAGAAAAACCAAGCGAGACTCAAGGGTGAACTGGTGGTCTAGTTAGGTCCACTAAAACATGGATTGATGGTTAAAACCAAAATATGACACATTTAGACACTAGTTTCTTCACAAATCCACTCTTTAGGCTTGTAGCTCTTTTTCATAAAAATGAAAATTAACTTCAAAAATATCCACATAACCCCATGAAAAAATCATATATTTAGATACCTTTTTGGGAGTTACTAAACATACCAAAGCACTAAGAATGGAAAGTGCAAAAAATGAAGGGTATACCTAGTTTCTTCTCTATGCAATTAACCATATTAGTATCCAAATAAAAAGGAGGTATACATTCCAAAGGCCCAAACTTCAATCTAACAATTGGATAATGAAAGGGCATACATAAAAAAGTTATAAACCTAATTACAAGTTTTGGTGAATCTTTTTGGAGCAAGTTATGGGAGATTTTGACCAACACTATAAGCATGCACATGGGTCTTGCATGCCTAGGGCATCAGATTTCTCTTTGCCACCTGCACATACAAACTTGAAACCAAAAGCATTATAATGTACATGGTTAATACTTGGATTTCACTAAAGGCTATTACTCTCTATCCTCCCTTGTATCTCCTTCACCCCCCCTCTCTCTCTACATGTTACTCTCAATCTCTCTCATTTCTTTTGGCTATTCATAACCTAATGGGGTATAGAGAATTTGATGCAATTATTATGGTTATTCATAATAGGGTCTCATTTTACTAGATTAAAAGAAAAGATTAATTTTTTTCTCATTAATGAGCCAAATTAATTTTTTTCTCATTAATGAGCCAACCCCTATTTTTAAAATTGATGAAATATACAAAAAAGTAATCATGTTATTTGTACTTACGACTAATTTTTCATGGTGTCCACATTTTGTACACAATCTTGGTGCATATTCCCAATTAAAAAGGAGAAAAAATATTGAATGAATAAGGAGTAAAAAGATAGAGGAAAGTGTTGAAAGGAGATTATTTAAGTGAAGAAGATTGATGAAACCTATTATGGAACAATCATTATTTTTTCACTGATGTCAAACTTGATACTTTTTGGTGAGACAATTGCTTACTTTGGTATGAATACTTGATCATTTGATTAATTAATGAAGAGGATTTTAAAAGAAAGGATAACAAGAGAAGCTAGAAATAGGTTGCATTATATGGTGTATAAAAAGAGCACTAAGACCAAAAAGGACTTTGATGATATAGTGTATTATTTATCTACTTGAGGCTATAATGAAAGGATACTTGAGCAAAGACTCTAGAGAAGAAGCTAAGTAAAGAAATGTGTCTACCAAGACTGATTGAGTAAACAATAGAAGCTGAGTAAGTTAATGCAAGTCGAATAGAAAGTTAGTGGAAGCCAAGAAGTAAGTTTAGTATGTGCCGAGAAAAGAGAAATTTAATAGGTGTTAAGTGAAGAAATCATAGTATGTGTCGAGCATCAGAAGATGGCAATAGTGACCAAAATAAACTTAGTGTATGTCGAGCAACCCAGTGTTGACTGAGATATCAAAAGACAATGTTTATTGAGAAAACAAATTACTATTAAAGAATACTATTAAAATGAGTTACATTAAATATTTGATTAATCTAAGCCAACAAAGTTGATTTCTTGAATTGTGGGAAGCATTTAAAGATAACTATGATTAGCTGGTAGCACATAATTCAAGATAAACAATTTTGAGATGAATTCATAGAGGATTATAAAGGAAGTTTCCAGAGGGAATAAAATGTAAATATGGGAAGATTCAATGAATTTGACGTAACCCTAAAATGGACGGTTGTGGTTAAGCAAAAAAGACCTAAATTCACTATTTAAGGAGACAACAAGCCATAAGAAACTTGTAATGTGCAAGAACCTAAGAAAGACAAGAACTCTAGGGTGTTTCTTCATACGGTGGTTGAATAAAAGAGTTTGTAGTTGGCATACTAAGAAAGAAGGATTAAGGAAATGAATGCTTGACGGGTGAACAAGTTGTCAAAGATGAAGAGGATGAATTCCCAATAGGATGTGAGTTCTATAATCTACAAGTGATTTGTTTCATTATCAGATCAAATCATTTTTTTACTCTCTAACAATTGTATTGATTTGGATAAATCCATTGGAATAAGGTTTTCCTAATACTCATTAGAAAATCCTTTAATGGGGTGATATTCTAATGGAATGTTCTAAAGTTCTCTAACAAGGCTCACTCCTAATAGGGTAATTGAAATTATTTAACAAGGTCACATTTAACAATGTGCATTGTAACCTTTAACATGGTTGGCTCCTCACAAGGATCACTTAAAAAGAGTGAAAATTGTTAGCATGTTATTGGTGGGTTTTCCCAAATTTGGTTTTTGCATAAAATTCTCATGTCAAAATGTGTGATTGATCTTGTGGTATTGCATATTTATGTTTGTACAAATTTATTTTGACCTACGATAACAATATGCATATGTGTAAGATATCAAATGATCAATGCATGCATAAGTACAATTTGAATTACTAAAAATGTGTATTTGTACATTTGGACATTGGATAACCAATTCACCCTGACACCCCCCTCCCCAAGCTATTCTAAACATTCTAATAGAAAGAAGTCATGTTACATTGTTGAGGATGAACATGTCATGTCTAGATTAGATGATAAGAATGAACGTGAGGATATTTTATATGTATTTGTAAAACAAGATTCAGATAAGGAAAGGTATGAGAATAAAAAATCCCTAATTTCTCATAATAGAAAAAATGATAGATGGATTATTGATAGTGGTTTTCACATCAGATGACATGTAATATTGATAAGTTTTATAGTTTAGAAAAATATGATGGTGGAACTATTATGTTTGGAAATGATATTTTATATCTTGTGAAAGGTAGAAGATCTTTGATGTTTATTGATAAGATCAAATTTCATGATTCTTATATGGTTGAAGGTATGAAATATAATATTTTGAGTTTTTGTAGTTGATTAATATATGCCATCGATTGGAGTTTCTAGACATAAAGATGAAATTATATGATGTTGATGGAAAATTGGTTGGAATTGGAAAATAGACAAGAGGTAACTTATTTTATCTGGATTCTACTGTAAGTGCATGCCTATTTTATAAACTTGAACATGTATGTTTGTGGCATAAGAGATAGTGCCATATGAACTTAGATAATATAAATAAACTGATTAGAAAGAAGAAAGTGACAGATTTAGAAAACTTGCATAAACTTGGTAATGGTATTTGTAAACAATGTCAACTCAATAAAATGAAAAAGTCTAGTTTCTCAAGAAAGTGACGTTCATATTATGATATTATGGAGTTACTTCATACTAGTTTGTGTGGTCCTATGAAAGTTGAGATTTATTATGATGATAGATACTTTATTCTATTTGTTGATGATTATTCAAGGGTGATGATTGTGATATTTGTAAAAGTTAAATTTGATGCATTTCAAATATTCAACTAGTATAAGGAAAGAGCTAAGAAGGAAATAGCTAAACATATGAAATTTTTGAGATCTGATAGATACGGTGAGTTTATGTTTGATGAAATTACCAATTATTGTATTGAGCATGGAATTAAAAGGTAATTGTTAGCACCAAGGACACCACAACAAAATAGTATTGCAAATAGAAGGAATAGATGAACTATTGGTTATTTTAGAATACCACTCATTGAAAAAGGAGTTGGAAAGATATTCTAGAGAGAAAATATAAGTGCTACACTATACACTCTCAACTGAATTGAGTTGAAGAAAGTAACAAACATTATATGATATAAACTTTGGTATGGTCATCCACTAAATGTAACTTTTTTCAAAATCTTTGGAAAAAGGTTTTATATTCAAAAATATGAGAGAAATGGATACTTTAGGTGAAAATGAGATGAAAGTATATTCCTAGGTTACTGTACGAGGAGAAAAGCATACAAATTTTTGAATAAAGTGACTAAGATAAAGATTGAAAGTGCAAGTGAAAGAACTAATTAGTTTGTAGATAAAAATGACAAGGAGAGAAACAAAGAGCCAAAATCTTAAAATAGATATGTTTATGTACAAGATGATGCACATGATACTATACCTATGCACCTAACCAAGTCATTGAAATTATATACAAAGTAAAAAAAATGAGAAACTAAGAAACAACAAAGAGATACTAAACAACTACCTACACTACCTGAGCCATAGATAGAACAACTCAAGAAGAATTTTGTTCCCCAATTGAGTGATGATAATGATGGAGAAAATAGAACCAAACCTATCTTAGAAAATTATGTGAGAAGGTACCTTATACAATATCAAATTATTAGAGATAAGAGTTTTAGAGTGATGACAAGAAGTAAGCTAAGACCCAATACATGTTAATTTGATCCTAGAATTGTCAGAGGCGCTCTTGAGAATGATAATTCAATTAATGTAATGATGAGGAGATAGATCAGATTGAAAGGAACAATACATGGAAACTTTTACCAATATATAGAGATAATATTAAAACAAAATGGATGAGTTAAGACTAGTTGGAACCCCTATGGTCAATGGATGCAAATTATCTAAGGAAGACAATGCTACTGAAGTAAATTAGACATGTAATACATATCAATAATTAGAAATTTATAGTATATAGTAGGCAATAGACCTAATATTGTATATGCAATTGGTACATTTGTAAGATTTTCATCCAATCCTAAGGAAACCCATATAACTTCAGTAAAATCGATATTCAAATATTTTAAAGAAACAAGAATTTAAGGATTATGGTATAAGAAAGAAGGTGATTTTGAGTTGAGAATTTATGCAAACGTTGAGTGGGAAGTAATAATTGATGATAGAAAGAGTACAAGTGATGGAAATTTTTTTTTAGGAGAGAGATTGGTAACATGGATGAGTAAGAAACAAAGTTCTATTTCCTAGTTCACTACTAAATCTAAGTATGTTGTTGCTACTATTAACTATTGAAGTATTGTATGGATCAAGAAATTATAGGAAGGTATGCAAGAGTAAGTCATAAAATTTATTATTATCTATTGTGATAATACAAGTGCTATTAGAATATGCAAGAGCCGTATAATTCATGGAAAGACAAATCATATATCTATTGAATTATCACTACTTGAGAAATAAAGTTCAGTAAAATAAAGTTAGATTAGAGTATGTAAAGTCCAAGGATGAGATTAGAGGTATATTAAAAAAACCATTCTTTAAGGATAAATCTAAATATATGTAGGTAATTTAGGGGTATTTTTTGTATCCAATATTCACTTAGAAAAGATGCATGGTGTATTGATTAAAGGATGATTGGAATATCTTAATGGATTTGATGAAGGAGTTCATTCTATAGGGGCAATTCCTAGAGCTGTGAAAGTGTTTATAATAAAGATGATATAATCAAAAAATGCAAGGTTCTATACGTTTTCAATTGAAGCTTAGAGTTAACTTTCACATTGATTTCAAAGGGGGGAGAAGCAGAAGAAGGTTCAAATGTATGAAAGAAGTAGAAGAAGGAGAAAATGTATGAATAGTGAAGTGTTGAAAAGTCAAAGGGGGAGAGACTGCATGAAATATAAGAAAATTAGTATGGAGATGAGTAAAGGGAGAGAGAGTATGAAATAGATTGATTACTAATGTAAATGAAACAAAGATGCAAAATATATGAAACAAGAAATATGTTTATTTGCATCAATGGGGGAAAGAACATGTTGTAGAATATCTAGTACACCCAAAGGGATAAATTATCGATTTATACTATTGAACAAGTGTAGTATATCTGAAGGCGAAGCGTAAGCATGTTGTAAACTAAGCTGATAACCTAATGAAGAATAGAGGACCTAAGTGAAGTTAGAGAGCCAAAGATGTTTTGGTATGTTGTTTCATAATAGATTTTCATTCAATAACATCTTGTTCATGTCATATATTTCTATCAATTCTAAATGGGGAGATCATTGGCCCCAACTGATAATATTGTTAATATATACGAAAGAGTCATTTAAGTTGTTATGTTGTCATTCATGTTAAGCCTTAATTGGTGAGGCATTATGCTAATTTAATAGAGTTCTGTATCATTTTATTGATGAAGATGATTTTATTGAGGAGGAGGATTTAAAGTAAGTATAATGATGATTTAAGTGTTGATAAGTGTAAGGTATTTAATGGGAACTTGATGAGTTAGACTATGAGATTACCATGTTTGTTTAACATTTTAGCATTATTTGATTAAGTGCTAAGATCATATATAAGAAAGATAGTTTGGTTAGTGAATGAAGAATCCTAGTATTAATAGAGCTACGTTTGTTGTCAGCAAGTACATGATGATGAAGTGATAGATGTCAAGTACTGATTGGCGAGAACAATGATAGCCAAGTGTAGTATTGACTAAGAAATGAAAGGATGATCATTTTGAAAAATATTTAGTCTAAGTCCTACATTTTGTAACAATTAAGAATGTTTGTGTAGTTTTAAAGATAAGTATGTGGTTAGTTATGATATCAATGGATGGAAAAAATCAAATAAGATTGGGTGAAAGAGATATGATAATTTGAATTGAAGCATAAAGTTCAAGGTAAAGGTATGAGACCCAAGTGTCTTGATTTAATAAATTTGAGATGGATGACAATTAGACAAGTTTCATTAAGCCAAGAAACATGGGAGAATCAAGTGAAGTAGCAAAAATCTCTAACCATTGTATCAAAAACCCTCTTAACCAAGTAAACCTAATAGTCTTAATAGAAAATCCATTGTATAGTAGCGTTTTGTTGAATTTTTTATAAGTCCTTTAGAGTAAGTCATTCTATAGATGTTTAGGAGTGATAACCTCTAGATGGTATTTGGTAAAACCCTCTAACAATGTCGCATTAATAATGTATTTATAACCTTTAACAAGGTTGGATCCTCATATAGCTCACTTTAGAAGAGTGACATTTTTGGGTTGCTAATCCTAGGTGTTTTATCTGTTAACATGGTTTCCATGTTAAATACTTATTTCAAACTATGTGGATTCTTATTGTGTTACATATTTATCCTAATTTTTCAAATCAGTATAAACATAAAGTTTATTATGATACTTGGTATATGAAATGAAGGATTTCTCGGATGATTAAGTTTCAATGTCTTATATTTTGACCAAGTTAGTAATTTGGAACTTTAAAGAGTTAAAGTTTTTGCAAAAGTATTTAAAGGCGTGTAGGATATTGGTTATAACTAATTCACCCCTGCTCTCATTTATCTAACATATTTTCATCAATATCCCTCTATATAAGGTTATGGAGGATGCATTGTTCTCTTGGATCTCATGGAATATCTTAAAAATGACATCACCTACCTCTCAACCTTAATGGGAAAATTATATGCTGCATATTTTTATGCCACTCTACTAGAATAATGGATGACCTACCTTTAAAAACTATAATTCTCTTTGATCAAATAATCTATCTATTAGTCCCTCTATGGTGGATGACTCTAAGCTATTACTAGTTGAGTCTATGGTTCTCTCCACTCACTCTTTAGTGATCTGGTGACCTCTTCTATTCTAGGACCATCACCAACTATCTCATCTTGGACCTCCTTATCATTTATTATGAAAACTATTTCATATATATGTTTTCATACATGTTGAGTAGCCTTCTTAGCCATGAGAAAATCTTCTAGTATCCCTATCATGATATTTTCCTAGTTTCTCAATGTTGAAAGAAAAAACTCTTATAGAACCTAGTGTACTATGCTCTCCCAACTACCTCTACAAGCATCTTGAAGGTTGTGCACTACTACTAGAACCTAGGTGTCCTCTTTTTCCCTTGGTAGAAATGTTTCCTAGAATAACTCTCTAATGACCTAGAGGTCTCTTCTTAAAAGTCAAGCATCCTTATTCAATACAAGGTTCTCAAATTATTGGGTATATAGGCCTTGGAAAGGAATATATAGAAAAATAATACCTCTAAGGTTGTGTAGCTCTATCATATACAATCTTAGGTAGGTTATCCCACCTTTATGGTACCAAGTATTTAATCTCCTACTCTACCTCTAGGAATGATAACCAAGGAGCCTAGCCTAGGTCGTCAACCTCTGTAAATCTAGCATATGTGGTAAATGTGACTAAGGAATACTTCATGCAAACACACTATGACCAAACCATTGAAATTAAAAATATTTCCATGAACTATGGAACACATCTAAGTAAGGTTCAAGAAGTAAACATATAGTGAAGCTAGGACTGGGCATCATTTCAGGCCTTTGGCCCACTGTATGGCTGCCAAAGAACACATATAAAATTATCCAATTTCCTCTATCACTAAGAAGTCTTCTTAATGTAAGGTTCATTAATCAAACTAAATTAATTAGAAACACGAGGCTTCCCATCATAATATTGATTGTCAGACAATAGTCCAAAAAGAAGAATATGCTCCCATGGCCATATGTGCAAGAGAATATTATTAATTTCTATTTCCTTTACGCCTTGGTAGGTGACCTTGTACATCCAATGATACATATTGGAAAGAATAGAAGACCCCAAATAAATGATAGTAGGAGGAAAGATAAACATTTCTAGCATATGAACCCACACATTAAAAAAGAAAACCTTGTTGGCCTCTTTCTACAATCCCAAAGCACCTAATGAGTCTAGCTAGAATATAATTAAAGAGACTATGTGGATCATATCTCTAGATGATGTCATCCCAAATAATTGATCTATTGAGGATGATATTTTCTTGGACCACATGTTAAAGATCCTTTATACAAAGAGCCTTTATACAGATACAAGTCATGGAGTCAAAATCTTAATATTTTCCATAAAATCCTATATATGTCCTCCAACGTGATCATAGGATCACTTGTGGGAGGAGAAATATATTTTTCTTTATATGGAAATTGTGTACAAGCATGGTAAGTAATCCATGATTCACCTAGCTAGAGACATCTAAAATAGATGCCTAAGACCAATGTATCAATCTGACCTAGATATGCATTTGAAATGTCTCTCACCAACCACATAGTTGTAAGATATGTCTATATAAACTTAAAATATAGCATACTATTATACAAAATAAGAAAAGTAAAGTCATATGAGAACATGATCAATATACCTATAAAAATGTTGAAATCAAATATAAAAAACACATGGAAAGCTTCTAAACATCCCACAATGTGTGTATATAAATTTTAAATGAGGAAAAAATTTGATAAACTAGCTTAAAAATAATAACTATTTTTTGTAAAATAAACATGTTCTAAAAATTTTCTCCAAAGTCTCGTAGAAGTAGTTACGAGATAGAATAAAACTATAGGTGACAAAAAAATAAAATATATACACACTTAGATTATATATGAGTAGTTTGAGAATGAAAATTTTAATGGGTTGAAATGATAAATTACACTATTGATAAATTATTTCATAAAATCTCTAATGAAACCATACCAAAAACATTATAGGTTAAAAATGATAAGACATGATTTCTAATCCAAAAATGCAAGAAACATAATTTTTTAACAAAAATCAATCAACAAAGGATTGAAATGAAATTTTCAATGGTATAGAAGAGGTAGGTAAGTGTGGGGTAGTTATTCTACCAGTATCTCTCAAAATGATGGCTCTCCAGAAGCTCCCTAAAAGTCAAGTGAGTGAATAATTTGAAAATGATATTTTTGGACCTTTTCTATACATTATGACCTTATTTTGAAAGGGCTTCAATTAAATAAAAAATCACACCCCTATCAAGTCAAATGATCCTAGTCCATTTTATGAACAAAATTGATATCTACGATGATTTACGTAGTCAAAATCATGATTTAAAATTTCAGCTCAAAGGTTGTTGAAAACTTGTGAAATCAATCTATATAACATGTAATTGGTCAAGGAATTTCATCATTTCATTTTTGGATTATTTGAAATAGATCAAATGTCAAGTGGGCCACTTGGTCAACCGAGGTTGAAAATCTAGTTATACTTTGTCCATAGTGCCTCAATAAATAGAATTAGAACACATTTTTAAAGTGTTTGTATTTTCACTATAGATCCAAATTTTGCATACACAAATCTTTAATAAAATACCCTTTTTAGGCAAAGATCAGCTACATAAGGTTATTTTTTCCCTTTTTTTCTCCTCAATTGTGTCCTCTTAGTATTAATGGAAAAAATTGAAACCTTCTATCATCCACAGTCATGAAATAGAATTTTATAATCTTCAAATATATGAAAGTATATCAGAAGTTCTAGTGATACTTCATTTATCATTGGACCATTAATATTGGGATTGATGTAGACCATATTAATCTATTATGTATTTATATTCAATTCAAAAGCTAGTATAAATGAATCACATTGAACAATTGCAACATACATTCTTACAATATAGATTAATAGATAATTTCAATGGCTACCCTTTTTTGAACTCTAAAAATTTTCTACTAGACTACACTTTCTAAATGAAGAAAAAGATATATCTTTAGGTGAATTCATCTTTCTCAGCCTTTCAAATTCTCACACACATCAATGCACTTTTAATAATCCATTGATAAAGTTATTTACCAATATAGAAAGAATATAAACTCTAACTAAATGACAACTATTTGCCAAGTATATTAATTGTAATTTTAGATTCTCTACCAAAATTTATTTTCTTTCTTGAATAAATATTAGAGATGATCTTTTTATCTTAAAATGCAATTAGAATTTTGATAAAAATTCAAAATGTTTATTTGATATAAGAAAAAAGTATTTGAAATAATGATTTCTTTCCAAATGTTTACTTGGTATGTATATTTTAGTGGTATAGAAATATTATAATATATGATCATACACAAAGTGAGATCTCTTTCAAATCTAGTGAAATGGAACTTACTAATATTTTCAAAATTATATCTCAATAAAAGGTTGAATTAATTTTCAATTAAACTTGGGTTTTTGTATAATTTGAAAAGATATCTTCATATATCTACATATTGACAAATATTTCTATCTTTTCTAAACATGCACCCATTTTCTATTAAATACCTATATTCTAATAAATTCATCCTATGTTTTAGTTTAGCACACAAATTTTTACATAAAGAATGTAGTTGTAATCTTAGATAGCTCAGTTTTTTACCTATAACAAATTTAATAATTGGTAAACCACTTGTATTTTACTATCTTAAATTAGAAATTAAATTTTTGACTTATTGGTTCCTTATATTTTATTTCCCCAAAGGTGCTAGCTCCACAATTTTCTTAAATTTGATGCTACTTGCTCATTTTTAAAAGTATAGATTATTGTTGACCCTCTCTCATCTTATCCCATTAAATCATTAGTCAATTGAAAAAATGCTTATACACTACAAGGAGTGACAAATATCCCTACCCTATTCAACCCTTGCTGTCATCTTTGACCATCCACACAATTTGCAAGTCTTGTGTGTATTTGACTATGAGAACATGTTTTCTAACAACATACTTGTGACTAATTCCAATATTTTTTGAAGTATATGAAGTCATTATCTATAATATAAAAAGAGTCTTCTATATCAAGTTAAGGCAATAAAATATTATAATAAAAATGTCTATTTATTAGACCTAGACAAGGAGGAGTTTGTGACTATAAATTTTAACCAAACAAATAGATTAATCATAAACATTACATTAATATAAATTTAAAATAAGTTCTATGAAAATTGTCTAAATTCAATACGATATTATCTATGGAAAACACTTGACCAATATCCATTTTAATCAATAGAAAACCATTTAATTTTGCATTCACATTTTATCCAAGTGATAGTCTTACTGATTGTCTTAATCTTTGAAAAGTTTGTATGGACAGATTTAATAGTTATTAAAAAAAATATTTAACTTTGCGTACACGTTCTATTCAATTGATAGTCATACTAATTGTCTTAATCTTTGAAAAGCCAGTAGGGAAGGATTTAATAGTCATCGAATTTTATTTCTGTTTTGAACGAGTTCTAGGTTTTCAACTCTTCGCCGTAGGTTCTTTTGGCGGTGGAATGCTTCGAATCTCAAAGGTTCAATATTATGAATGGGAATTTGAACTTGAACACTACATTTGAATAGCGTTATTCATTTTTGCTTGGTATTTTGGACCCCAATATAAATCAAACGACATGGAAGCTTCTCATAAGTTAACGCAGTCGTTTAAGACGCAGCTGCAGCTCTCAGAATGTTGATCGGGAGTGAAAGGAGGGCCCATATGACAACCAAGTTCATGGTTATTATCCGTTTCATAGGAAGAGATTTAATTGTGTACGATATCTTTACAAACCTGGTGATCTTTGGAGAATATTCAGCATTTCGTAGGTTGACATAGACAGTTGACAATGGAAGGAATGGATGTTCCAGATCTATGTTTCTGAATAGTCATACAGGTAGGATTGTTTATCGAAATTTTATCGAAATTTTAGGGCCACGCTTTATTTCAACGGATTGTTTATCTTAATGTAAATGAGACGTGACAAAGATATTCTCGTTTACCTAAATATATTTGATCTAAATATTATGAAAGTTAGTATATTATATTTTAGATTCATGGTAAGGACAAACATAGAAATTCCATTTCGTTAATTTAATAGTTTCAATATGTAGGCTTTTATATTTTTAATATTAAAATAATAATTAAAAGATATTATTCTTTTCTAAGAGTTATCAAAATTCATTTTTAATACCTTTTATCACTTTTATATTAGAAAGTTATTTTAGGGAATTGTTGGAATGATTGTTTTGTACTGAATAGTAAAATATGAATTTGAACATTTTGAAATATTGTTATTATGATAAAAATTATATATTTATTTGCAGTCATATTTGTATTATAAATATCAAGTGTAGTACTAGATCATTTCTATGCCAATAATGAATCTTTCTTAACTCTTATTATTTAGGATTGATCTATTTGCTCACCACTATTAGGACATTTATCTACAAGTATAAGTGATTTGTGATTATTTACACGAGTGATTATTGATGCAAAGTGGGTTCTCTATCAATTGACACATTCTTTTACCTTTTTTGACCCTATCACATATAGTTCCCCTTATAGAGTGCATTGTTATTGGCCAAAAGTAAAAACCTACATAGACAATAAAAAAGAATCATAACAATCTGATATAGTTTTCCACCTCAATTAAGCACGCAAAGTTAGTGATAGAAACTATTATCCCCTTTTTGCTAGAACATTAAATCAAAAAGTAACTATATGTATTGGTTTTGTGATCTATTGGCAGTTTATGTGAAGTGATTAATATGAGAGCATTGATCTCTCTTTATCTTTATTTTAATCTATTCCATTAAAAAAATTGATATCACATTTGTGTACGATGCATTCAGAGTTTATTGTCATTCTATTGTTTCCTTATTTTCTTACTTCACTTTTATCCTCTATATGAGCACTTAAAAAAAAAAAAAAAAAAAGATTTAAATTTCTATGAATGAGTAACAATGTTAACATATTAAGGAAACAAAACTTTAAGTATCACATAACATTACAATAAACCGTCTCTTATTTTAAAACTTTTAGTTTTGTATGTGTACATAGGATATAAAGGAAGACTTCTTTGTGCATGGATGTTTAAAATCATGACATGTATTAGAGAGGACATTGAGTGATTCAAAAGTTAATGTATTATTGGCCATAAATGCACTTTAAAGACAATAACAATCTCGCCATTGTGGTTTAAAATTTGTAAATATAATTTCCATCTCTTAAATTTGTAATATGGTTGCATGCAATGACATATAAAATAATTTAATTAGTGATTCTAACTCTTATTTATCTTATTTTTCTAACATACATTCATAACTTTCCTTTTCAAAAGAACAGTCTTGTATCCTATGCTAATATAATACAAATGACCAAAGATGTTTGTTATGTTGTCTACAATTTCTCAAAGTGAAAAATTGATAAACTAAAATATATTGTCATTATTATTTTTCCTAAAAAGGGATTGACAAATCATTAATGATAGAGATAGGAAATCACAAACATTTGAATTCAAGTCAATTTTAGGTATACTAGAATCTTGCACATTACGATCCAATAAGAAAAGAATTGTAAAAATTTATGACAAATAATAGACCTATCCAAAAACTAGAACCTAGAGGAAAAATTAACATACAATAAAATTAATTTAATGGAGGATACAAGAGAACCCAAGTTTCAAATTAGAATGTATAAATAGACTTTATCCTACCACCATTTATACTACCTTTCTCACAATATGAAGAATAATTTGGACATGTGAATTTGTAAGGATATCTTTGTTGAGATGAGAAAAGATACTCAAATTGAGAAGGGGTCTTAGGTCAACAATATGGATAATAAGGTTAGTGTAGAAACACAAAAAGGTGTCAGAATAAGTATATGGGAAACAAGATACTGAGAGGGGGAAGGGATGGGTGAATCAGGATCCTAAACTTTTCACTTCAAAAACATTTTCATAAATCCACACTTGATTCATCTCACATAATAGATCTACCACTAAAATTGTATTGTTAAAACATAAATGAAATACACCACATCCATAAAAGAATTTAACACATAACACAATGATTTTTCAATCTAGAACACTTTAAGATGAAGGTAAAATTAAGGTGGCATTTAAACCCAAAAATCTTCACGATTACAACAATAATGTTAAACTTATAGGGTTACAACGTTTGATCATAAGATATGATCTACTGTGTGATGGAGCTTCCTTGTTAAAAGCTTAAGAGATTATTAGGTCTCACCTTGTTAAAGGATTTTACACTCACAATGAAGTAAGGACTATGTTAGGAGACTTAGATAGGTCTGTTAAGACCACTTTGTTAAGAGATTTACCTTGTCTCAATTAATAATAACTAATTTATTATCTCACCCTTGGTTTTCTTTGTAAGATGATCTTTGGTCTCCTCTTTATTGTATCTATCATCTGATCTGATCTCCTGATAACTTTTTTTAGTCCTTCATTATCTCTCTCTCTCTCTCTCTCTCTCTCTCTCTCTCTCTCTCTCTCTCTCTCTCTCTCTCTCTATGTGGTCTGTAACACCCCGCTCAGGAACCCAAGAGAAATAAACCTAACATGTTACAATATTTACTGAATTATTTTTCTTAAAGGTTTAAACAACATCAAGATAACATTAATGTGGAAGCAATATGAACATACACATCAAATACACATTAACTATTATAGAGATAACATTAATGCGAAAGCAATATGAACGTACACATCAAATACACATTAACTATTATAGATATAGTTTCAATTCCTCAAGGGTTCCTTTATGTTGAGTCACATTTAAGAAGTTTAAATTAATTAGTTTACATTTTCAAGTACAATGTCTCATGATCTTAAAGAAATAACAGATACATAATTGCATAAGCAAATACATAAGTATATCTAATACAATGAAAGTACATCCAATTAATAAAATCCACTGCACATGTCACAAGGTATGTGAGAATAGATACAATACATCAAAATAAATGATAGCATTATTACGTCAACTGAAAAGAAGTCTGTGAGATAAGAAATAAGAATGATAAAGATACATCTTCTGAAATGAACATCCATCAGTTGGCAATATGAGGGAAAACCTAAATGGTAAGAAAACACTACCTCCCAACCATGTGGCTACCTAGTTAGGCTTCCACTCCCATTGTGTAGGGAAGATAATGAATGATCCACATACAACTAATCAAACATAAAACGTTCCTAGGCATGGAATACCTAATAGCCAAAACTACCTCAAAGGTAACACATGCTACTCAAGAAGATAAGATAATCCAAAAAGAAAGAACACTCATTCAAATACCAACACCACATAACCAAACATCATACATGAACCCAGTGTAAATCAAATACCAAGATCATAAGATAAAGTCAACAAAAGATATTCATCTCAAGTCAAAAGCCACATGTCAAAAGTACATCATCCATGAATCACCAATCATCATCAGTGAAAGTAAATAACCACAATAAACACATCAACAATAAGTACACCACCAGAGGTACACAACATCTACAAAAGAGACTTAGGCTACATACTAGGGAGTTTCATCACATGGTCAAACTACTTGAGTTACCCTTGACTGGTCTCTCAATGGACTCCGGACCCTCAAGTGTTGAGTTACCTTGTACTAGTTACTCTGAACCCCAGACCCTCAACGTGACGCATGTGGAACCAGAAAACCCCTCTCAAGAAGATGAGGCAACTAGTAATACTGTCATCCCATTCCCATCCTTAGTCTATACAAGCACTCAAGGCATGGGTGGATCAAATATCTCGAACTTATATTTTTAGTGTATTTTCTCCCCAAAATATTACTTACTAGATTATCACTTATTACATAACTTACAATAGGTTACCCTGGCACTAACCACTTTGGGTCTCAGACCCCTACTACAAGCCACTCCCAAGTCATGTACCTAGACAACCTCTCCTAAGAACATAAAACACAGTTATGTCCCATACCACAACACCCATAATGATCAAGCTCAGTTCCTTAATATGCAACCTAAAAACAAGTTGGTTCTCCAAACCTAAGTACACATAAATGCTCCACAAAGTAAACCTCATAAATAAAATTTCAATTTGAATCACAAGACATATTATGACACCCAGCGACATAAATGGTATAAAAGAAATCTCACAAAACCTCTGGTGTACAACCTAAACTAGTCAACATCTAATCACTCCAAAATCCAAAATCATAGATAGTACAAACAATACAGTTCATAGTTGGGTTTGACTTTGAAAATACAGAGTTGAGTTAAACAATAAGGATTTACCCCATAATAATTTAAATCAATTTTCTACAATACTCTAAGGGTAAATTTTGTTTAAACCATTAAAATAATAACTAAAGAAATAGTCCCAATCCTATTGAAAATCATTAGCATTATAGTATGAAATCAATTTCATTACATACTCCCCTTTTAGTATTTAAACCTAATTAAACTAGGTTTAAATTAATGTTCATGCAATTTAAATCCCTATATTAACATTCTTAATAAAGGGTATGTTTAACAAATTTAAAATAAACTCATTAAAATCAGATTTATTAATAATAATGAATTAAAATTTAAATCTTCCCTGACATCTTATTAAGTATTAAATATTAATAATTAATATTAATCTATTTAATAATTAATTTAATAATTAAAAACTTATCTAACAAACATTATGATATTAACACTTATTAATTTAATTTAATTTAATAATAATGAAATTAATATTAACATTCATTAATAAAAATTTGTTAAATAATAATTAAATATAAAAAAAGTTTGTTAATAAAATTCATTAATAAATGTTTAACTAAATTTAAATATAACAAAAAATATATATTAATAAATTAATTAATAAAATATTTTAATTAAAATTATTATTAAAATAATATAATAATTTAATTTTAAACAACTTAAAAACAAAATATAAATTAATTAAATAAACTAAATAATACTTAAACTACTTTTACTTTCTTTTCTTTTAAAAAAAAATATAAATAAGGGAGACCTACTTCTCCTTTTTACCTCCTACTTACGTGGAGTAAGAAATACATGAGCCTTGATCTTTTTAAAAGGCAATAAATTTTAGTACTCCTCCTATCAATTTATCCAGTACGTTCGATGTCGGATACGATGAGATTTGATTTATGTTTTATTTTAATTTAATTTTTTGTTTATTATTATTATTATTTTTTAAATGTATTGAAATCTATTTTATAAAAGGCTTTTCAATAATTTTATTTTATTTTTCTGTGTAGGTACAGATTTGATACAAAAACGTTCCACCAACTAGATTTTTTTCTTCTTTTATATCGAATATATATATATATATATATATGTATGTATGTATGTATGTATGTATGTATGTATGTATGTATGTATGTATGTATATATATATGTATATATGAATATATATGTATATATGTATATATATGTATATACATAACAAGATTACAATCTAATTGTAGATCAATTTTTTTAATTCTTTGCAAAAAAACAAGAATAATTCTAAAATAAATTATAAATTTGAAATAATTTTTAACCAAACCCTAGCTCACAATTTCATTTTCTCTTTAAATTTTCTTCTATAAAATAATGAGAAACTAATTTCAATCAATCAGATCTGGAAAATAATCAAGATGATAGACATAATTTCAACCACACAATCAAACACGGATCAAACAGATCTTTTCCGATTGAAAATGCATTCAAGTGATTTCAAACCCTAGCTCACACCGATGCTAAACTCTGAGAACTAGATGAAAATTCCTACAATAGGAAAAATCCTTCAAGCCATGAAAAATTCCCTTCATTTCCAAACCCTCCGAGTTGTTCTCTGAAACCTATGTGTGTCCTAAAACTTGTGTGTGCAATAATGACCCGAAAACCCTCTAAAATAAAATCTAATTACCTATTAGGGTTTCTGTCTCCACAACTCTAAAATTATACTTGTTTTATTTAATTATTTCCTGCATGCACAATTAGTTTGCTTTTTAATTAAAATATTATTTTATTATTCCTTTGATGAACGTCAATTAAATTATTATATCACTTTATTTAATTTTCCACTTGACTTCACTTTAAATTAATTTATTAACTTTTTAAAATCTCATGCGCACTTTAAAATATCTTTATTAACTTCACATATTTTATCTTTTAATTATTTTCCTATAATTTTAAAGCTCATGCATGCATCATGCGAACTTATAACTTTTTCATAAATTTAATATCTTTCTCTTTTTTTTATATTTTCGAAACTTAATTGATAAAATATTTATCGACTTAATTAATAATAATATTTAGCATTTATTTAAAATTGAACTCTAAATATATTATTATTAAAATAAATAAATATTATCACGTTCTAAAATTTATTCTTATAACTTTTATCTTTGAATTCAATTCTTTTTATTTAATTAATTTCTCAATCAATTAAATATAATTAAATATTAAAATGTCATAATAATTTTCCATTAAATTAAGTCATTAATTTAATCTTTTAATTAGACTTAATTAAAAGAAAATTCATCAAAGTGTGATAAAACAACATAAGCACAAAAGACTCACGGGTTTTAAAAAGGGTAGACAATCTATTACAAGTCCTCCTTGCAGGAGAAGTATTTTAGGCTATGGTTGGGATTGGACCTGATCATTATCTTTCCATTCTGACCATTTGAGTAATTGTAATTGGGCACACTCATCTTGATAATTCAGGGAAGTCGATGCCTCGTACTTGCATCCTGCATAAAAGATGAGCATGTACATATATATAATATATATCTAAACTAAACAGACAATGGTAGGGAGTGGTTGAATGTGTAGATCCCGACTAGTAGGTGACTATGACTCCCTCCCTTAATCACATCAAACGTGTTAGACAGAAAGATAAAACAAACATGTGCACCATACACATGCAAGTATGGGGTAAGTATCATAAAAATCACAAATCTAACATCAAATGCTCAGGTATAGTAATGCATCTCTATCAATACAAACATAGTCATCATTATGGACATCACGTTAACATTGTTATGAAAGAAACCACATTTACTGATTAGGAATTATCAAGACATCATTAACAACACGTGAAATGAAATCAACTAAGAAATTATCTTTGATATATCACTAATCCAAGTCATGAAATAATATCATAATATTGTAAATCCAATATCTCTAAAACTAACCAATGCACAAAATTGGCCGAAAAGAATTTGAGAATCAGAACATAAAAGTAAACTACAATTGGACATTACATGGTCTGCTTTGAAACTTAGTCTCCCCTTCTTCACCCGCATAAGAATACTGCTCCTTCTCCTTCTCTATACTCACACACACATGTGCACATGCACATGGGCACACACACACAAAAAAATGAATAAATAAATTATAGGGTTTAAATCCTCATTAAATAGGTGTTCAGTGAAGGTTCCAGATCTTGATCAATTGTTTACAGATCATCATCTTTTGTTGTTTCTATCCCACTTTGTGATTGGTTGAATTGTATGCTTTGGGATCATTACATTATGAAATGACATGTGATCACCTTCTTATATAGTTCCACAAATATTAAATAACATAGAAAATTTGGCCAAAATAGTTTACATATGTGTTTGTGCCATAACAAACTTATATGACATAATTGAACTACTTTGTACTTGAATGCTTTAACGCTTGTTCATGTAGGCTTCTTCATGTTGTGACTTGGATTCTATATTACTTCTTGCTTGACACTTAATAACTTGTCAACATTCTTGGTTTCAACTATGCTTCTTAGCATGTATGTCTACTTGGTTACTACCAAATACTTAACAATCACTATCCTACTTTGTATAAGCATTGTATGCTAGGCCATTTCTAGATAACTCGGTCACGATGATGACATTGTAATCTTGCCTAGTAAATGACTAAGTGTTAGGACACTAATCGACAAAATAGCAATCTTCCCCTTCGACATCAGTGGAAAAAACATTTTTTCATGAATAAACTAATCATATCTTGCAAAAATAAGTACTTCTCGTGAGACCATAATTTGATGCTACAAAATTCGATATCAAATCTTTGATCTACACATTGTTTTTTCTTCTCTTATTCCTTATATTCCCTTTTATTCTTTCATATCCCCCTTGTGTTCATCGCTGATGGAACTTGGGGTTGCTAGGACTAATTGATACTTATCAAATACTTTCTAATAACTTGCCACAATATTGGCATAGTGTTTATTCTATCTTTCTTGAACTTGTTCTAAAATTTGAAAATAAATCTCTAGCTTTGCAACTAGATTAATGAATCTTGCTATATGTGAAAATTGTGTACCTTTCTTCAAAATATCTTTGACAATAGATACCACCATCTTAATAATCTCTATATATGGCAATAATGTAGTTGAATCAATGTCAAATTATGCCCAATCTCTATATCTTTATTCATGAGCTCTAATATCTACATTTAACAACTCTAATAAGTGTGTACTATCTTTTGTAAAGAAATCAATATCACACTGTTTCAAATATAATGAATTAGTGGTTTGCAAAATTAATTCTAGCTATGTGACTGATGTAGAAAGCTTAGCTTGTCTATGCACAAGTTCTTGTGAGACATTCTGTAACACTTTATGCTTCATTCTTCTTTTAGACCACTATAACAAATTTTCATTAGTGTCTATGTCTTCTATCTCAATTCTATCAACTAAATATACTAGCTAATAAAAAAATGTATGTTGATTGTTTAAATCTATGATTTTCAATGCATCTATAAGGATATCTTTGATAGTATGTAATATTTTCTTTCTCTTCTTCTATCTTCTTAGTTGTTCTTATTTTTCCTTAGGACTCAACAAGGTTTGTATCTCTTGCATTTGCTCTAGTGTAAGATTTTTCAAATCATACATAGGTAATGTAATTATCTCATCAAGGCTCACTAACTCATCATCTTGCTCACTTAAATGAGTCACATCTTGAGATTGTGAAGATCTATCACTTGGTAGTGATAATTGCAACTACTTCCCCTTTTCACTCGATCTTGATTTTGGTTGTTGAACTTGTGTAGAAATCACTATAGGTGTCATAGTTACTTGTTCTACATTTCTTTCAATCAAAAATTGCATCAAAGCTTTAGTAGTCTCTTTCTCTTTTTGTTTTACTTCTTCTACTAATTTGCCTCCTTTTTCCAAATTAGCATATAAGTTAATGATGTACATAAAATTAAAGCCTTACTAAGATTCTCAACACTTGTATCCTTCGTAATTGACCTCACATTAATATCATAAATCTTCTTATTTTTAATCTTTTGATATTTTTCTATCTATAATAAAATTGGGTTAGTACAAAGTTTCCTTGAATTTCCTTTTTTGTTAGCATATCCAGATTAGGTGGATGGGTATTAGTGTCATCTTTTATCATGACAGTCTCTTTCTGTTCACACTAACTTACTAGTTATTGAATTTTCTCAATCAGCTTGGCCACTTCTTGTTTATATTCATCTTCAAAATCTATTGCATCTCAGTCTTCCCGTACTTCCATAGATGGAGTAAGAAACTCAAATACTTCTTTCCATATATGAATATTATCTTGCTCAACTTCATGAGATTTATTTTCCAAAACCTTATATGCCTTGTCTCTTGATATAAACTTCTTGAAAAAATCTTTACGACTGTAGATATATGATTCTTCCCTAAATCTACCATAGCTTGTGCCAATGTTGTCTCTCTTATTTTCTTTTAAGTAGATAATCTGCCTATTTCCACTTTGCATCAAATATGTTGTACAAACCCACTGGAAATGTAATTCCCAATTCTAGGGGTGTGCATCTAAATTTAATCATTATGTTAATTGTGGAATCTTTAGTCTTATCTTGATCAACATTATTTAAAGAATCATACTGTATATATATATCTTTGAATCACATAATACTTTCAAACTCTATCAATTTGGTACATACTTGATCCATAGTCATTGGAGGGAGACTCTTCACTATTTGAAATGTTCTAGGTTCACCAAACTCATTCTTTTCATCATCTTCTTCCTTATCATGTGCTATAATCAGTTTTCTCTACGACTTTTCTTGTGTTGGCTACTATTTTTTTCTAGTCAATTTCCTCTTCTTAGATGGACTTCCTATTAATTTTTTGACAAGAGGCTGAGAATTCCTTTTCTTGGTGATGATCACCTTTCCCTTGGCCTCTAAGATGTCGCAATTTCTTGCATATCCTTTTTGAGGATGACCTTTACATTAGGTTCAATCACATCAACCTTTTTCTATTCGATCACCTTCGACTTCACAATAGCAAGTTCTTTTCCTTTTCCCTCCTCAACCTCTATAGGGGTGATCCCACAATACTAGGTGCCTTTTTTGTTGGACAAACAAAATTAGAACCGAATGGAAATTTTGAATTTCCAATTTTCAATTTTTTGCATGAACATTAAGGAAATGTTCACGTGAACATTCCCTACATTTATGTTTGCACGAACATAAATAAATATAAGTAGGCATGTTCACGCAAACATAAGTCCTATAAATGTTCACGTGAACATACAAAAGTTACTATTTTCATCGTAAAATTGCCATTTAAAAAAAAAATATCTTTGTACAAACATGTAAAATATGTTCGAGGGAACACTATGTTCACAAAAACATAATTTTTTAAAAAACTTTTATTTTTTCTTTAAAAAAAAGAAAAATTGGTATTTTGACCATCAAAATTGGGATCAAATGATCTCCTACTATACGTCAATAAATTTCAAATTGTGCCTTTCAGAGAAAGCTTTCCAAGGACTATAGTTTTAATAGGTATTATATTCAATACGAATTTCAAAAATGAGTTTAACTCATTATAAATTTATTAATGATTAAACATCAACTAACTTCAACACTTCAGGAAAAATTGTGAATTATGTCTTTTTAAAATTTAAAAAAAATCTAGGAAGTAGGTTGCTAAGATAGCTTTTTCTTAAAAAAGGAAAATTTGATTTATGTTATATTGAGTTCAAGTTATCCTAGTCAAAATGAACCTATGTTTGAATTATGATTCATGTTACTTCAAACCTTCATAAACTATACAAAATTCAACCAAATTGAATCAAACCAAATGCATCCTCTAGATGTTGATGTTACAAATCTAACATTAAAAGAGTTACCTCATTATTATTTCTAGAAAAACAAGTTATGCCTATCAAATGGAATGTCACTCTTTAAAAATTTAGATTTTTATATGTACCACTTTTCGAAGGAGAAGAAAAAATTGACTTCAATAATTTTTTATTATAAAATTAAATAATATGATTACAAAGTAAGAATAGACTACTAAAAATCACTAGTTTACATCATCTTCAAATCATTCATATTTTGAGAGATATAGTCACTTGAATGTGAGATTTATTTCAAAAATATTGATTTTAGTGTCAAAATTGGTCAAAAAGAGGAACCCATTATTGTGGGATAACTCATAGGTTGTCTAGACACTTCTCCTTGCTCCTTATTTCCACCCTTAGAAACATTTCTCTTTCTTTGCTTCCCTACTTTGGGTGTGTCAGATTCAACAGTCAAATTGACAATTAAAGTTTCATATGTGTCAAGTTGCTTGGCACTAGCATCTATGTCCTAAGTTAAAAGTGAAGTAACTGCTACACTTTGCCCATCTAAATTTACTTTGGAGGGCATTTTCCTTAGCCATGTTAACCTTGGAAAAACTATTTGAGCATATAGAAAATATGTATCTACAATGAAGCATACTTCATGATAGTATTTATCCACAATTGACTTAGGAGTTATCATTTTATTCCTCATATTTACCTTGAATTATTCAAAGTAGTTATCCATTATTGCTTCAAAGTTTTCATCCAATCTATTGATTAAATCACTTATGTAATGCCCCACCAAGGAACCGAAAAAAATTTAACCTAAAGTTTCACAAAGTTTGTCAAACATTTAAAAAAGAAGAAGATAATAACTTAACAACAATAGATATAACTATAACGGAAGCAATAACATATACATAAGCACATACCATAAAATAAATTACAATTCTTAAGGTCCCATGATGTTGAATCACATTTAAGTTTAATAAATACTAAAACAAATATATAACACATCCACAATAAAGAATAACTATAAGTATGAATCCATTTACATAATATACAATTATAGGATGTCGCTTGGAAATAAATAGAATGCACAATCATCCATTGTACAAGTCACTAGTTATGAGAGGCTAAAATAATATACATCATGAAATAGATTACATCATCTTGTAAGATCTATGAAATCAAATACAATATACTTAGAGTATAACTATCCATCATAGAAATACAAGACAAGTAAAAAGGAATATTTGCACAAACACATGCACCCAATCTCAATGGTATAAGAAAATGCACTACCACTCGACTTCAAGGAACCCAAAAAGGTCCACTTCCACTGTGCTGAGGAGATTTAAACTCAAGTTCTAAATAGGATAACAAACTCTAAAGTCAAAATCAACAACTAGGTTCAAGGAATCACCTAAAAGCAAACTATCTCAATGGTACCAAGACACAAGTATCAACTAATCCGAGAGGTAGCATAGACACATAGGAAATCTACTATGCAAGTGTGAAAGTGTAATCACATGAGCCAAATCTAAGGCTACCCAATAGTGTTTTAATTCTCCAACCCCCTAGTGTCACTATGTGATATTAGTATCCTTTAGTATAGACAAGGCATACTAACAAGTCATATCTAATGTTACCCTGGTAGTCTTTTAATACTTTGACCCCCTAGTGACTTTCTGTGGTACCAAATTCATATTAATTCATTTTAAACCCATTTAAACAAATATTATTACTTATTAAAATAACCTACAATGGGTTGCCCATCAGCCTCTTTAGGTCCTTATCCTCCATTGCAAGCCACTTCCCAACATGAGGTACATAAAACCTACCCTAAGCTTAGAAAAAGAAAAAGATCTCAAATGATTATAAACCACACATCAGTTCTTAGACAAGCATCTAGAAAGCACGAAAATATTATTGATCCTTGAAAATCAAATACACATAAACCAAATCCATGTCATAACATGATGTCACTAAACAAACAAATTATTTAATCACATTAGTCCTATACAAGCAATTGGGAAGCAATCAAGGATAATTGATCAAAAACTCAAAGGTTATATTAGGAAAGACACATCATCCACCTCAGTTCTACACAAGAATTGGAAAGCACATCATAATATCTAATCAAACTCATCACAGCACACAACATAACACATCACCATGATCAGGTATAAAAGATCATAATCAAAACATCATCATGACATCACTAAACAAAACTCTCAAGCCTCTGGTAAACATCCTAACTGGTCATAGCTAAGTCAACCTGAGCCCAACATCAGTAAATCACACATCACATATAGTACATACAATAGTAAGTTTCATATCTTGTTAGGTTTTCAAGAACACACAAGTTTAATTTTCACTTAAAGATTTTCAAGTTTTTAGTTTCATTTTCAAAACACAAAGATTAAAAAATAACAAGGGTTTTAATTTTTTTTTCCAAGTATTATTGTTTATAGAGTTTTCAATCCCAAAGAGAGTTCACATTTTTTTTTCATTTCCAAATATTATAGTTCATAAGATTTTCGATCTCAATTAGGATTTCAGTTTCCATTTCTCTATTTACTAGGTTCACTATGATTTCCAAGTTCACAAGAATCCTAGACGATTCAACTAATTCATCTAAAGTTGTTTGAAAATTGTTTCATAGTTCAATTCATTATCAAAACATAAGAGTTAAATAAACATACACATAACAATTATCATCCTTTTAAAGTATTACACTTGTTAATGGTTTTTGAATAATCAAAAGATATAATCAATCTCCCAAAATAATAGAAATCATTTCCATAAAGACATCATCAAGAGAAATCTAAGTTTACTTCAAAATAATTATTTCTCAAATTTCAATTATCAATTTACTTTTCAAATCTGTTTTAAATACTCATAAATCATTTCATATCTAAATTAAACCATCAAGTAAAATCTGAGTTTACCAAACAATCAATTTCCCAATTTCTAGTTACCATTTGCCTCATAATTATATTGTAATAATAAATGAATTAGAATTATAATTAATTATAATTACAAAAATCTCATAATTAAATATTATTATTAAAATTTTATTATCTTTTATTAAATTATTAATACTAATAATTATTTAATTAATTAAAATACACACACACACACACACACACACATATATATAATATTATTTGTTAATAATAATTATTAAATTAACTAACATAATAATGTTAATAAAATATTGATAATAACAATAAACTTTATTTATAATAATACTAATAAGTAATAATTATTAATTAAATTAATAATAAAATAATAAAACTTAAATAATAATAAAAATCACAAAATGCTTCATGCGATTACAAATTGCATCTCCTAATAAATGGGATAGCTGCCTAGGGCCTCGACTACCTAAGGTATCATACACTACCTTGGCAGCAATATATTGTCTTTAGACAATGTCAAGCTGCCATAGCAGCGTGCTCTCCTTAGGATAGTCACTGCTTAATGGTAGTCAGGGGTGGGGGATGGGGACCTCGCCCCCCTACAAATTATTATATATATTTATTTTTAAAAAAAATAAACAAACACCCCATCCATACAAAATCGCAATGTAGAAAATTTAATTTTCATTTCTTTAAATTTAATAATGTGATTACATGGTAATTACAAATTTTGCTATGAAATCACATTACTTTATATATGAGTGTGTGTGTGTATATATATATATATGTATGTATATATGTATGCATATATGTATATACATATATATGTATGTATGTATATACATATATATGTATATGCATATATATATATATATATGTGTGTGTGTATGTGTGTGTGTGTATGTATGTATATATGTATATATATGTATATATGTATATATGTATACATATATATATGTGTATATATATATATGTATATATACATATATATATATATATGTATATATATATGTGCATGTATATATATATATGTATATATATATATACATACACACATATATATATATATACACATATATATATATGTGTATGTATATATATGTATGTATATATATATATATACATATATATATATATATATATATACATACACATATATATATATACATATGTATATATATATATATATGTATATATATATATATACATACATATATATACATACACATATATATATATACATATATATATATATACATACATATATATACATACATATATATATATATATATATATATATATATATATATATATATATATATATATATATATATATATATATATATATATATATATATATATATATATATATATATATATAGACACAAACACACACACACAAACTTGTCAATATAAACCTGGTATACAAATCAAGATTAAATAGTCAAAATCGATAAAAAAAAAACTTGGTTTTCATCACAAAACCCACATCTTGATTTCAAACACTCAAACAAGGGTTTCAAAACTAAAATTCATCCACAAACATTTTCAAGAAATGAAGAACAATAATTTCAATATGAGGGTTACAAATTTCTAATTTACATACAGATGATCTCCAAATGAAGAATAATAATATCATGAAGAAAGGTTTTAGATTCAATTCATAAGTAGAGGTCTCTCAAATGAAGAACGATAAAATCACATACAAGAGTTTCAAATTCAATTCAATTTTGGAGAAAGATTCACAAACATGGAGAAGATAGAGAAAAAACAAGAACAAGCATCTACTGCTCAAATCCACAAGATCCTCCATGGATCTGATGCAAAAATAATGAACATAAAAAACATACAAACAGTTCCCTTTCCTTTCAAAAAATCCCTCCTCTTGGAAATTGGCACCTCCAAGCCTATGTAATTTCACAATGAGCTCTAGATCTCTAATAAAGAGTTTTACCCTAAATTTCGAGCTTGGATTGTGCAATCATGCGAGAAGACTCATTGATCAATATCTTTTATTATTTTTTAAATTCTATGCACAGCCTTTTTGGCAATTTAAAATATTTTTATTAAATTAATTTTCTTTCTCGCTTTAATTAATTTATTATATGTTAATATCATTCATATGCTTTATACAATTTAATTAAAATAAACTTTATTAAATTTATGTTTTCTCTATCTTATTAAAATCATGAAAATGCTTTTAATATAATATTCATTAATTTAACTAACAATATTATTTAGAGTTTACTAATTAAAATAAGACTCTTAAATAAATGATTATTAAATAAAATAAATTATATAAAACACCAAAATTGGAACTATAACTTTATCTTTAAATTTAATTCTTTTATTTAATTAATTTCTCAATTAATTAATTATGATTTTAAATATGGATTTTTTTCTTATAAAATTTCCATTGAATTAAATCATTAATTATCTTTTCATTTGATTTAATTAGAACAAAAAACATCACAGACCCACAAGACTAAATATGAAAATCCATCATAAAGTACATAATACAAAAATAGACTCTAGGGTCAAAATCTTGAATTCATGTCACCTGATGAATTCGGAAAGGTAAAATTAACTCAGATACCTATCGTACTTTCTAGGACAATTGGCTTAGGTTAGGATTTGGACTCAAGAGTTATCTCCCCACTTATACCATTGAGATATTGTGATAGGGTATACTCATCCTAACAATTCAGGGAAGTCAATACCCAATACCTGCAATCTACATAAAATTTACGCATGTACATAAACATTTATTCTAAATTAAATAGGCAATGGTGGAGAGTGGTACATCATATAGATCCTAACTAGAAGGTGACTATGACTCCCTCCCTCAGCCATATTAGGAATGTCAAACATAAAGTAAAATAGATAGGTACACCATACACATGTAAGCATGGGATAAGTAACCATAGAATTGCATATAAGTAATTCATCTACTAATCATCATGAGATAAATGAAAGTCATTAATTGAGCATATATATCATCATCGAAACAATCATGAAATAACTAAAATAACTAATTGAACATACATATATCATCATTAAAAGGATAAGCATAAACACATGAAATAACTAAACAACTCATCACATAAATCAACTTAATATGAAATGACATACAATCAAATCTAGTAATCAAGTACCAATAATCATAAAACACAAAGAAAACTAGCCTAAAAGAATCTGATAATACAATAAAAAATGTCAACTAGGGGTAGGCATTACAACTTATATGTTCCATAGTTGTTTAATTTCTATCCCAATAAACTATTCCAATCATAGAAAAATTATTTTGTACATAGAAAATGTACAAACTAATAAGGATCCAAACTTACAAGAGGTATTCTTCACTTTCTTCACTACCTCTAAGTTCTCTATAAGCTAGAGAAGTTACACCTTGGCAAGATCATAGGAATGATCCTCCTCCACAATTTTGTAGCCCAAATTCATTGCTACACAAGGTATGTTATTCAACCTCCTAGATTGATAAAATTTGTGTGCTATCACATGGATAAAAACTTCAATTAATGGGTCCTTAATTCCATCAATTGGCATACCATGACCATTCCACTTTTCCTTGGTCATATTTTTAATTTCATCCTTCATTTTGCTTCTAATAATCTTTGGTTGATCCAAGGTAGGGTACATAGTTACCCTACAAATGATAGCCTCATTGATCTTGATCGGCCCACCTTCTAACCATATTTTGACATCATCAATATCAATGAGCTTAATCTTTATCCATTCATCATAAAAGGTTTTAGAAATCCTAGGACATGTGTAATCCCTTTCTCGACAACGATCTTGTATTCATCCTTCAGAATTTCATCAAAACATAGTTAATTATAAGATGCCCTAATCTCAAAATCTCCAATTTCTCCAGCTTTACAAAGATAACATGATGTTAAATCTTAAACACTCAAAACTATAGGTAAAATTGATGATAAAGCTCCAATATCATTAATAGTATTTTTGAGGTTAACTAAATTTCTGAATTTAGGTGGAGGACTTTGATCATTTCTTATGATTTGTGCATTTTTGTCATTCATCAGTTCACTTCCAGATGCCTTTATGAACTAGGGTTTTAAAAACTATTTTGCAAATATCTTGACCAAATATTTAACTTGACATTGAGAATGATACTTATATTTTTTCACAAATTCACTAATAAATAATTGTGATTCTTTTGCTTTGGTTGCTAAAATTTCTTATATCACTTGAAATATTCTTGTAAGCTCTATAATCTCTTGGTGAATAAAAATGAATTTCCAAATTATTTAATTACCTTCAAGCTTTCATTTTAGGTCTAGAATTAATATCTTTGTACTTGGTTGGTGTATGACAACTAGCTTGGTGTCCCCTTTAGCTCAGTTAAGGTTACTCACTCATCCATAACTAATTCATTCAATCAATATATTATCTTCCTTGATCACTCGATCTATACTACAAAGCTCGATCAATATAGACTTTACCACTAATGCTCAATACTGTATGATTTTCTTTTTGTAATAGTTCTTAATGCATCTTTACTTATGCAACCATGAACTTTGATGACTTCTATGCTAGGAACTAATGTAAAATATAATAATGAGTATATAGTTACTACATACCTTCCTTCTTTAGCGAGATGTGATGTGATCACCTCTTCCATTAGATTGGGTGATCATAGTTTGATCTGCTCTACTACTTTTAGCACTTAATATCTCTATCCATGTTCTATTTCCTTTAGGTTTTTCACTTTCATTACTTGGTGCTAGTGCTCGCATTTTAGTTTTGCAATTTCTTTTGATGTGTTCAACTTTGAGACAACAAAAACAGAATATTTCTCTATTTAGCCATTTCTTGTAATTTTCTCTAAAATATTTTTTGATGTAATTCTCTAGAACATGTCCACATTCTCCACAATAGTAACAAGTGTACCATTTATTACAATCCCAATTGTAGGAGTTGTCTTTCCTTGATTTATGCGTTTGTTTTTCAAGTAACCAGTTTGAATTTTTCTTGTATTTGCACTCATTAGCTCTATGTCCATACTTTTGACAATTGTAGGAATGACCTTGGAATTTAGATACCTTTCTGGTTGAGTCATTATTCTTTGATCTACATTCATGTGCTTGATGTCCTCCTTCCTTGAAATTAAAACAATTATGACATAGTTTAGGTTTAGGAATTTTCTTACCATTTTTTCTTCTACAAATGTTAGTTGTGTGACCAATATTTCCATAGTGATGCCATGTAGGTTTTCCTCTAGATTTTGTATTCTTTAGTTTTACACTTTTAGATGATTCTCCTTTTCTTGTCAATGAAGAGTGCTTGTTGTATCCTAGTCCATAGGTATCTTTTGTTCTAGGTGATCTCAACATTTCTTCAAAGTGTTTGATTGCTTCATTTGGTTTATTTAATCTCTCCATGAGTTTCCTTTTATGCCTTAACTCACTTTTCAATTTCTCATTTTGTAGCCTTAGATTTATGATCTCAAAATATTTTCTATTTGCTTCCTAATTTATAAATACTAAATAATTTATCATATCTAGGTGATTATTTGTAAACTTTTGTACTTCAAATGATCTCTCTTCAAGTTTTCCAATCATTTATCTTTTGTATTCTTCATCCATGAGATTTTCTTCAATTGTTTTCTTCTTTTGTTTGATTTCTTCACATAGTGTAACTAATGGAATTTCTTGTTCTATATTGATTTCTTTTTCTTTTTTTGGTAGAGCACTATTCTTCTCTAGCAATTATGTCAATGCTTCATTATTGTTACCAGTCTTTCCACTATCAAGAAGTCCTATGCCAACTTCTTTATATTGAGTGTCATTTAGCTAAATTGATATATCTCTTCTTCTTTTTAGGGTTTTCTTTAAGTCCTCTTTTGTTTCTAGTTATTTCAATACAATCTAGATCTAAATCATTTGATTCTCAATGATTTTTTCCATCTTATACACTTCGATCTCTATGATCTAATTGATGAAGGAGCATCTTGTGGTGTAAGGGCAATCATGTATCACCCAAAAATATGCTTAGTGTTAGTTTCTATTTAATGTTTTTTCATTTTAGGATACCCATTTGAGTTTAGTAGAGATTCCAACACTGATAGTTCCACTACTGGTTTTCTGGCTTAGAGTTTTTGAGCACCTTGGGATACCTTCCAATGCACAAAATAGGTTATTTTTTAATTGAGCCATAATTATGATGAGTTAGAGGGTGTAAATTTGAGCGATGACTATAATCATAATTTAAAGCACTCCAAAAAAAGAATTAGGTCAAAAGGCTTTATGGTTTGAAAGTTATTGTACTTTTAAGTTTCCTGGAGACCTCCTAAGAGCACTTCAAAGTTAGATTTGAGGGAGTAAGCAGCCTTGTACAGGCCATAAAAATGGGGGATAAAATTTTTTGGTATATAGAGCTATAGAGCAGTTGGAGATCTTTCTAGAAATGTAAACAGTTCGTCAATCAGTGTCCCGGATCAAAAGTTATGTCTCTTGAAAGTTAGCCTACCATTTTTGGATTCTTCAAATTTTACACCAACTTTTGATGAGTATTATAGAACCTTCTATTTTGGTAGTGGATGCCAAATGGAATATTCTAAAATTTATTCCTAATCCTAAACCTAATTTGGGTTACTTAAGGGCATTTTTGGCATTATAAATGATATTTTTGGTGGAGTTTGTGAGAAGGTACTCAAGGAGGGTTTTCTCTAGAATCAAACAATATTGTAAGCCCCTAGGGCATGTCATTGGGTTTTTTTTCATTGTACTAAATGTAATAGAATATCACTTCTGATAATAATATTTCCCTTTTCTTGTTATGTTCATTTTGGTCTTGGATTGTGCGCTCATCAAGTGGTATCAGAGTGAGTTTTCCTTAGTGTGTAGACAGAGTGCTGATTGTGTGGTAGTTTACACCATGACTATGTGGTTGTGGAATTTTATATAGTGAGAATATGCGTCCATGAGGAGAGTGTGGTGACAGGGTCAGAGTTGTTCCTCCTAAGGTTAGAGCCCTCCAGAGACAAGTTTAGGCATTCCAAGAGGAGATCTATAGAGGGATGAATATTGCCATTGGCAATGCAAGTGAGGAGGAAATGAAGAAGAAGGAAACAATGGGTAGGAAGGGGAAGGAGATAGAGAAGTCCTAAAATAGGTAGAGGAGAAGCTTTTTAGGCCCATTTCCAAGCTTGGAAAAAGACCTAAAATTGACGTTAGCATGTTTTCAGGAAATCTAAACCTAGATGAGTTGATTGACTGGATCAATGAGCTAGAGGAATATTTTTAGTATGAGGATATTGGGGACCTTGATTGGGTTAAGTTTGTAAAGGCCAAAATGAAAGGCCATGCCAAAATATGGTGGAAAGAAATTTAGTTGGAAAGAAATAGAAGAGGAAGTGAGAAAATCACAAGATGGGATTGCATGGTGCACAAACTAAAGAAGCAGTTCATTCCTATTTATTATGAGCTTGATTTGTTCAATAAGATGTAAGGGTTAAAGTAAGAGGGAAAATCTATCTAGGAATACATACGAGAATTTTATTGAGTACTTATTAGAGAGGGGCATGTAGAAGAAAATAAGGAGAAGGTTGCCAGTTACCTTAATGGGTTAAGATCTAGCATTCAGGAAGAGTTAAGTTTGGTTAGAATGACTAGCATTGAAGAGGCATACTACTTTTCTTTGCAAGTTGAGGAGAAGCTTAAAAAAAGGTTTGATGAAAGGAAAAGAGGGCTTAGTCAAGGAGGAATGGGTAGTGGTAGGTCATTAGGAGGCTGAAATGAGAACCAAAAAAAATGAAGATGTGGGTATGATGTAGGAGCCTCCTGGGTTGCCTTGTTATCCTGCTCATTTTTGTTCATTCTGCAAGTTGGTGCCTAGAAAATCCTTCATGTGCCTAGTAGTCCTTCATGTGCCTAGCAATTCCTTCATGTGACTAGCAGTTCCTCATGTGCCTAGCAGTTCCTTCATGCATCTAGTAGTCCTTCACGTGCCTAGCAATTCCTTCATGTGCCTAGAAGTTCCTTCATGTGCCTAGCAGTTCAGTTCCTTCATGTGCCTAGTAGTTCCTTCATGTGCTGAGTTATTGTAGCAATTCCTTCATGTGCCAAGTTACTATAGAAATTCCTTCATGTGTCAAGTTACCCAGTGTATGCCGCGTGACTCTTCATGTGTTGATTTATCTAGTGTATTTTGAGTGACTCTTCATGTGCTAAGTAATCTAGTGTATGCCAAGTGTCATTATTTGGATGTGATTTCTACGAGATGACTTGTGGGATTTATTTCGATTGTGACATATATGTTAAGATATTTTCTTAAGAATGTGTCCAAACCATTGTTGGGTTGGCCCTCCTCTTATTTAATGTTCTAGAATAATTTGTAAGCCATATTGGCAAGTATATATAGAGCATTTAGGCTTAGGTTTAGCCAAGTTTTTGGGGAGTAGATTGGGTAGCAGAACTAAAAGTGTGAATTCATAGTTGGATCTTTGAATGTGAATGTATTCATAATTGGTTGTAACCTAGAAGGCCTTACAGTTGGACATGTATGTTGAGTATTTGAGGAATCAATAAAATTATTTCATCCTTTGCCTACATCAGTTGGTATCAAAGCTTGAGGTTCATCCTTGTGGAGGTTGGATGGTGTAGAATCTTGATTCAAATTTGGTTGTAGGGTTGCAAATTTGTGAATTTGACCTATAACTTGCAAAGGGTTATGATCTTGTAGGAACCCAATTTGTAAAGATGGTTCATGGTAGAATAAATGTTGATGATGCTATATTGGATTAGTTGTGACAAATTGCAGCCATATTAGATGTTGTTGAGATAGCCCAGAGGAGAGGAGCGCATCTTGATAATGTAAGTGATGATGAAACAGTAGCGCCAAACCATAATCCAAAACCTAAATAAGATCAAGATAAGGAAAGATTGTTGTGAGTGTTGTCTAGAGAAAATTCAAAGCCTGCTATGGAATTTGTTCCTTATGATGGAAAATTGGATACCAATGTTGTGTTTGATTAGATCTCTAATATGGAGAAGTTCTTTGAGTATGAAAACACTCTTGATAATAGAAAGGTGAAGATTCTAGTTATTAGGTTGAAAGGTCATGCATCACTATGGTGGGATCACTTGCAAACTGATAGACAAAGGAGAGGAAAGGAGAAGATCAAAACTTGGCCAAAGATGGTAAACAAGGTAAAGAAAAAATTCCTCCCTTCTGATTACCAAGTTAGCTTGTTGAGAAAGACACAAAATTTGGAAAAAAAGGACATTACTATGAAAGAATATACCAAGGAATTCTATAGATTGGACATCAGATCTAGACATGTGGATGATTATGTTAGGAAAATTGCAAGGTACATTAATGGATTGAGATCTAGAATTCAAGATGAAATAAGTTTTGTGAAGTTGGAAAGTGTAGAAGAAACATATCATAATGCCTTGAAAGATGAGGAGATCTTGACAAAGAAGCATGGAAAAAGACAAGAGGTAGAGGTGGCAGATTCCAGAGAGCCAGAGGTAGATCTTATGGAGAAAGTAGTAGATCCTATAATTCTATGCAGGATAAAGGAAAATCTGAATGGAAGAATGATGACAAAAGCAAGACCAAATGGAAAAGTGGTAATTCTTATCAAGGAGGCACTAATTCTTACCAAGGAAGAGGTAGTTCCTATTCTAGACGTGGATTTCATGGTAATTGTTTTAGATGTGGTAAAGAGGGACATAGATCTTTTGAATGTAGATCCTCTGAAAATAGGCAAGGTAATAGAAATGCTATGATTCAATAAGATGATGAAGGTTCACCAAGTGGACTTGAGGCTGGAAAAAATTGATGGTGAGAAGAACCTTATGTAATAAGGGAAGTGATGAGGAACCTACTTTAAGGAGAAGTCTTTTCAAGACAAGATGTAAGATGGTTGGAAAATGCTACAAAGTGATCATTGACAATGGAAGTTCTATAAATCTGACATCAAACGAGCTAGTTACAAAGTTAGAATTTCAAAGGCTAAAACATCCCAAACCTTGTCATATTTCATGGATCAAAGATGAGCATAAGATATTGGTAAGTGAACAATGCCTTGTGAGGTTCAAAATTAGACATTGCTTTGATGAAGTTTTGTGTGATATTATGCCCATGGATTATTGTCATATTTTGTTGGGTAAACCTTGGCAATATGATGGATATGTTGTACATGATGGAAGATTGAATCAATATACTCTTTGGGTAAATGGGAAGAAACAAATATTGCTGCCTTTAATTGAAAGTCTAGATGAGGTTAATTGTATTGCTGTAAAAATTTGCATGGTTAATGGGAAACAATTTGAAAAGAAAATGAAAATGAATCAAGTCTGTTTTGCCATAGTTCCTAGAGGACCAAGTGTTGCTAGTAATGACCGAGCAACATAAGCTAGTAATGACTCAGAGACAATAGATAGTGATAGCCAAGTACCAGTAGAAATTATAGAATTGTTCAATGAGTAGAAGGATGTTATTGTTAATGATATTCCTAATGGTTTACCTCCAGTAACAAGTATAAGTCATTGTATGGATCTGATTCCTGGAGCTAGTTTGCCAAACAAAGCACCATATAGATTGACACCTATAAAGAATGAAGAACTTAATAGACAACTGCATGAGTTGTTGCAGAAAGGTTTTATTAGAGAAACCTTGAGTCCATGTGTTGTACTTGATGTATTAGCACCTAAAAAGAATGGAGAATGGAGAATGTGTATTGATTCTAGAGAAATTAACAAAATCATAGTGAAATATAGGTTTCCTATGCCAAGGATGGGTGGCATAATGGATTTTTTGAGTGGAGGAAAGTATTTTACCAAGATTTATTTAAAGAGTGGCTATCATCATATCAGAATGAGAGAAGGTGATAAATGGAATATTTCTTTCAAGACAAAAGATGGTTTGTATGAATGTTTGGTTATGCCTTTTGATTTGACTAATGCACCTAGTACTTTCATGAGGTTGATGAATGAAGTTCTGAAAAGATTTTTGGGTAAGTTTGTGATTGTTTATTTGGATGATGTTTTGATATTCTATAAGATTAAGGAAGAGCATCTTGAGCATATTAGACAAGTATTGCAGAGGTTTAAAGAGGAAAAATTGTTGATTAATATGAAAAAGTGTTCTTTTATGCAAGAGGAGATTATGTATTTGGGATATGTGATTTCAGCTGATGGATTGGAGATGGATCTTGAGAAGGTTAACACAATTTTGGAATGGCCTGCACCTAAGAATGTGGGTGAGGTAAGATCATTTCATGGTTTGACTAGTTTTTATAGAAAGTTTATAAAGAATTTTAGTGTTGTTTATAATGCTATGACTGAAAAAATGAGGGCAGATAAAAATAAATTCAAGTGGACACATGGAATTGATAAGAGTTTTGAGACATTGAAACAAAAGGTTGCTGAATTACCTATATTGGCTTTGTTTGATTTCAACAAAGTATTTCAAATTGAATGTGATGCAAGTGGTAATGCAATAGGAGTTGTATTAAGTCAAGAAGGTAAACCTATTGCTTTCTTTAGTGAAAAGTTGAATGATGCTAAAAGGAAGTATTATGTGTATGATCAAGAGTTTTATGCTATTGTTCAAACATTGAAGAAGTGGAGACACTATTTGATTCCTAAGGAGTTTGTGCTGTATACTGATCATAAAGCTTTGCAATACTTGGGAAGTCAACATAAATTGAATCAAAGAAATATGAAGTGGGTTGAGTACTTTCAGAGTTTTACATTTGTCATCAAGCATAAGAGTGGAGTTACTAATAGAGTTGCTGATGCATTGAGTAGAAGACATTCATTGTTCACTAAGATGAAGGTTGAAGTTCTTGGTTTTAATGAAATGAAAGAGTTGTATGAAGTTGATCCTAATTTTTCTATGGCATGGAGAGAGTGAAAAGCACCAAATTTGACTAATCACATAAGTAAGTATGATGAATATTTCATTCAAGAAGGTATGTTGTTCAAAGGCATTCAGTTGTGTATTCCTAGAAGTTTTATGAGGTTGAATCTGATTAAGAAAAAGCATAGTGGTGAATTAGTTGGACATATTATTATTGATAAGACATTGAGTTTTCTGAAAGAGAAGTATTATTGGCCACAAATGTATAAAGATGTTCAAAAATTTGTAAAGAGTTGTGGAGTTTGTCAAATTGCAAAAGGGGTGAGTAAAAATATTGGTTTGTATACACCTATTACTGTTCCTGAGAAACCTTGGATTGACATTAGTATGGATTTTGTTCTTGGATTTCCTAAGACAGTATAGGGGTATGATTCCATATTTGTTGTAGTGGACAAATTTTCTAAGATGGTTCATTTCATACCATATAAGAAGACATCAAATGTTGAGCATGTTGCTGAACTTTTCTTTAAAGAGATTGTAAGATTGTGTGGATTACCAAGAAGTATTATTTCTAATAGAGATAGTAAGTTTTTTGGTTATATTTGGAAGACCTAATGGAAGAAGATGGATACTAAGCTGAAGTTTAGTTCTACATTCCATCCACAGACAAATGGATAGACAGAAGTTGTGAATAGAAGCTTGGGTAATTTTGTTGAGATGTTTAGCTAGGAATAAGCCAAGTAATAGGGAGGTGGTATTGGAACAAGTTGAATTTTCATATAAATTTTTTTTAAATAGGAGTACAAAGAAGACACATTTTTAGATTATTACTGGAATGCATCCTACAGGTATATCAGATTTGAGAGATCTTGCTAGTGAAGAAAAGAGAAGCACCATAGGAGAAGAATTTGGTAATTTTATGGAGTCTTTGCATAAGGAAGTGAAGTTGAGGTTGGAACAAAGTAATCATAAGTATAAGGAGAATGCTGATCAGTCTACAAGACACCATGATTTTCAAGTTGGTAATGAAGTGATGGTTCATCTAATGAAAAAAAGATTCCTAGCTGGAACATACAGTAAGCTGAAGATGAAGAAATTTGGACCTTGTATGATTTTGAAGAAGTTTGATAGTGGCAATGCTTATGAAGTTGAGTTACTTAATGACATGGATATATCTCCTATATTCAATATTGCTAATTTGTAAAAGTATCATGAGTCAGAGGATGAAGTTGTTGTATTAGATGATTATCCTAAGAAGCAAATTGAAGAAGTTGAATAGATATTGGATCAAAGAGTTGGCAAGAGCACAAGAGGAAAAGATTACTATGAATATTTGGTGGAGTGGAAGAACAAACCTATTAAAGATGCTTCATGGATTTCTCAATTTGAGTTGGATTCAACTTAGGTTGTGACATCTCAATGATTGAAGAGAACCATTTCTTTCAACCTTGGTTGTCTGATGCAAGAGCATCCTAGGTTGCCTTGTTATCCTACTCATTTTTGTTCATTCTATAAGTTGGTGCCTAGAAAATCCTTCACATGCCTAGCAATTCTTTCATGTGCCTAGCAGTTCCTTCATGTGCCTAGTAGTTTAGTCCCTTCATGTGCCTAGTAGTTCAGTTCCTTCACATGCCTAGTAGTTCCTTCATGTGCCTAGTAGTTCCTTCATGTGCCGAGTTACTTTAGCAATTCCTTCATATGTCAAGTTACGTAGTGTATGCTGAGTGACTCTTCATGTGTCAAGTTATCCAGTGTATGCTAAGTGACTCTTCATGTGCCAAGTTATCCAGTGTATGTTAAGTGACTCTTCATGTGCTAAGTTATCCAGTGTATGCTAAGTGTCAGTATTTGGATGTGATTTCTATGAGCCAACTTGCCAGATTTATTCTAATTGTGACATTTATGTTAAGATCTTTTCTTAGGGATGTGTCTAGACCATTGTCAGGTTGGCCCTCCTCTTATGTAATGTTCTAAAATAATCTATAAGCCATTTTGGCAAGTATATATAGAGCGTTTAGGCTTAGAGTTAGGCAAGTTTTTGGGGAGTAGAACTGAAAGTGTGAATTTGTAGTTGGATCTTTGAATGTGAATGTACTTGTAATTGGTTAACCCAGAAGGCCTTCCAGATAGGCATGTATGTTGAATATTTGAAGAATCAATAAAATATTTGTAATTGGTCATAACCCAGAAGACCTTATAGTTAGGCATGTATGTTGAATATTTGAAGAATCAATAAAAGTATTTCATTCTTCTTCCTACTTTGGTTGTTGTTCCTTGTGTTTTCTTTCATTGTGTTAACTCTTGCAGAGTGGTTTGGATAGCTAGGTGAGCCTTTCACCCTAGTTATTCATCCTTTGCCTATGTCATGGTACTAGCTAAAACTACAAGAATGAGGGTTTCAACTACTCCCATGATCAAAACTTTGGAGATTAGAGAGGAAATGATGATGTGGACAATGTTCAGGAAGAGGAGGTTTCCATGGTACCTATTTTCATTACAACGAAGAAGGTCATCATGCCTACAAATGTTGTTAATGCCAAGGAAGGATAGATAAAAGAGTTGATGGTCAAGAAAGTATTGCTCATGTGAATGATGATGCACAGTTATGGCATTCAGAGGATGTAGAAAAAAGAGAGGTTCTATTTAATGAAAGGGTCTTACTAAGTGATGAGACTAAACTTGAAAAAAGGAGGAGTTTGTTTTATGCCAAGTGCAAGTACAAGGGTAAATGTTGTGATGTGATTATTGATGGTGGAAGCGCTAACAACTTGGTGTTAGAGGAAATGGTCTCAAAGCTAAACCTCAAGAGGGAGAAACACCCCTAATCCTATCAGATTGCTCGGGTACCAAATGATCACAAGGTCCTGGTTAGTCAACAATGTTTGGTAAAGTTCAAGATTGGGAGTTACCATGATGCAGCTCTCTGTGAAATCATCCAAATGGATGTTTCCCATTTATTTTTAGGAAGGTCATGATAGTTTGGTAGGCATGCTATACATAATGGTCATGAAAATACATACTCTATGACAAAGGATGGAGTTTGACACAAATTGAAGCCCTTGATAAAGGAGGGTGAAAAGGTATGCAATAGTGCTATGGTATGTCTTGTTGATGGAAGAAAATTTCTAGATGACATGAAGCATCAACATATGTGTTATGATTTAATTCCTAGAAAGGATAAGGAAGGTAGTAGTGAAGTTCCACTTGAAGTTTGAGTTCTATTAAGTGATTATGGAGATGTCATCTATGATAATGTGATAGATGGGTTGCCGCTAATAAGAAAAATTAGTCATCAAATAGATTTAGTCCCTGGAGCTAGTTTGTCCAATAAGGCTGCTCATAGGATGACTTCTACTAAGGATGAGGAGCTAAGCAAACAATTTCAAGAACTGTTGAGGAAAGGTTTAATTCAAGAGAGCTTGAGTATATGTGTAGTACCTATAGTGCTGGCACCAAAGAAGGATGGAGAGTGGAGAATGTGTATAGACTCTTAGGATATAAATAAAATAACCATCAAGTATAGATTTCATTTGCCAAGGATGAATGGTCTTATGGATTGCTTGAGTGGATCTTAGTACTTCACAAAGATTGATCTCAAGGGTGGTTATCACTAGATACAGATACAAGAGGGAGATGAGTGGAAGACTGCATTCAAGACTAAGGAGGGTCTATATGAGTGGTTAGTCATGCCCTTTAGAATAACCAACACACCAAGCACCTTCATGTAGCTTAAGAATGAGGCACTAATTTAATTTTTTTTGGAAAATTTGTTATTATTTATCTAGATGATGTTTTGATTTTCAGTATGTCTTTGGATGAACATTTATTGCACATTCATAGTATTCTTGAAAGTTCTAGGGAAGTGAAGTTGTTGATTAATTTGAAGAAGTGTAGCTTTGTCAAAAGGGAGTTAATCTATTTGTGGTTTGTTATATCAGTGAAGGTTCTTAAAATGGACCTAGAGAAGGTGAAGGTCATCTTCGAATGGCCTAATCCAAGGTTTTCCAATGAGGTGAGGTCATTCCAAAAACAAGTAAATTCTTTAGGAATTTCAATGGTATATGTGCACCTCTAACTAAAATAATGAGTGGGGATAGAAAAGATTTTAAGTGGATTATAGGAGCTACAAGGAGGTTTAAATTGCTAAAGAAGAAGGTGACAAAGAAACTTGGCATAGGGAGAACCACCATGCAAGAGTTAAGATAATGGAAGCAAACACAAAAGAGACATCACCAGAGAGAGAGAGAGAGAGAGAGAGAGAGAGAGAGAGAGATTATTTATTGATTCATGAAAATATCATCATACATGCCTAGTTGTAAGGCCTTTTGGGTTATGGTTAGATACAAAATACATTCAAATCCCAAATCTAGCTTCAAGTTTGGAGTTCCAAACACATATGCTCTCAAATTCCTATCCTCCTATCATCTGTATTTTTCCAAGATGGATGAACAATAATAACTAAAGACTTCACCACAACTCCTACTTATACAAAATTAAGCCAGAAGTTGGCCTAGAATGCTAAGAACTAAATAAACCTAACGTTAAATACCTAAATAGCCACAAGTCAACCTCCAATAGAAATTAAATGTCTAAAAATTGATACCTGAGAAAAATCATGATTTCTCCTAGCCCCAATTGAGTTATAAATTATGCTTTGAACTAAAGGTAGTAATTTAGGTCCTCTACAACTCCTTAAGGGTGCAAAGGCTCATCCAGCAAGGATAGATGCACATCCATTCCAAAAGTTAAGCATAGAAACTCATCACGCAAGTTGTTAGAAATTGATACCCTAGGAGAATTTCCATATCTCTAAAGTTATAATGAATTAGGACTTGGACCTTTTATAATAGGGATTTCTCTAGGCCCTCTTCAATGTCTAAAACTTTCAGCATCTAACTCATTGTAAAAAATGAGTTACACAACCCACAACAAGCACCCAGAAACTAGAAAAGCATAGCTCCAATAGCAAGGTAAAAACAACTCAAACCTTAACATAATAACTCCAATCTCTTTGCACAGATAGGAAAAGGTTCCCCAATGTGCCTCCAATAATTGGAAGCTACTGAAAACTCAAAAATTCAAGAAATTACAACTTTAAAGAATTATGAAAAACTGAAATCATGCAGGATAGCTATGCAACCAAAGATGCTCCTACATCACAACCTATGTTGGCACTTCCTAATTTCAACAAAGTATTCTAGGTGGATTGCGATGCTAGTGGTAGTGCTATTGGGGCTATGTTGAGCCAAGAATGTAAGCCTATTGCCTATTTTAGTGAAAAATTAAATGATGCAAAGAAGAAGTATTATATTTATGATTAGAAGTTCTATGCAATAGTCTAGGCCTTAAAGAAATGGAGACATTATTGTTGCCAAAAGAATTTGTTTTGTATACTAATCACTAGGCATTTCAGTACCCAAATAGCCAAGGTAAATTGAACTAGAGACATTTGAAATGGGTAGACTTCATGCAAAGCTATACATTTGTATTGAAACATAGAAACAAAATGTCTAATAAGGTTGCAGATGCATTAAATAGGAGACAGTTGGTGTTGATAGTAATGGAGGTTGAAGTGGTTTGGTTTGGTGAACTCAAGAATCTCTACCCTGAGGATCCTAATTTTGTAAAGGCTTGGAAGTCTTGTAAAGAATCCGTTACTCTAGATAGGAGTATGTGGCTAGATTACATGATTCAGGATGATATGCTGTTAAAGGGAAGTTAATTGTGTATTCCAAGGAGTTCCATGAGAGAGAATTTGATCAAGTAGAAGCATAGTGGAGGGATGACAGGACACTTTGGTTAAGATAAGAGCATTGCCATTATTAAAAAAACATTATTTTTGACCTCAACTATCATACGATGTGAAGAAGTTTATGTAGAGTTGTCAAGTATGTCAAACAACCAAAGGATTCAGTCAAAATACCAGACTTTATCAGCCATTGTCTATTCTATCAAAACCTTAGGAGAACATATGTATGGATTTTGTTCTTGGATTTCCAAAAACATAAAGGGGCAATAACTTAGTATTTTTGGTGGTTGATAGGTTCTCCATGATGTCATATTTCACTATGTGCCACAAGACTCATGATGCAGTGCATATTGTAAATTTGTTTTTTAGAGAGGTGGTGAGGCTAAATGGTCTTTCAAAAAGTACTGTTTCAAATAGAGATACTAAAATTTTTGGGTATTTCTGGAGGACTTTGTGGAAGAAGTTGAAAACATAATTAAATTTTAGCTCAACAAATCATCCATAGATTGATGGACAAATAGAATTAGTAAATAGAAGTCTGGGAAATTTGCTAAGGTGTTTAGTAGGAGATAAGCCCAAGGAACGGGATTTGATTCTAGTAAATGAAAAATTTACTTACAATAATTCTATGAATAGGAGTACCGGTATATCACCATTCCAAATTGTGTATGGAAGTAGTTCATGGATTGTACAAGAGCTGAGGAAGATGGAGCAAGTGGAGAGGACAAGTGTTGAGGCAAAAGACTTTGTTGAACATGTCAAGAACCTACATGAGGGGGTACATGCACATATGCTAAGATGAACCTATAGTATAAGGCTAGAGAAAATCAAAAGAGGAGACATAAGGAATTCCAATTTTGGGATCTAGTTATGGTATATTTAAGGAAGGGATGATTTCTAGTAGGTACCTACAACAAGCTGAAGATAAAGAAATTTGGCCCATACAAAATTTTAAAGAATCATGACTCAAGAAAGGCATATGAGATGGAGTTGCTAGAGGGGATTCACATTTCTCCTATTTTCAATATTGAAGACTTAACATAATATTTTGATGATAGTGCAGATGAGGATTTGATACTAGAGCCATGTCCAATTCCTACTTCTAAAAAGGAAGACATTGCAGAAATTTTGTATAGTCGTCTGGGCCAAAGTACCAGAAACATGTAGTATGAAGAATACCTGGTGAAGTGGAATGAATGACTAGTAGAAGATTCAACTTGGATATCCATAGTGGAGGTTTCCCATTTGGGTTTCCCTCTAATACCTATAAACTGATAGGGTCACTTTTCAATCTACCCTAGGTGTTTAATGTAGGAACATCTAGTGGTGTAAGGGCAATCCTATATCACCCAAAAATATTCTTATTGTTGGTTTCTATTTGATGTGTTTTCATTTCTAGATACCCATTTGGGTCAAATAGGGATTCCAACTCTCATAGATCCACTATTGGTTTTCTGGTTTTCTAGGTTAGAGTTTTTGAGCAGCTTGAGATATGTGCCAATGTAGAAAATAGCTTATTTATAAATAAGACATAATTACAATGAGTTAGAGGGTGTAAGTTGGAGGGATGATTATACTCATAATTTAAGGAACTCTAGAAAAAGAATTAGGTCAAAAAGCTTTACAATTTAAAAGTTATTGTAGTTTTAAGTTGCTTAGAGACCCCTGTTACCTCTAGTTTTGCCGCCAAGAATTTAAATTTAAAAGTGTGGCTCGTGTAGCGGTCAGTCTCGAATATCTATTTTAATATTACAACCTGCAAGTTTCTAGCCGTCAGATCTAAGCGGTACTGACGGTTGGTGCCATCGTGCTATAAGGGAAATGCACGATATTTATTATAGTGCGATGACGCCCTGACGACACGTTGTAGGGGTGGGTTTGACATTTCGCAGGTCGAAAAAGGTTCTTGACACCCTTGGCGCTATGTCGCTATCACATATTGGCTAGAAAATCTCCATAGCGACATAGCGCCTGGTGGAAATAGTAATGACGGTGAGTTTCAATGACCGACAGAATCAGGGGTTACGGCAACAAATTAGAAGGAACCACGTGTGCTGGGTCAGAGTTCCTGTCGGCACGGCCAACACAGTCGGGGCTTACATTCACCACCGTTGGATCAGCTTGGATCAATGGTAAGCGCCATCTTGCTATGGAGTAGTTGTGCGAGGGTTATGACAATGACATCGCACCCTGGTGACACGTGTCAAGTGGGGCCGTGTCTCAAGGCGATGCCAGGTGTATCAACATGGAGGGTGAAAGCACGAGGTATGATGAGTTTGCGCGATCGTCAAATTGGGTCACATCAACAGATGGCGCCATCTCGCTATGGTAGAGATGCACGAATTTTATCATGGTGACATAGCGACCATCCACCACATGGATCGATAGGACAAAGTCTCACCAAGGATTGCTAGGTGTCATCCAGAGTGCGGTGTAGTTGCAGACGTGGCACCGAGTGAGATGGGTTCGGTCAAAAATCATAGAGTACGGCAGGTCAGAAGTTTCATGGTAGCGGGTAAACAAGTTTCACGGCCCGAAAGTTTCAAAAACGGCGAGGCACCATGGCGCCAACGAAAAACCCGTGCATTTTCTGATGGTGACATAGCGCCCAAACGAAAAGTTCACCGTGGCAAGGAATGATTAGATGGATGGGTCCCAGCGGGTGCCGTGCAAGGGCAGTCGGCGTGGCAAATTAGATGGGGACACATGTAAATCTCAGGGCACACTGTCAGTAGGCGCTATGGCACTATGGGAATTTGGTCTCAATTTACGCATAGGGACATGGTGCCTAGTTGACACGTGGTCACTCTACGGATCAGGTCTTTGGTTGCCAGCTAGTGTTTTGATGAACCAAATGAGGTGGTGTCATGTGTATGAGTCAGTGCATAGCGTACAGCGGGCCCAGTAGTCCTAGCACGGATGGCGAGCCTTCACGATCACCGAATCCTCAAGGATGTACGACTAGCGTTGTCTCGCTATTGAGACTTGCCTGGGAGTTAATGTCGGTGACATAGCGCCCATGCACCACGTGTCCTGGCGGGGCCACATTTCATGCCACCGGCACAGTTAGATTCAATTAGCCAACAGACCAACAAGGAGATTCCACATACCAGCGGGCCTGACAATTCAATAGAGAACCTGGGTCACGGGAGGTCAAGTTTTGTGACTTTCGGATTGGAAATGGATCGGAGACAGGCACCATCTCGCCATGGCGAAGCTACAAGGTTTTTTGCATAGCGACTTGGCACCCTTTCACCACGTGTCAGTGGGGTCAAGTCTCGCCAGGATGCGTCGCCGAGGTGGTGCCAAACAGAAGGGCCCTAGTCGCACGAAAAGGGTGGTAAGCTCCCAATCAAACGTAAAAGACTGCCAGGGTGGCGAGATCGAAGTTGTGATTGGCCTGCATGGCCCAGTTGGCTCGTCAAGCCTGTTTGACTGATCAATTATGATAGGTGCACAAATCATGAATGATGAGAAATCTGGGTTTTGCCACAATCTGATAGTGGGATTAATTGCTACCAACTCGGAATGAATGCCAAGTGCAGGAAGACACTCTATCCATCCGGTCGATCCATCTACCATGTCAGGGAATGTTGTGGCGCTGTTCCTATCTTTTCTAGGCTCTTTCTCAGAGGGATATCAGATTTCTTGGTATGTAGGCCATGTTCAGATCAGATCTTTGATTGAATTCTCAGGATGGAAAGTTAATGCCAGTAGGTGAGAAGTGAATGTAATGCAAAAATCTTCAGTTATGCCTAATCTATAAAGGCAATTTGGTGATCTGTTCTTAAGGATGACTCTTCCTAATTTTCTCTACTACTACTTGCAGACTTGTGGTGTAAAATCCCTTTGTCTCTAAGCTAGATAAACATCCTGTATCATCTCTTTCAGCCATCAAGGTGCATGTGTATCATTTTGCCTCTTGTTGATGCATTGTTGAGATCAGTGGTCTACATACTGTATCTATCTTTGGCCTATTGAATAATATACAAGTGAAATCTTCTATTCCTAGTGTTATTCAGTTGGTCTCCTGATCTGTATGTGGATGTTGGTTGATATAAGTCTGAATGAATGTATGACCTTGAATGTTACCCTAGTTTCATAGTGCATATATGGGTAGAAAATGAGTCTGAACACTCTATTTTGGTGCATCACCGCCTTAGATTAGACTAGGTAGATTTGCTTTAATGCTCTCTTTCTCCCTTTCCCTTCTGAGAATAGATAGGTGCGCCCTGAAAGTAAGAGGAAGCCAGCCTTCTCCGGAGACTCAACCTCGCAGTTCAAGTCCCACAGCTTGGAGGTTGTTTCCATGTTTCACTAGGTTGTCCTCGCGCATAGGCCTTGGACAAGGGTGCAAACCTAAGTGACAACAGTTTTTGGCACGCTTGGTGGGACTCATATAAGAAGATTTTAGGTCTACTGGTGTCAAGAAGAAAGAATTCTAGAGATAAACGTTGAAGAAGTAGTGGTGGCTTCAGTTTTCAAGACTTTAACAGGCTGATTCTTCAAGTACTTGGCGACTTTGAACATCAAAAGTTTAGTTCTAGACCAAGTTTGTAGTGATTCATGCCCAGGACTGAAACAAGGGCATCTTCTAGAGGTAAATTTCAATATCAAGAGCTTTCTCTTTCAAATCCTAGGAGAAGAAGGACTAGAACTTTATTATCACCAGTTAGGGGTAGAATAACAGTTGATATACCTGTAAGATCTATCTCTACTCTCCCTACTGTTCGAACTCAGCCTAGATTGCCATCAACACTCATCAATAAAACACTTGTTTATATGGCACAACCAAGAGTTCATACTTTTGCCACCTTTAATGGTGGAAGTATTCTATTGTTAGCCCAAAGACATGATATACCAGTATCTGCACTAAAAAGTATACCTAATTTTACTGGTGAAAATTCTATTTCCCCTTTAGAGCATATCCAAGAGGTAGCGAATGTCTACAATATTCATGGTATTACAGAAGATGATGTTGCCGTCAGACTTCTAGCCTCATCTTTAAAAGGAAAAGCATTACAATGGTATAGAGGCTTAGCTCATGGTTCCATAACTGATTGGAATGGACTAGGAGCAGGATTATGCAAACATTTTGAGGATAAGAGTGACCATTTGTTACTACTAGAGCAGCTGACTACAATAAAAAGAGCCCCCCATGAATGTATGACTGATTTTAATTACAAATTCCAAAAGACATGGGATAGAATACCTACTATGGTGAAACCTACCCCTGTTAATGCCTTCTTGCATTACCTTAGATCTTTCAATAGTGACATTGCCACTACAATCCAAACTATGGGAGGAGATACATTACCGAATGCTTATGAGATAGCTATAAAAGCTGAGAACATCCTAATACAAGGAGGAAATTTGTCTCCAAGGCATCCTATGCCTTTCTTTCCTAATGTTCCCAACCACCAACTAGCGATAGCCCCTCTTCCTACAATTTCTACATCACAAGCCCTTACTCTAGTTCCCCAAGCTTCCACATCCTCAAATGGAATAGATGAACTCAAGGAAATGCTCCAAGGTCTAGTGCTGAATACAGATAAAAGAGAGAGGACTCTAGATAAAAAATTGCAAGAGCAGGGGAAGGGGTTGAAGGATCAAGGGAAGAGATTAGAGGATAGTTTTTCTCTAATACAAAAAATGAGTAACAAGGTGGTGGCTTTAGAAAGGCAGCAAGCCCCAAGTGGCAAGCCTCCCCAATTACAACATCAGGCTCCAAGTGGTGGTAGGCCTCCTAATCATTGGAATAGCCCTTTTGATTAGAATAGGCAAAATAGTCATGTTGCTGCTTCAAGCTCAAATCAGAGTAGAGCTTTAGTTCCTCAAAATAACTTAGCCCAAGATCAAGACTTCTGTCCTTCATGTAACTATTCATATACCTATTTCCTATGTTAGAAGGCAGAATCTTATTTGGCCCTAACTGTCCAGGAGCCCGCAGTAAAGAAATCATACAAGGAAGATCATCCCAAGGAGGCCTCATATATTCAGAGGTAGGGTGATTGCTCTTTTATGAATCACCAGATGGAGGAGCATTGTAATGTAAACCAGGATTCCATTGCTCATAACACAAGAAGCAAGAAGAGAGCTATGGAACATACTGCCCCACTTTCTCCTGAGCAGGCCTCAACTTCGAGTGTTATACCTTATACACAAAAAGCAAATGAGCAAACAAACACTTCACAACAGCAAAGGCAAGGTCCAAGAAAGGAGGATGCAAGTGATCCCTATGTTGCTCCATCTCAGCCTCTCATGGGTACAACTCCCAAAGTTTTTTCCAAAATTCCTAATACACCCTTGAGTGTGGTAGAGAAAATGAAGAAAACCAATGTAAGCATCTCCATGAGGGATGCAGTTGCCACCATACCAATGCAGAAATTGGAAAAGATCAAACCCAAAGATCAGTCATCTACCATGGAGAGTGACACTAGTTTAGTACAACCATCAGGTAATGTGGAGATAAATAAAAAGGTTAGACCTCCTCCATTCTATGTTTCTCTGATTATAGGGGGCAAGTTAGTCCATAATTGCATGATAGATTCGGGGGCTAGTAGCTCAGTAATGCCTAGGTGTGTTGCTGATGCTTTAGGAATGAAATATGAGCCCATTATTAGGGATGTGTTACAACTAGATGGGAGTACTGTCAAAACTGTAGGCATCCTTAGGAATGTGGAAATGTCCCTGCATGCATGCCCTAGTTGTACTATGATTCAAGACATATCTGTTGTTGAACTCAAGCCCTATTTTGCCATTTGTCTTTCAAGAGACTTCATTGCCCAAATAGGTGGATTCATATCTGCTGATTGGTATTATATGTCATTTAAGACCAGATATGGGGCCAATGCTTCAATTAGAGCAGAACCTCAAGCCCTTCATCACACTGAACCCTACACTCCCAACTTCATTAATATGAATTGCCCTATTTTGGAGATGGATGAAAATGACATAGTAAATGAGCCTGCCACCTCCATAGTAGAGATTCCTAATTTCTTCTTAGATGAGTGTTCAAATACATGTCAGTTTGAGCCTACGTCAAAAACTCTTTAGACAGGCCTTAGTACATATTGCATCATAGAGAAGGAGGCTCAAGTTCCTGATCTTGTTGGAGCTAATGGTGACATAAGTGGAATATGGAGTATGTACTTTGATGGCTCAAGGAATAGAAATGGAGTAGGGGCTAGTGTTATGTTGATCTCTCCTACACAAATAAGATACTACTTCTCTTTTAGGCTCCAATTCAGTTGTACCAATAATGTGGCCGAGTATGAATCTTTGATCCAAGGTCTCCTACTTGCCCAAAAGAGGGGAATTCAAGCCTTGAAAGTATATGGAGATAGTGAGTTGGTAGTGAACCAAGTGAGAAATCAGAATATCACCAAAAATGGCTTGCTCAAGTCTTACAAACATAGAGTCTGGGATTTTCTTGAGGGTTTCCAAGCATTTAATATCCAGAGCATTCCTAGGAAAGAAAACAAATAAGCTGATAGACTTGCAGCAGTGGGTGCATCTTATGATGTGCCAGGGAATCTTGAGGAAAAGAAGAAGCAACAAATAAGGGTGGTAGTAAGGCCTGCTATTATTGATAATAATACTCATTGGCAAGTGTTTGAGTCTGATGAGCAGATTGTGAGTTTCTTGCAGAATGAAGCAGAATTTTCAGAAAGAAATCAGTCAAAACTACAAGATCAGTATGGTGATTAGATCATTCACCTCAGTTCCAATAAGTTGCCCAAGGGTCTCATTACCTTGGAGAGTGTCTTTAATCCTGATGATCAGACAAGAGGCAAAGGAATAAATCTAGCTGCAGAAAAGGATGATCATGCCCCAGTTACTATTGCGGATGGAAAATCTCTTAACATGGAGAAGGTATGTTCTGAAGTGGAGCAAGAAAATTTCATTCATCTATGTCAAGAATTTAATGATGTGTTTTCTTGGACATATGATGACTTAAAGGGGTTTGACCCTAGTTTGTTTCAGCATACCATAGATTTAGTTGATAGGGTCAAACCAGTAAGGCAAAAATAGAGGCCAGTGAATCCCAAGATTGAACCCTTAATGAGGAAGGAACTATCCAAGTTGATTGAAGCTAACATAATTTTTCCTATCAAATACTCATCATGGGTGGCTAACCTTGTCCCTATAAGGAAGAAGAATGGAGAAATTAGATTGTGTGTGGACTTTAGGGATCTTAATCAGGCTTCCCTTAAGGACCACCACCCTCTCCCTTCTATGGAGAAAATTCTGTCCAAGGTCAGTGGGTCAAGGAGGTTCTCTTTTCTTGATGGATTTTTTGGTTATAACCAAGTGTTGGTTAAAGAATCTGATAGATATAAGACAACATTTACTACTAAATGGGGCACCTATGCTTATTGCAAGATGCCATTCAGACTAACAAATGCAGGTGCCACGTTCCAAAAGGCAATCGAGGTAGCTTTCAAAAGATTAATCGACAAGTTTTTCTTAGTATACCTTGATGATATAACTGTATATTCCAAGAATGTAAAAGATCACCTTGATCGTTTGAGACAGGTATTTCTAAGATGTAGAGAGTTTGGGGTTTCCCTCAACCCAACCAAGTGTGTCTTTGCTACAAACCAAGGAAAATTACTGGGACACATTGTATCTAAGGATGGGTTGACCATTGATCCAGAAAGGAAAAAAGCCATACTTGCCCTTCCCCTCCCTAAACACAAGAAAGGGCTACAAAGTTTCCTTGGTAGGATAAATTTTGTAAGAAGGTTTATTCCTAATCTTGCCATCATGGTGAAACCCCTCACAGCCATGCTTAAGAAAGATATGGTCTTCTCATGGACCAAGGCGGGGAAGGAGAGTTTTGAAGAAATTTAGGCAGCCATAGCCTCAGCCCCCACTCTCATGAACCCAAATTTTTAGAAATATTTCATCCTCTACACTTTAGGTGGTGAGTCAAGTGTTTTTGCTATCTTGACTTAGACAAATGACAAGAATGAGGAGCAGCCCATAGCCTTCTTTAGTGAAGGACTCAAGGAATATGAAGATAAGTATAGCTTTGTTGAGAAGCAAGCCCTTGCATTCATTAGAGCCTTGAAGAAATTTAAACACCTCTTATCCCACAATAGGATCCATTTGTTGGTGCCCCATGCGAGTGTAAAAGACTTCCTATTAAGCAAGGACATCAATGAAAAGAGAGTTGGATGGATCACTAGGGTTATGGAATATGATGTTGATATTTAGATTACCAAATTGGTAAGAGGGAGAGGATTATGCAAAGAAATGTTATCAAGTCAGGATTCAGATGAAGGGACTGCTATGGTAATTGCAGAGCAACAGGAGGAAAGAAATGTTAATGCCCTAAGGAGCTAGATGGATGACATGAGGAAGTTTTTATCAGGGAATGGATACCCTCAGGGATTGGAAAGAGCTAAAAGAAGACAATATAGACTACAGTCCATTCCCTATGTTGTGATTGATGATATCCTATTCAGGAGGGATTTTAATGGGACCCTATTAAGATGTATTGAAGAAGATCAGGTTGAGAGGATGATTAAAGAACTTCATGATGGCCCTGATGGTGGCCACTTCTCTAGAAGAACAACCACCATGAAGATCATGAGGGCTGGATATTACTGGCCATCTCTGTTCCATGATTGTTATAGGTATGTGAGAAAATGTGAGAAATGTGCCTTTTTCTCAGGCAAACAGAGACTTGCAGCTCTTCCTCTTCATCCTATTCAGGTGGATCAGTCGTTCACCCAATGGGGGTTGGATTTTATAGGCCCCATTAATCCTCCATCTAGTGCAGGTCATAAATGGATCTTGGCTGCTACCAATTATTTCACTAGGTGGACAGAGGCAGTTGCCTTGAAGGATGCTAAAAAGCCATCAGTTGTTGAATTCCTTGATGGAATTGTATCTAGGTTTGGAGCTCCTTCTACTATCATTTTAGATAATGCCAAATCTTTTATTGGAACCCAAATTTGTGCATGGGCAATGAATCACAATATTTATCTGAGCACATCATCAAATTACTACCCCTAGGGTAATGGTTTAGCTGAATCTTCCAACAAAAAATTGATCAGAATCATAAGGAGAGCGATAGAAGACAATCAGAGGGTCTGGCATAAAAAATTAAGGACTGCTCTGTGGGCTGATAGGATAACACCCAAGAGATCTATTGGGAATTCACCTTTTGTGCTGGTATATGGTGGGGAGGCCAGACTTCCAATCTCATTGGAATTCCAATCCTTGGAGTTGGTTCATCAAATGGAATTGGTTGAAAATAGTTCCATGACAGTGAGAATGGCAGAATTGATTGAACTAGAAGAAAAGAGAAACAAAGCTATGCAAACCCTGGAGATACACTAGCAACAGATGAAGAAGAGTTTTGACAAAAAGGCAAGGGCTAGAATCTTCAGAGAGGGAGATTTAGTTCTCAAGTGGGACTCAGACAGAGCAAAACCAGGAAGGCACTCCAAATTTGATCCACTATGGAGTGGCCCTTATTTGATCTCCAGTTGCAAACAGGCCAATGTGTTCCAGCTAAGCAGGCCAAATGGTGAAATTCTGCCCATTCCAGTCAATGGGATCCATCCGAAGCACTATTTCTAAGAATTTGTGAATCCATGTACATAGTTAGTTTAGTTGCTTCCTGTTTGTTCCTATTTTACAATAAGTGCGCATGCATATGGCTCACTTTTTGAGTCGCTAGTTCTCGAAGTTTTGACAAGTCTCAAGTTGCTGAGGAGGTCCTATTTTTGTTTCCAAGTCGTAGAGACAGAGCCAGAGTTCAAGGTTTTTTAATGTTTTGATTTCCTCATTAATGGTTAGAGTTTCTTGCAACTCTCAGTTTCGTACCTTCTAGGCCCTCTTTTCTGACTCCATGGCCCAATGGATCATTCTGAGGCACTGGTCATGAATTGAGCAGGCTCGTGCCCCCTATGAGTTGCCAGAAGTGTTACCTCTACTTTTGTCACCAAGAATTTAAATTAAAAGTGTGTGGCTTGTGTAGCGGTTAGTCTTGAATAAGTATTTTAATTTTACAACTTGCAAGTTTTTGGCCATCAAATCTAAGTGGTACCGAAGGTTAGCGCCATTGTGCTATAAGGGAAATGCATGATATTTATTATAGCGCAATGACACCCTGACGACATGTTGCAGGGGTGGGTCCGGCGTTTTGCGGGTCAGAAAAGGTTCTTGATGCCCTTGGCGCTATGTCACTATCACATATCGGTCAGAAAATCTCCATAGCGACAAAGCACCCGGCAGAAATAGTAACGATGGTGAGTTTCAATGATCGACAGAATCAGGGGTTGCGTTGACAAATCAGAAGGAACCATGTGTGCTAGGTCAGAGTTCCTGTCGGCATGGCCAACACAGTCGGGGCTTAAGTTCACCACCGTCGGATCAGCTCAGATCAATGGTAAGCGCCATCTTGCTATGGAGGAGTTGCGCGAGGGTTATGACATTGACATCGCACCCTGGTGACATGTGTCAAGTGGGGCCATGTCTCAAGGCGATGCTAGGTGTATCGACATGGAGGGCAAAAGCATGAGGTACGACGAGTCCGCATGATCATCGGATTGGGTCGCATCAACGGATGGCACCATCTCGCTATGGCGGAGATGCAGGGATTTTATCATGGCAACATAGTGACCATCCACCACATGGATCGATAGGACTGACTCTCATTAAGGATTTCCAGGTGTCATCCAGAGTGCGGTGTAGTTGCAGACATGGCACCGAGTGGGATGGGTCTGATCGCAGATCGTAGAGTACGACAGGTCAAAAGTTTCATGGCGACGGGCAAACAAGTTTCACAGCCCGAAAGTTTCAAAAATGGCGAGGCACCATGGTGCCAATGGAAAACCCGTGCATTTTTTGATGGCGACATAGCGCCCAAACGGAAAGTTCACCGTGGCAAGGAATGATCAGACGGATGGGTCCCAGCGGGTGCCATGCAAGTGCAGTTGACATGGCGAATCGGATGGGGACACATGTAAATCTCAGGGCACACTGTCAGTAGGCACTATGGTGCTATGGGAATTTGGTCTCAATTTTTGCATAGCGACATGGCGCCTAGCTGACATGTGGTCGCTCTGCGGATCAGGTCTTGGGTTGCTAGCTAGTGTTTTGATGAACCAAATGAGTTGGTGTCATGTGTATGAGTTAGTGCATAGCGTATAGTGGGCCCAGTAGTCTTAGCACAGATGGCAAGTCTTCACAATTGTCAGATCCACAGGGATCTACGACTGGTGCTATCTTGCTATTGAGACTTGCCTGAGAGTTAACGTCGGCGACATAGCACCCATGCGCCACATGTCCTGGCAGGGCCACATTTCATGCCGTCAGCACAGTTAGATTCAAGTAGCCAACAGACCAACAAGGAGATGCCATGTACAAGCGGGCCCAACAATTCAATAAAGAAGGTGGGTCACGGGAGGTCAAGTTTTGTGACCATCGGATTGGAAATGGATTGGCAGCAGGCACCATCTAGCCATGGTGAAGCTGCAAGGTTTTTTGCATAGCGACTTGGCACCCTTTCACCATGTATCAGTGCGGTCAAGTCTCACCAGGATGCGTCACTGAGGTGGTGCCAAATAGAAGGGGCCCAGTCGCACGGAAAGGGTGGTAAGAACCCAGTCAAAAGTAAAAGACTGCTAGGGTGGCGAGATCAAAGTTGTGATTGGCCTGCATGGCCCAGTTGGCTCGTCGAGCCTATTTGACTGATCGATTATGATGGGTGCACAAATCATGAATGATGAGAAATCCAAGTTTTTCCACAGTCTGATAGTGGGATTAATTGCTACTAGCTCGGAATGAATGTCAAGTGCAGGAAGACACTCCATCCATCTGGTCGATCAATCTACCATGTCAGGGAATGTTGTGGCGCCATTCCTATCTTCTCTAGGCTCTTTCTCAGAGGGATATCAGATTTCTTGGTATGCAAGCCATGTTCAGATCAGATCTTTGATTGGATTCTCAAGATGGAAAGTCAATGCCAGTAGGTGAGAAGTGAATGTAATGCAAAAATCTTCAGTTATGCCTAATCTATAAAGGCAATTTGGTGATCTGTTCCTAAGGTCGACTCTTCCTGATTTTCTCTGTTGCTGCTTGCAGACTTGCAGTGTAAAATCCCTTTGTCTCTAAGCTAGATAAACATCCTGTATCATCTCTTTCAGCCATCAACGTGTATGTGTATCATTTTGCCTCTCGTTGATGCATTGTTGAGATCAGTGGTCTGCATACTGTATCTATCTTTGGCCTATTGAATAATATACAAGTGAAATCTTCTATTCCTGGTGTTATTCAGTTGGTCTCCTAATCTATATGTGGTTGTTGGTTGATATAAGTATGAATGAATGTATGACCTTGAATGTTACCCTAGTTCCCTAGTGCATATATGGGTAGAAAATGAGTCTGAACACTCTGTTTTGGTGCATCACCGCCTTAGATTAGACTAGGTAGATTTGCTTTAATGCTCTCTTTTTCCCTTTCCCTTCTGAGAATAGATAGGTGTGCCCTGATAGTAAGAGGAATCTGACCTTCTTCGGAGACTCAACCTCACAGTTCAATTCCCACAGCTTGGAGGTTGTTTCCATGTTTCACTAGGTTGTCCTCGCGAGTAGGCCTTGGACAAGGGTGCAAACCTAAGTGACAAAAACCCCCTAAGAGCACTTCATAGTCAACTTTGAGGCACTAAACTACCTTGTACAGGATTGAAAAATGGGCGACACGCAATGGTTTTCCATAGGGCTATAGAGTGCTTTGAAAGCTTTCCAAAAATGTAAACAATTTGTCAATCGGTGTACCAAATCAAAAGTTATGTCTCCCAAAAGTTGGACTACCATTTCTAGATTCTTCTAATTTTACACTAACTTTTGACGAGTTTTCTAGAACCTTCTACTTTGATAGTGGGTTCCAAATGAAATATTATAAAATGTATTTGTAACCCTAAACCTAATTTGAGTTACTTAAGGATATTTCTATTATTGTAAATGCAGTTTATTATGGAGTTTGGGAGAAGGAACTAGAGGAGAGTTTTCTCTGGAATCAGACAACATTGTAAGCCCCTAGGGCACATCATTAGGTTTGTTTTTAATGTACTAAATGTAATAGCATATCAATTTTGATAATAATATTCCCCTTTTCCTATTTTGTTCATTTTGGTCTTGGATTTTTCCATCATCACTAATCCTCTAAAGTTGTTAGGCTTCCTGATAAGATAATTGAGGTTTCATACAAATTTTTGGAGTAAGTATATGGGAAGAAAGATATTGAGGAGTGGGGTGAATCAGGATCTTAAACTTTTCACTTCAAAACCATTTTCATAAATCCACATCTAATTCATCTCATATAATATATCTACCATTAAAGTTTTAATGCTAAAGCATTAATGAAATACATCACATCCAAAAAAAAAAATGGTTATTCAAAAACATTTCAAGATGAAGGTAAAACTAGGATGGGATGAAATCCACAATTCTTCATTGTTGCAACAATAAATTTACCCCGTTAGGGTTACAATGCTTGATCATAAGATATTATCTACTCTGTGAGCGATCTTCCTCATTAAAATCTTAAGACACTATTAGTTATCACCTTGTCAAAGGATTTTACACTAACAATGAAGTAATGACTCAATTAGAAAGTTTTCATAGGTCTGTTAAGACCACTCTATTAAGAGATTTACCCCATCTCAATTAACGATAACTAATTTAGTATTTGACCCTCAATTTTCTTTGTAACCCGATCTTTGGTATCCTCTTTGTTGTACCTTTGATCTAATCTCCTAATCTAATACTTTTTTTCAGTCATTCACTACTCTAATTTCTCTCTCTGGTCTTCTTTCAAACTTAGTATTTTCTTCTTCATTTGCATAAGGATAATCTTCCTTCTTCTCTCTACTCAGATATATACATGATTCTAGGGTGACAATTGTAAGAATTTTTCTTAGGAAAAATTCATCCAAGATCAAAGAATTCAAACACAAGCACAACTGTAGACCAAAAAGAGTATGATCAATATATCTTAGCATGTCTTGATACATCACTACGTGTTTAGATGAGATTATACACTAGGAGTGCCTGTATATAAAGGCCTCTATGATGCATCTAGAATGTCTCTAGAAGGTGCCAAGAGATAAGCTTGAAAACTAAGCACACGTCCTCCATTGTGCATGAATTTGCATGCAACAATGAGAGGATAAGCATGACAATGTGTCCTGCATGTGGAGATGTTGTAGACACCATGTGCTGAAATAAAGTGCTTACTTATGTGTTGTAGACACCATGCCCATAAATAAGGTGTGAACTCCTATGTTGTCAACATGACAACTCACAAGAGTACACATACTCCTAGGTGACTAATAAATAAATATTAAAATAATACATTAACCTAAGTAAACTTAAGTAAGTGTAAATAGTAAATACTTATTTACACCAACACCCCACCTTAGGTGTAACTTAAGGGAATGCCCTTAAGCTTACAAAAACTAGAATGAAATGCATAATGGGTCCCAACTACTAGGCCATGTTAGGTACCCATGTACATAATGTAATGCAATCTCTCATAAAGTGGAGAAAGAGGGAAAACCTCATGGGAAAATCCCTCCCCCAAAAAGAGAGATGAAAAGGGATGCATGGATGGATGAAGTAATCAAGATCCCCTCATTAAAAAATAGATTAAGTATATACAAGAAAGAAATCGGAGCACAAAACCTCTTAAGAGGAAAAAGTCCCCCCCATAAAAGAGAAGAAGAAGGAGACAAGGTAGTCCGCCCCCCCTAAATGTACGGTGAAAACTAGTGAGAAATGCTCCAATGTAGAAGCTGATCCATGATCATTGAATAATGTTTCTCCTCTTTGGAAGAAACAATGGCAAAGGTACTAGTGAGATGCTTCCCCTATGTGTTGAAAGAATCTCAATGATGAAAGGTGTCTCTAAAACTTGTTCAAGTGTCGCTATGTTGATAATAATGGTGGCTCCTTCTGAAAATACTAAGAAGAAGTGTAGATCTAGCAAGGATTATTATAGAACCTATTTCAAAGAACAGTCTATCTCCTTAATTGATAAAGAGACCTCCTACAACTTCTGCACATAAGAATCCACAATCACATCAAGCTGTATAGATTAATCATGTAGAGAATGGACATGAGGGTCAAAGTGAGCCCTCACAAAAATTGTAGAAGGATCATTTTCACCAAAGAGAAGTGGTATATCATCAAAAACGTCTCCCAAGTCTACGATGTGTGACTCCACAAACAAACTTGAAATGTCAGTCAAGAAGTCATTACCTAAGGTTGGAACTAGAAGACAAATTGTACCCTACTATGCTAAAGTACATGAATTGGTCATTGTGGAAATAGATGAATAATTTTCCTCAAAGAGATGATGAATATCATCAATGGTGTCTCCCACATCTTCAATGTGAGACTCTAGAAATAGACCTGTAATGTCTAGAAGGAAGTCATGGCATGAAGGTAAAGTAGGAAGACATAAAGTTTCCTGTTGCACTAAATCCAAAGCATCTATGGCTCGAACAAGATTAGTAGGAGCAATAGGAGCATCTGGAGGTGTGATCTCATCTAGAGAGGATGAAGCTACAATTGTAGGTACAAGATCTTTGGGGAATGGACAGATGTGTGGATCTCCATATGTCTCCCAAAGATAAATTAAAAAAAAAATGGATCAAGTGACTTAATGTCAATTAGTTAATCCAAAATCTCCATATCCACATATAGAAAGAGAGTACTACTAATGATGGAAAAAGTGTTAACATCGTATGTAAGTGCTCTTGCATATGGTAGTGTGTTGTGCTGATTGAGATATTTGATAGCCAATTGACTCCATTCTTGATAGTTGTCTAGTGTCAAGATAATTAAATCTTCCTCTTCCATGATGTACTAATCAATGTAACCCCCAAAGATGCAAAACAAACCAAGGAACCCCCCCAATTGAAGATTCAATTCTTTTTAGGTGGTGCATGTACAATAGGTCACTTCTTAAAATATACAAGATGAACTTCTAATTTTTTGGTTACAACTGCCTTTTGAGGCCTAAATTTGGAACTAAGCATTGTAGCTCAAATGTACAACAATTCTAAAAAGAAATGAAAACAATACAATGCAGAAAATGCCCTATGTTTTGAAAGTGATATTTCTATCCACACAACCCTATTATCCAAATGTAGATCTAGAAAGTAGATGAAAAATAACACACTTTCAAAAAAAAAGAACCTAAAAAGGAGGCCAGATGAGCTCGTATGGAGCATTTCAAGTTGCAAATTGTAGGCCTTGATAGGTAAAGTTGCCAAAAGACACAAATTCTAACAAATCCGTGCACCAAAAAAGAACAAAAGCAATGAAAATTTTAGGAAATTCTACCCAAAAAAAAAAAAAATTGTACCTAATTTAGAGTCTAGATGACTAAGTTATGGCCTCTCAAAGTCGGGCTACCAAATCAAGACTACAACCAGAGAGGGGTTTGGGTAAAAAATTGTAAGCTTAAATTTGATGGTCAAACAACCATTATAGTAGTTTAAAAATTCCTAGAAATGATGGTTAGATGACCGTCAAATTTAACTTCATGTCTAGATGATGTCAGCCAAAAAAGATAGCTACTTGGGTGAAATGGAAAATTTGTACTATACAATCACATGAGGTGGCACTGACATGGAAGCTCATGTGGACACCTATCATACACTGACATATCTAGGTCTACATGGTGGTCCATGTGGTAGAGGGGCTATCTTGGCCTAAGCTAGCTCATTGACAACTAATGGTGTTTTCTGAGTCACTATGGCTAAGTGAGGATTGTATTCTACATGGATAGAGGTCCATGCCACATGGCAAGGAGGAGTTGATCTTGAAAGGGAAATGTGGCCAAATTGTATGTTGCTCTAGAAACAATAGTAGAACCTTGGAAGTCCAGCATGGATGTCTTTCACGAGGCCGGTGATGTGTAGTCTAGCATGAGGTTTAAACTATTGACAAGAGCTAGACGGGCAAGAGGAAATTTTCTAGCGGAGAGAACTATAATGATCACTTAAAATTTGGCAATGCTTGCTAGGAATGGAGAGTGCATGAATCTTTGATGGAAGGACTACATCGGAGATGCAGTGAGCACCAAAAAATCAAAATGTTGCAATGCCAAAAATATGCTTGGCAGATGCCAAGATATTATTGCAAGTGGGCTGACATTTTTTTTAAATGACATCGAAAAAATGTATGCTATCAGAGTCAAGGGTTTATCAAATGTCGAGAAGAACAAGGTATTGCCGATGGTGTTAGGATTTAATCCCACATTGCCTATGTGAGCGAGCTTGGGAATGTTTAAAAGGCATCACACTCGGATACTATTTTCACAAAGGTTTGTACTCATGTCCAAAGTTTTTACCTAAGAAAAACCTTGTGAAACATGGAAACAACCTCCAAGTTGTGGGACTTGAACTATGAGGTTGAGTCTCTGGAGAAGGCTAGCTTCCTTTACTATTAGGGTGCACCTAACTACTCTTAAAGAGGAAAAGGGAGAAGGAATGCATGAAAAGAAAATCTACCTATTCTAACCTAAGCGGGTGATGCACCAAAATAGAGTGTTCAGACCAATCTCTGCCCATACATGCACTATTGAACCATCATGACACCAAAAGATATACACATTCAGACTTGCTTTAATCTAACAATCACACGCAGATTAGAAAACCCAAAATGAAGGACACAAGGAAAGAGAAGATTAACTTATATATCATTCATAGGCCAAAAGAGATATAGTCATGCAGATTGTAGATCTCTACAAAACACCAATGAGAGGCAAATAACTCTTAGACTTTCACATTAATGGCTAAAGGAGATAAGGTAGAATGTCATACAGTTCAGAGGCAAAGGGAATTTACACTGAAGTTGCAGAACAATATTAGAGAAGTCAAAGAAGAGTTGACCTTTACAAAATTTATAGAATTTTCCTTTATAGCTCAGGCATAACTGAGATATTTTCTGATTGAAATTACTCTACAACTACTACCATTAAGTCCTACCAAGAACAATCATGCAGATCTGAAGAAAATCTGATCTGAGTACAGATCCAGATGTAATGATATCTGATCTTTGTTGGAATAGGGCCTCGAGAAGACATAAATAGCACCATTAAATTATTTGACCAAGTAGATGGGTTAGATCAGAGGTGATGGACTATTTTCTCATGTTTACTGAGTTCAACATTTATCCAAGAGTGGATCCAATCACGCAACAAAACCTTGATATCCCCTATTTCTAGCTTGTGAATCAACAAGATCAGTAGGTCAACTAGATTTTGGCACCAGGATGAGCTATGTGGACCAATGATATTCTTTTATTTTGCCACTCTGCAAAGTCTCTACATGGTTGACCATATCTTTATACCCGACTATGCCACCTCCTCAAACCCAAATCACGATGTAACTGCCAACCATTGACCTTAACTATACTGCCTTCACTATTAATCATTGGCTGGGCCCACAAGGACACGTGTCATTTAAGTGCTTACCTACAATATTTAACTTCCTGGTAACTTCAAAATGTGGGAAATCCCTGATTGTTGATCTCTACAAGGTCAACGACCACGAATATTCTCCATATACTACGCCTATCCTTCAAAATTTTGGGGCCCACAAAACACTTCAACAGCTGACTTAGCTTGACCTAGCCCCAACCGACATCACTTTGACATACAATTAGCACCACCTTGGTGACCCACACAAGATATAGGTCCCACAGAGACACGCGGCAGCAAGGTACTTTCTCGCATTACTTAAAGCCCTTGCATCTTTATCTTACGAGAAAGTGCCAGCCCTCGATCTCATTTGAATCTACAACAATCAAAAGTTTGCAAGACTGCATACCTAACCAACTGGATAGACCAATGAGATCCCATCTTCATTCCACCTCACTTGACAATTTCCATGGAAGACAAGCTGTTTAATTTCCTTCTAAGAAGGGTGGGCCCCATGATGTCACAATAGCCACGTCTCACGAGGGCACATACTCACATTGCTTAAAAGCCTCACATCTTTATCTTGCAGGAATACACCAGTCATTGATTTGATCACATCGGATGGTGGAAGGTGGAGCTAGGAACATGTGAGGTTGTGGGATAGGTATCACAAAGGGGCATGCCCATAATGTTTAATTTCCTTGCAAGTTCGTCTTGCGGGCATGCACCAGCCATTGATCCTGGGAAATCTGACAGTGCTCATAACACACACTTTTTGCACCTCTGTGACTATCCTCTATGATGTCATATGGACGCATGTCACTAGGGCACTTGCCTACATTATCACAAAGTCTATCAAAAAATAAAATGCGAGAAAGCGAGTGCCAACCAAACTGCCAGCTCACCCTACCACCCTGTTTACCCTCTATGGCCCACAAGAGAAGATGGACCCATCTACCATGTGGCCAAAAAGAACTTCCCTGCATTACATAAAGGTCATGCATTTGGAGAATGTGGGAATGTGCCCATCGTAAATCTGAAGAAGATCTACCAGCGCAAAAAGCACAAGCCAGCAAAAATAATATAGAAAATAAAGAAATACCATAAGGTTTTGCGCATTTTAATTTTTTGATATTTCTATGGCATTAAAATAATAAAATAGTGGGAAATAACCATTGGGCGGGGCAAGCATTCAAATTCAAATTTTGCTAGGAGGTAAAATGGGTAACATTTTTGGAGACTTAGAGGGGATGCAAGCCTACTATGCGCGTGACTAGTGGCCTTCTACATCCAGTGGGCTATGGAGTCATAAATTTTTTGGATCTATCCATTGTAAAAACCCTAACCCTACCTCCACGGTAGCAAAAAATTGAAAGCTTTGTCTCTGCAACCTTCAAAATTTCAAAAACTGGCTACCTCATAGAGAGACAGCCTCTGCTCGTGCACTTCGTGGAAAATAGGAACTACAAGAAAAAAGACTAAGCTACATATGTACATGAAACTTCAAACCTTATTAGAGACATGGCTTGAGATGGATCCCATTGACTAGGATAGGTGAAATTTGACCACGAGGCTTGCTTAATTGAAAAGCATTGGCCTACTTGCAATCGACAATCAGATAGGGACCACTCCATAGTGCATCAAATTTTGAGTGTCTCCTGGGTTTTTCCCTATTTGCATCCCATTTGAAAACCAAGTCACCTTCTCTAAAGGTTCTGATCCTAGCCTTCTTGTCAAAATTTTTTTTTACTTGCTGTTGATGTGTTTATAGGGTTTGCATGGCTTGACCTCTTTTTTCTTCCAGCTCCATCAGCTTTGCCATTCTTATTGTCATGGCATCATCTTCAATTAGCTCCAACTGATGAGCTAACTCTAGGGATGGGAATTCTAATGAAATTGAAAGCCTTGCCTCTCTGCCATATACCAACATAAATGGTAAATTTCCTATTGACCTCTTAGGTGTTATTCTGTCAGCCCACAATGTAGTCCTTAACCTTTGATGCCAACACCTCTAGTTATCCTCTATATTTCTTTTCATAATCCTAATCAGGCTTTTGTTAGAGGACTCAGCCAAACCATTGCCCTGAGGATAGTATTTTGAGGATGTGCTCAAGTAGATATTATGATCAATTTCCCATGCACAAATTTGAGCTCCAACAAAAGAATTTGGATTATCTGAAATGATAGTTGAAGAGGCACCAAACCTGGTAACAATTCTATCAAGGAACTTGACAACTAAAGATTATGTGGCATCCTTCAATACAACTACCTTTGTCCATCTAGTGAAGTAGTCTGTAGCAGCTAAAATCCATTTGTGACCAGCACTAGAAGAACAATTGATAGGGCCTATGAAATCCAATCCCCATTGAGAAAAAGGCTGGTCCACCTAAATGAGATCAAGAGGAAGAGCTACAAGGCTTTTCTTGCCAGAAAAGAATGCACATTTTTCACACCTTCTCACATACCTATGACAATCATGGAACAAGGATGGCCAGTAGTAACTAGCTCTCATGACCTTCATTGCAGTTGTCCTTGCTAAGACGTGACCACCATCAGGAACATCATGAAGCTCTTTGATCATTTTTTTAGCCTGTCCCTTATCAATGCACCTTAATAGGGCTTTATTAAAATCTCTCCTGAAAAGGATACCATCAACTATGGCATAAGGGATTGACTGTAATCTATATTGTCTTCTTTTAGTTCTATCTAACACTCGAGGATATTCATTGCCTAATAAGAAATTCTTCATATCATCCATCTAGTTCCTTAGGCCATTACTTCTCACTTCTTGTTGCTCTATTAGTATCATGGCAACTTCCTCATCTGATTCTTGAGATGATATCATTTGTTTACAGAACCCTTTCCCTCTTATCAACTTGGTGATCTAGATGTCAACATCATATTCCATTACTTTAGTAACCCAGCTAGCCCTTTTCTCACTAATATCTTTGCTCAAAAGAAAATCCTTCACACTAGCATGGGGTACTAACAAATGGACCTTATTATGAGAAAGGAGGTGTCTAATTTTTTTTAAAGCTCTAATGACTACAAGGGCTTGCTTCTCAACATAGCTATATTTTTCTTCATACTCTTTGAGCCCTTCACTAAAGAAGGCTATGGGCTGCTCTTCATCTTTGTCATTTTTTTGAGTCAAGACAAAAAAAATACTTGACTCACCACCCAAGGTATAAAGGATAAAATCCTTTTCAAATTTTTGATTAATGAGAGTAGGGGCTGAGGCTATGGCTACCTTGATCTCTTCAAAACTTTCCTTCCCTTCCTTGGTCTATGCAAAAACCATACTTTTCTTGAGCATAGCTATAAGGGGTTTTACCATGGTAGCAAGATTAGGGATAAATCTTCTCACAAAATTTATCCTACCAAGGAAACTTTGCAACCCTTTCTTATGTTTAGGAAGAGGGAGAGCAAGTATTTCTTTTGTTCTTTCTGGATCAATGGTTAAACCATCCTCAGATACAATGTCTCCTAATAATTTTCCTTGATTGGTGGCAAAGACACACTTGCTCAAGTTAAGGGATACCCCTAACTCTCTACACTTTGAGAACACCTATCTAAAATGATCAAAATGAACTTCTACACTCTTTGAATATACTGTGATATCATCAAGGTAAACTAATACAAACTTCTTAATCATGTTTTTGAAGGCCATCTCCATTGCTTTCTGAAATGTAGCACCTGCATTGGTTAGCCCAAATGGCATCTTTCAATAAGCATAGGTACCCCATTTGGTGGTAAATGCAGTCTTGCATCTATCAAACTCTTTGACCAACAATTTATTGTAGCCAGAAAATCCATCAAAGAATGAAAACCTCCTTGAACCAATGACCTTGGACAAAATCTGCTCCATGGAAGGGAGAGGATGGTGATCTTTAAGGGAAGCTTGATTAAGGTCCCTAAAATCCACACACAATCTAATTTCTCCATTCTTCTTCCTAACAAGGACAAGATTTGCTATCCATGACGATTTCTTGATGAGGAAAATTATATTGGCCTCAATCAATTTGGATAGCTCTTTTCTCATTAAGAGTTCAATTTTGGGATTCGCTGGCCTCTATTTTTGTCTTACTAGTTTGACATTATCAATTAAATCTATGGTATGTTGAAACAACCTTGGGTCGAAACCCTTTAAATCATCACACGTCTAGGAAAATACATCATTAAATTCTTGACATAGATGAATAAAACTTTTCTGCTCAGTCTCAGAACATACCTTCCCCATGTTTAAGAATTTTCCATCAGCAATCATGACTAGAGTGTGATCATATTGGTCAGCAGCTAAGTTCATGACTTTGCCTCTTGCTTTGTCGTCAGGATTGAAAACACTCTCTAAGGTAATGAGACCTTTAGGAAATTTTTTGGAACTTAGGTTAATGATTTGATCACCATACTGATCTTGTAGTCGTGACTGGTTTCTATCTAAAAATTCTGCTTCATTCTACAAGAAGCTCACAATTTGTTCATCATATTCAAACACTTGCCAATGGATGTTATTGTCAAGGATGGCAGGCCTTACTACCATCCTAATTTGTTGCTTCCTCTTCTCCTCAAGATTCCCTAGCACATCATAATATGCACCTATTACTGCAAGTCTATCAACATGTCTATATTCTCTTCTAGGGATGCTTTGGATATTAAATGCATTGAAACCTTCAAGAAAATCCCATACCCTATGTTTATAAGACTTGAGAAAACCATTCTTGGTGATATTCTAATTTCTCACTTGATTAACCACCAACTCACTATCTCCATATACACTTAAGGTTTGAATTCCTCTCTTTTGGGCAAGTAGGAGACCCTGAATCAAGGATTCATACTTGGCCACATGATTAGTGCAACTGAATTTAAGCCTAAAGGAGAAGTAGTACCTTACTTGTGAAGGAGAAATCAACATCACTCCAACCCCTGATCCATTCTTATTCCTTGAGCCATCAAAGTACATGCTCCATATCCCACTCATATCTTCTTTAGTCTCCACAAGATTGGGAACTAGAGCATCCCTCTCTAATATACAATATGTACTAAGGCCTGTCTCAAGGTTTTCTAACATAGGATCAAATTGATATGCTTTAGCCCATTCATCTAAAAGAAAAATAGGTATCTCTGCTAGGGAAGTAGTGGGCTCATTCACTATGTCATTCTCATCCATTTCTAGGATAGTGAAATTCATGTTGATGAGATTAGGGGTGTAGGATTTAGTATGATGGAGGGCTAGAGGATTTGCTTTGATTGAAGCTTTTGCCCCATATCTTGTCCTAAAAAACATATATGACCAATTAGAAGATATTTAACCACCTATTTGGGCAGTGAAATCTCTTGACAAAGAGATAGCAAAATGTGGCTTTACTTCAGCAACATATATATCTTGAGTTACAATACAACTAGGGCATGCATGTAGAGCCATTTCCACATTCCTAAGGATCCCTATAGTCTTGACAATACTACCATCCAAGTGTAACACATCCTTAACAATGGGTTCATATTTCATTCCCAAAGCATCAGGAACACACCTAGGCATCACTAAACTACTAGCCCCTGAATCAATCATGCAATTGTGGACTATTTTATCCCCTATAATTAAAGAAACATAAAATGGAGGGGGTCTAACCATTTTACTTGTTTCTTCCTTCCTTGATGGTTGTACTACGCTTGTGGCACTTTCCATGCCAAGTGGCTGATCCTTTTGTTCAATATTTTCCAATTCTTGCTGCAGCAACCTCCTTTTCATAGGTATAGTAGCAACAACATCCCACATGGAAATATTCACATTTGTCTTCTTCATTTGTTCTACCACACTAAATGGTCTAGGAGGTGCTTTGGTAGAAGCCTTAGGAGTTGCATTTGTAGGAGGTTGAGGTGGAACAACTTGAGGATCATTCACATCCTTTTTGCCATTATTTGGCCTCTGCTGTTGAAATGTATTTGATTGATCATTTTTTGATTGATCATGGGGTATTGCATTTGAATTTGATGCATGATTGGGACGAGGAGGGGTAGCATCTTCAATAGATCTTCTTTTGCTCCTAGTATTGTGAGCAATGGAATCCTAGTTTACATTACAATGTTCCTCCACTTGATGATTCATAAAGGAGCAATCTCCTTGTCCTTGCATATATGAGGCCTCTTTAAATTGGTCCTCCTTATATGATTGTCCTACTGTAGGCCCTCAGATGGTCAAAGCCAAATAAGATTCAGCCTTCTAACACATACAACAAGCATAGAATTAGTTATAGGAGGGACAAAAATATTGATCTTGGACCATGTTGTTTTGAGGGACTATGGCCCTACTTTGGTTTACATTTTAGATTGAAACATGACTACTCTACCTATTCTAGTCAAAAGAATTGTTCCCATAATTATGATTTGGAGGCCTACCACTATTTATAGTTTGATCCTGTAATGGATGAGCCTTACTACCTTGAGCTTTCCATCTTTCTAAAGTCACCACCTTATTACTCATTTTCAGCATCACAGAGAAACTATCCTCTAGCTTCTTCTCTTGGCCATGCAATCTCTTATCTATGTTCAACATCATAGATTGCATCATCTCCTTGATTTCATCTCTTCCAATTGAAGATGTGGAAGCTTGAGGGACTAGAGAAAGGGATTGTGATGTGGAATTTGTGGGAAGAGGAACCATTGTTGGTTGGTGGTTTGGAATATTAGGGAAGAAGGGCATAGAAGGCCTTGGAGCTAGCCTACCTCCTTGTATTAGGATATTTTCTAACTTTATTGCTATATCATAAGCATTAAGCAAGGTATCTCCTCCCATAGTTTGGATTATAGTGGAAATGTCACTATTAAAAGCTCTAAGGTAATGCAAGAAGGCATTACCAAGGGAAGGTTTTACTGAAGTAGGTATTCTATCCCATGTCTTTTAAAATCTATAGTTGAAATCAGTCATACATTCATGGGGAGCTCTTTTTATAGTAGTCAACTATTCTAAAAGTGGCAAATGGTCACTTTTGTCCTCAAAATGTTTGTATAATCCTACTCCTAATCCATCCCAATCTATTATAGAACCATGAGCCAAACCTCTATACCATTTTAGTGCTTTTCCTTTCGAGGATGAGGCTAGAAGCCTAACTGCAACATCATCCTCTGTAATACCATGGATATTATAGACATTCACAACATCTTGAATGTGTTCTGAGGGAGAGATAGAAGTTTCACCAATAAATTCTGGTATACTTTTGAGTGTAGCTATTGGTATGTCATGTCTTTAATCCTATAAAAGAGGACTTCCACCATTAAAGGTGGCAAAAGTATGGGCTCTAGGTTGTGCCATATAGACAAGTGATCTATTGATATGTGTTGATGGCAATCTAGGCTAAGATCTGGCAATAGGAGGAGTAGAGATAGATCTTGTAGGTGTATTCATTGCTATTACACTCCTAACTGGTGATAAAGATACTCTAGTCCTCCTTCTTCTAGGATTTGAAAATGAAAGCTCTTGGTATTGAAGCTTACCTATAGAAGATGCACTTGTTTGAACTTTGGGCATGAATTATTGCAACTTTGGTCTGGAGCCAGATATATTTGAAGCTCAGAGTCGCCAAGTACTTGAAGAATGAGCCTCTTAAAGGCTTGAACACTGAAGCTACTACTATCTCTTTAGTATTAATCTTGAAATCTTCTTTTTAACACCACTAGACTTAATTTTTTTTGAATAGAGTCCCACTAGGCATGCTAAAAACTATTGTCACAAAGGTTTGCACCCACGTCCAAAGTTTTTACCTAAAGAAAACCTTGTGAAACATGGAAAGAACCTCCAACTTGTGGGACTTGAACTATGAGGTTGAGTCTCCAGAGAAGGTTGGCTTCATTTACTATTAGGGTGCACTTAACTACTCTTGGAGAGGAAAAGGGAGAAGGAATGCATGAAAAGAAAATCTACCTATTCTAACCTTATGGGGTGATGCACAAAAATAGAGTGTTTGGACCAATATCTACCCATACATGCACTATTCAACCATCATGACACCAAAAGATATACACTTTTAGACTTGATTTAATCTAACAATCACACACAAATCAAAAAACCCAAACTGAATGACACAAGAAAAGAGAAGATTCACTTATATATCATTCATAGTCCAAAGGAGATACAATCATGCAGATTGGAGATCTCTACAAAACACCAATGAGAGGCAAATAACTCTTGCATGTTCACATTAATGGCTAAAGGAGATAAGGCAGAATGTCATACAGTTGAGAGGCAAAGGTAATTTACATTCAAGTTGCAGAGCAATATCAAAGAAGTCAGAGAAGAGTCAACCTTTATAAAATTTATAGAATTTTCCTTTATAGCTCAGGCATAACTGAGATATTTTCTGATTGAAATTACTCTACAACCACTGGCATTAAGTCCTACTGAGAACAATCATGTAGATTTGAAGAAAATTTGATTTGACTATAAATCCAGATGCAATGATATTTGATCTTGGTTGGAATAGGGCCCTAAGAAGATAGAAAGGTCACCATTAAATTATCTGACCAAGTAGATGGGTTAGATTAGAGGTGATGGAGTGTTTTCCTATGTTTATTAAGTTTAGCATTTATCCAAGAGTGGTTGGCATTGATCACGAGGATCAAATCATGAAACAAAACCTTGATATCCCTTATTTCTAGCTTGTAAATAAGCAAGATTAGCAGGTCAACTAGATTCTAGCACCAAGATGAGCCACATGGACGAATGATCTTTTTTTATTTTGCCACTTTATAGAGTCTCTACACAGTTGACCCCATCTTTATACCCAACAGCACCACCTCCTCAAACCCTAACCATGATGTAACTGCCAACCATCAGCCTTAAACTGCGCTGCCTTCACTGTTAATCCTTGGCTAGTCCCATTGGGACACGTATCATTTAGGCACTTCCACACAATATTTAACTTCCTCATAACTTCATAATTCTAGAAAACCCTAATCATTGTTCTCTGCGAGATCAACGACCATGAAGATTCTTCATATACTATGCCTATCCTTCAAAATTTTGGGGCCCACAAAACACTTTGACATATGACTTAGCCTAACTTGGCCCCAACTGGCATCACTTTGGCATACAACTAGCACCACCTTGGTGACCCACACAAGAAATAGGTCCCACAGAGACACGTAGTAGCAAGGTGCTTTCCCACATTACTTAAAGCCCTCGCATTTTTATCTTATAGGAAAGCACCAACCCTCGATCTCATTTGAATCTACGATGATCAAAGCTCTGCAAGACTGCATACCTAACCAACTAGATGAATCAATGAGATCCCATCTTTGTTCCACCTCACCTGACAATTTCCATGGAAGATGAGCTATTCAATTTCCTTTTGAGAAGGGTGGGCCCCATGAATTAACAATAGCGAGATGTTGTGAGGGCACATACCTACATCACTTAAAATCCTCACATCTTTATCTTATAGGCATGCGCCAGCCATTGATCTGATCTAATCGGATGGTGGAAGATGGAACTGGGAACATGTGAGGTCATGGGACGGGTATCACAAAGGGGCATGCTTGCAATGTTTAATTTTCTTACAAATTCATCTTATGGGCATGTGCCAACCATTAATCCTAGGAAATCTGACTCCTCATAACATGCACTTTCTGCACCTTTGTGACTATTCTCTGTGACATCATATGGATGCGTGTTGCCAGGGCTCTTGCCTGCATTATCAGAAAGTCTATCAGAAAATAAAATGCAGGAAAGTGGGTGCCAATCAAACTACTAGCTCACCCTACCATCTTGTCTACCCTTTGCAGCCCACAAGAGAAGATGGACCCACTTGCCACATGGCCAAAAAGTGCTTCCTCACATTACATAAAGGTCATGCATTTGGAGAATGCGAGAATGCACCCACTGTAGATCTAAACAAGATCTGCCAGTGCAGAAAGTGTAGGCCAGCAGAAATAAAATAGAAAATAAAGAAATACCATAAGGTTTTGCTTGTTTTAATTTCTTGATATTTCTATGATGTTAAAATAATAAAATAGTGGAAAGTAGCTGTTGGGCGGGGCAAGCATTCAAATTCAAATTTTGGCAGGAGGCAAAATGGGTAACAAATACAAAGCAAACAAGCTAGGCAGTTAGGTTTGCAATAAAGTTATATGGCGGTCCAAATTTGTAAGAAATACCACTAGATTTGTAAAGCCATTATGATGAACCCATTGAAATGTAGAAGGAATATTCTACACAGGGCTGATGTGTGACTGCTCGATACTTGTGCAAAAGAAATTTCTCTACAAGGCTGCCTGGCCTAAATTTTTTTCAAAAATTCTATCTAAAAAAAGCAAAGAAAAGTTAGATGGTGCAGGAGCACCTAGGAAATATGCCAAGTTTCATAAATCATTTTTGGCTTGTAGTGGTCTTGGCTAGACCACATGAATAAGGGCTATGGTATAAAGCCCCAAGTGTGTGAGTTGTGTTTGTAAATAGGTTTTTGTTGTGTTTGAGTTTCCAAGTTGCTTCTATGTTGGCAAAATTGCTTAAATTGCTTGTTAGAGCCTAGAATGGTCAAACACTGACCAAGACCCCAGGAGGATGGGAAACATGGAAAATATGTTAAAAGTTGTAATTACATGGAAATAGGTTCATTTAACCATGTTTGAGGTCATGGAGCCATTAAATGCACAATAGTGCAAAAGTTGCACTTGGCAACTTTGCAACTTTGCAAAGTTGCTTGACAACATTGACAAAAAGTGCTAAAACTTTATAAGGGCTTCAAGAATCAGTTGGAAACCTATGGGATCTATTGATTCACGTGGGTAAGAGGTAATTAAGACCAATCCAAGTTAGTTTGAGGGTTGGCATATGCTTTTATACGAATTTTGGCATTGGAATGAAGAGCAAACTGAGCATTTTGATGATAGTTTTCTGATTTCACCCTTCATCCACACCTTTAATGGATTGATAGGGTTGCTATTTCCATGTTATTTTATATTGTATGGAATTTAGATGCTTTGGTAAAGATTAGGAGTTTTTTTGATCAGTTTCATTACTAGTTTGAAAAATCTTTTTAAAGTTGCCAGTTCGCTGGTCTGTACACAGCAATCAGCAAAGAAATCTCTATAACTTGAATTCCAATGGTGGAACCATGATGGCCTTTTGGAATCAAGTACTAGACTATATAAAAAATTTAAATATGTATTTTTGTCTTGTTTTGCAGAGGTTTGTTGTTTTTTCCAAGAGGCCCTAGGCGAGTTTGCATACCCGGCTAGGCAATGAAATCAGCAAATAAGTGTTTGAAAGGGGCATAGAATGGGGTGTTGGGTGCAATACAAATTCATGGAAGGAAAGAGTGGTGAGTGAAGGAAGTTAATTCCAGGAGTTCAGTCATTTAGAGTCCATTTGAGTGGTGGAAGGAAGAACTCTCTATATTCCTGTTCATACAAACAAGAAACCTTTGTAAATAGACATATTTTTGGAAATCGCTTGTACGGATGACCTGGGTGTTGCAGACCTGAAAAATCTTCAAGGGGAGCCAAAAGGGTATCCAAATCATAAATTTTTTTGAGTACTTCTTAAGGGTTTGAGGAGATATAAGCCAAAAATCAGTTTTGGAGGCCTAATTTTGTTATTAGTCTTGGTAGCCCTCTTAACTATGCAATCTTCAAATCGATTGGAAACCCAATACTCCAATTCACTTAGTAATCCTAAAAACTATTGAATGAGACCTAATACAAGCCTTGGAATTCAATATAGCCAAGAATGCACTCCTGGAAGCTAGTTGTCAAGAACGGTGCAATGAGAGCACTAGGGAGACCCCATGGTGAAATAGAGTTTTGAGTTGATTGGTGAGGATTAGTGTAATAAGGGAATAGAGAGAAGATTCCCTTGGAGTAGGGTATAGGATAAATACCCTAAGAGGCTAGGAGAAAGCATAAAGTGAGTTCTAGTAGTTGAGGCTAGAACCTTGTTCAAGATCCTCCCCATCGTTAGATCTAAAAAAAAATTAAATAGATCTAAAAAATGACCATAGCCAAATTGCAAATGGGGGCCTTTAGGTGTCGATTTGTAAAAAACATTTGCCTCATGATTGACTTTAGTCTAGGGTAGCTAAATTTATAGTTGATTTTCACCGAATTGACATTCTGGATGTATTGGCAAGGTTAGATCTAGCTCTAGATGCTCCCAATGACTGTGATACTCCAGATTCAGGCTGAGGTGCTTAAGAAAGAAAATGATCTTGAATGGCTATGTGAAGAGAGATTCTCTAAGAGCTTTGATACCATGTAAGAATTTATCTTAGGGAAAATTCACCCAAGATCAAAGAATTTGAACACAAGCACAACTATAGACCAAAAAGAGTATGATCAAAATATCATAGCATGTCCTGATACATTACTATGTGTTTAGATGAGTGTACACACTAGGAGTGCCTATATATAAAGGCCTTTAAGATGCATCTAGAATGTCTCTAGAAGGTGCCAGGAGATAAGCTTGAAAACTAAGCACACGTCCTCCATTTTGCATGAATTTACATGCAATAATGAGAGGATAAGCAGGACAAGGTGTCCCATGTGTGATGTTGTAGACACCATGTGCTGAAATAAAGTTCTTACTACTATGTTGTAGACACCATGTGCATAAATAAGGTGCAAACTCCTATATTTTTTACATGACATCTCACAAGAGTACACATACTCCTAGGCGACTAATAAATAAATATTAAAATAATGCATTAACTTAAGTAAACTTATGTAAGTGTATATAGTAAATAATTATTTACACCAACAACAATCCTTCTTAAATAGGTATTATGTTAAGGTTCTACATCTTGATAAATAGTTTAAACTTCATCATCTTTTTTCATTTCTATCGTATTTTCTAATTGGTTGAATAACACACCTTGGGATCATTACCTTCTAAAATGACATGTGATCATCTTCTTAGCTAGCTCTACAAATATTAAATATCATAGAAAAGTCAGCCAAAATGGTTTACATATGTGTTTGTGTCATTACACACTTATATGTCAAAATTAAACTACATGACACTTGAATGCTCTGACAGTTGGTCATGCTTCATGTTGTGGCTCATCTTTTATATTCCTACATGCTCGACACTTAATAAATTGTAAACACAGTTGTTCTCAACTATAATGCTAGGTGTGTACATCTTCATGATCACTACTAAATGCTCAATAATCACTCTCTTTCTTGGTATAATCATTGTATGCTTGATCTTTACTAGATAACTTAGTCACATTAATGACCTTGTAATCTTGCCTGGTTAATGACTAAGTGTTTAGACAGTAATGGACAACATAGCCTTGGAGATCAACAAAAGGGACATAATAGCAAATGTGCATTTAATGTAATAATTATTTCTTCTATTAATTAAATATTCTTAAACTATTAATTAATCTTTTTATTTCCTCTAAATTTGAGTATTTGCATCATTTAATCATTCTCTGATATTAAATAACTAATTTTATCAGAGTCTAGTCAAGAGCCTAGAAGACAACGGTAATTTGTGAGCCTCTCACATGAGAGGTCTTAGATTCAAATTTTCTTAACACATAAAAATAATTAATTACAAAAAAAATTTAATCTAGGCTTCGGGTATTTACTGATAAAAACAAAACTAATTTTATTAAAGTCTACAATATAGTGGTAAATTGTCATCTTCTTATCTAAGAAGTCTTGTGTTTGAGTCTACAAGAACTTAACAATTAATAATAATTAACCTTGGTTTCATGCTATTACCTATATAAAAAAAAATAATTAAATAATTAAATTAATTTAATTAATTAACCTTTAATTAAATGATCATTATGAATTAATTAAAGTAAATTTCCATTTTCCCATAATTTCAATTATTATCATAAATTTTTTATATTAGCTAGTTTATTCTTCTTAATTAAATTAATTTTCAAAATTAATTAAATTAAATTAAATCTCAATTTCAATATCTAATTAATTTCATTTAATTCTATCTTCCTAATTTAATTGAGTTATTTTATTTCATTAAATCTTCTAAAAAACTAAAAGATCCATTTTCAAAGGAATTATAAATTTTAAAAATTTTAAAATCTTTGGAAACCTTTTTTTCTCTAAAATTGACAATATCTCATACTTAATCCTTTGCATTTTTTACTTTAAAATTTAAAAAGCTCCAATTATTTCTCTAGTTTGTTTAATCTTGTCTGAAGATCACAATATTTCCAAAATCCATCTCAACCAATTATGAGTGTCTTGAAAATCTATTTAAACAACCATCCTATCTCACAATCTCATCACTAACTTTTGCATCTAGCTCCTATCATTTTAGTATGATTTTTCTATCATTTGAAATCATATCTTTGATTATTTTCTAGAACTCAGAGTCTAAATGTTGCCAAAATCACAACTGAGTTCAAACTTCATACAAAAAATGGAGAAGTAATTGAGGCTTGAAGGGCTTATATATTTGAATGCATTCGTTTGTTTGTATTTTATTTTTTTATGGCCATGCTTTCATTTTTTTTGTTTGTAGGGTTAAATAATTATGTTATTTTAGTATTATGACCGAATCAATGCTACTTATAATTATGTTTGAGTCTCGTAGATTTCCCCTACAATAGTCAAGAATATACTGATGATTTGTTTTGTGAGAATGAAAATTCTAGCTAGAATCTTGTTGGGGTGTCATTCCCCATTTTTTCTCCTTTTGGTTAGGATCTATTTAGAGTTTTTTGTTTGTTTGTTTGGTTATTATTATTATTATTAATGTAGTTGTGGGTTTATTTGTTCTTCATTGTAAAACTAGTTTTCCTTTAATCAATGACATATGATGAACATTATGATTTAGGTTGAACAATTAAATTATGGATTACAGTAGAGGCTAAATAGAAATTTTATTATCTAATGTAAGAAAAATAAATCAAATGGAAAAGAATCACAAATAATTACAAATGACTACAATTGAATTCAATACATTTAAACTACAGTTTTCTAGGATTATGAATTTGATCATGCTAAAGTAGAGAATCTAGTTGGAAGAAAGGAAATAGAGAGAAAATATGTTGTGAAGTCAATAAGAAGAAATCCCCAAAACTTAGGACCATATGAAATTACACAATTGGATTAAAAAGGGAAATATAAAAGTACAAGAAAAAAAGTAGGAAAAAAAGACAAACAAGAAAAGAAAAGGACACACAAACTAGTTAATACCAAGAAAAAAGGCCCCAAGCCAAGAAGAGGTTAATTTTATGATATGAGTTATCATTACCTTATAATGAGTTGTCTATTGGAATAAAATCATTGATGAAAATATTAATAATATCATTTCCCTGTTAGAAATATCTAAATATAAATGAGAAAATAATAGTTTATCTCAACATCATTTGCCATAATAGTACTAAAGGTGGAACACAAAAAATTTACCAAATCATTTATGAAATACTAAAATAAAATGCATGGCAAGGACATCCTTTAAATTCACATTTTGTATCACATGAAAATGTAATGAATCATTATAAGTAATGCTAAATTAAAATGCTTCTTTTAGTCAATGACATTTGTAAAAGTAACAAATTAGCAATTTAATCAATTTGGAAGTGGAAACATATAAATTTTAACCATAATTGTGAATTATTTAAGAGTAATTTCATATAATTTCTATTGATCTATAAGAATATATTATATCAAAATCTAGAAAATATGATGCATATTTTTTATTAAAGGAGACACGATAAGGGTTGTAAACCTGAGTAACAACAAATAACCAACATAACTTTTATGCTATGGGTTGTTCCATCGATGTAGTAGAAAAGACCATCTCTAACACAAACCTCTAGAGACCCACCAAAGAGAAAGACCTAATAAAAAATAAACTAAAGTACTCTAAGAATCATAGTATAAATTATCATCCAAAACATTGTTGATAAACCAAAAATATAATTGCGTCTTAGTGTACTAGTCATTTAGAATATCTAGATTTAACATAACAATTGTAAAAGCATGTCCCAAAATTACAAGAAGGATCACAATAATTATAAAAAGAAAGAAAATTGAACTACTCATCGTTAAAGCATAATATAAAAAAATTTAAAAGGCCCAAAAACATGTGGGTTAACTGATGTTCAACAAGCATTATGAAGCAAGCTGATGGAATGACATTTCTCTATTAGTTAGAATAGTGACATGAAGATGTTATTTATGCTAGAGAAAAGAGATGAGATGCATGTGAATGCTTGATGTCTTTGGCATTGTTGTCAAAGAGTGAGATGAGTTAGAGTTACCATTCATATATTGAGATGTGCAGTTACTATTCAGAGGAAAAATCTATATGATGTGATTATTGTCAAGGAGATAAATGTTGCTAGAGGTATTGTAGTTATCAGTAAAAGGGAGATATGATAGAGAGAGAGAGCATGCACTAAAATGATAGAGGGAGTATCATATAGTTGATACTACTATAGTTTATTTTATAGGGAGAATCAAGAGATTACATTCAACGAGAATCAAAATGAAACTAAGAAAGAGAGAACAAACATAGAGGGAGCTGGAAGTACAAGTTTAGAAGCTAACAAAATGAATATTTTGGATTGCATTGTAACTAGAGGTATTTCCATCAATGCCAAAGAGGGATATTATTGGAAACTTTAATTGAAACAATTCTTATCTTGTCACTGACATCAAAACTATTGGTAAGACATTATCTAACCTACTGGAGAGACATTTACTAACAATGTAGAGTGCCATATCTATTGATGGATAAAGAGGATTTAAAAAGAAGAGATAACAAGGTGATCTAGTGATTTTGTGTAGAAGAAAGAAGTTAAGTATTCTAGAATTATTATAGGCATTTTATAAGTTTGACATTGACAAAATAATATGTTGTTTAATCATTACATGGAGTGAACAAAATAAATGAAATTGATGCATCAATAAAATTAAAAGAGATATGTTAAACTGTAAGCATGTCCAAGTATCAGCATTGGTCAGTCAATGATGGAGATCGAACAAAAGATTGAGGATCTTAAGAAGAAGTTGAATAAACAGTATAACTCGAGTGATAGTTATTGCCAAAAAAGTTGATGAAGGAAGGTTAGTAATGACCAAACATTGTAATAGCTGAGTCAACTAGTGAACACCAAGTGAAATATTAGATTGTATGCCAAGATTCATAGTGATGACCAAGTAAAAGAACTTAGTGATTGCCAAGAGAAAATACAAGTTTTAATTTGTAAAAGAATCAAGTTTGAGGCCAACATAGTTATCTTTTTGGATGATTCAAACTGCATGCATAATAAGAAATGATGAGATGGAGTATTTAATGCACTAAAATATTTTTTATCTGATCAAATAAAAGTATTTGATCAAAAGTTTCTAGAAGTATCAATAAAGGATAAGGAGAATATAATGATAGAAGGATTCCATAAATCTGACCTAACACTAAGATGTATGGTTATAGGGTAAAAGCACAAACCTGTGTCACCCTTTTGTAAAGGAATGAGCTAACAAAAGTATAATTGTTCACTTTCAATGACATAAAATGAGTATTATTATTTTGAATTTGAAACTTAAACAAACTAATGAATTATGTAGAAATGGATGAAGTTAAGGATTATAATTCTTAATAATTATTTGGAATAAGAATTGATATAGTTTCCTAATTTTTACAAATAATTTTTTAACTGCTGAAAAATGCTAAAAATTAGGGTTCTAGTTCCCACCATAAAAATATATGGAAATAATATTATATCCCTTTGATCTTAGACTATGTTAGAGATAACATATATAGCTAAAACATTCAAAAATTAAAATTGGCTTTAGACCTGTATTTTCTCTTTTATAATGATTCAAATTTCAACTCACCTGAAATTGATCATTTTCATCTCCCACTATATTTTTCAAAACATATTTATTCTAGCTAGGAGAAAAAATATGCATTCTAAATGAGGACTCTCTCCTCTAGAACATCATATAATTTTTAATTTTATTCCATATGATTTAATATTTTTTCTTTTCAAAAATCAACATCTTTTTGAGTGTTAAAATGTGTGCTTGTAGATTTTTTCATTCCAATATACTTTATCTAATTAAAACACTATAAACTCTATATGAGAATATTCTTGACTCTCATCTCTATAAAATGGTGTTTATATGTTATTAAAAAAATATTATAGAAAATAGTAAGACTTATTGAAATGTCACTTTTTTGAAATAATTGTATTTCTTTATTGATTGGACACAAACTAGTATAAAAAATGCATTTAATAGACATTTCCAATTGGGAAAGTGTGAGAACATAAATAACTTAGCTAGAATGAATTTATCTATATCATATGTTTGAACAAAATTGACTTTTAAATAGAAATACTCAAATTCAATCATTCTGATAAGTCAACCTAAAAGGTGATATAACTTTGTATATTTACCCTATATTTAAGAGAAAAAATATCAAACTTACCTAATTAAGGAGGAATAAGAGAAGATTTTTGAGGTTAGTTCATTTTTTACTAGAGATCTTAAGGAGAAGTGAGGTGCTAGGAAGAAGAGGAGAAGTGTGAAGAGATTAGTGTGTTATGAATGCTTGAAGGGATGTCGAGAAGATTAGTGATCAAGATAACAATGAAGGGTAGTAAATGAACCACCAGATGAGTGAAAGGAGATATGATTTGGGTGGAAGAAAGAAGTTGGGTCTTAATTCCATGCAAGTCTATAGATTAAGATCATTCTCTTTTAGAAATGGGTACTCAGTTTTAGAAAATGGGCACCCATATTAGGCACGGGTGCCCAATTCTAAATTTTAAAAATGGGTATCTATTTTTGAAAAAATAAAACAAATGATTCTTTTAGAAATGGGTACCCATTTTTTATGTATAAATAATGGGTATCTATTTCTTAAAAAAACATTTAAAAAAATTTTTGGGACATTTTAAATACTACTTTTAATTTTTCAAAATGGGTACCCATTTTTTAATTTCATATAATGGGTGCCCATTTCTTACAACATGGTGAGGGATTTTTTTTCTTACCTCAGATTTTGGTTCAGGATAGGCTTGTTGAGGCCAAGCCTATCCCTTGACCTACTAAGATTTGGCTAAGGCATTGAACTCACAAATTAATACATTGACATAATTTTTAGAGGGTCTTCTTGATCAATTTTTTTATGAAACAAAAACTAGAGCTCTCAATTTCTTGATTTCAAAAATATAAATTCTATAGTATTATGATTTTATTTACTATTTTTGCATTTCTTTTAATCAAAGGTGGTACCTAAATATAAAATAGTGAGGTTCACAAAAACTTTAATAACTTTTTAATGTTATGACTTTCCTTAAATTAATTTATATATCATCAATCTACATACAATTCTTTTGAAGTTAAATTTTTTTTGAAAAAGGTGAATTTTTTATCAAATTATGTTTTCTGTACCCCAGAGGTTCTAAACTTTACCTTTATAGCAAATTAATAATTAATAATAAAAAATTTATGCAATGAAAAAATAAGGAAAAATACCATCTTCTATATTTGGTGCATTTGGTAACTTTGTCTAAAAGCATTTACTTGAAACTTCATTTATTTGTGTCAAATTATGGTGTTTGTACATGAGTGTGGTATGGTCCTAAAACAAGCATTTTGAAAAAGTGATTTTTAAAGATCTATATCATAAAAAAATCTATCATATAAGTACATAAATAAATTACATATTCAACAAATAGATGTCAAAAACTACAATTTTTATTTCTGAAGTTTTTTATATTTAGTCTCTAAAAGCATCAAATTTTAACATCAATTGACAAGAAATTTCAAAAATAGAAAAAAATACTTCCACTTTTTACCCAAGAGTGAGACCCAACTTCATGCACTTACCCATTTTGCAAATTTTATATATATATATATAACTTGTTACATTCTAATCATTGTGATGGTAAAAATCCTTTAATCAAGCTTGACCTAATAGTCATTTTGTAAATCATTAAATCAAGGTGAAATCCTATTGGAACGATCCAATGTCCTCTAACAAGGCCACTCCTAATAGGTTGTCTAACTCCTTTAATAGGGTCACATTTAACAATGTGTTGTATAACCTTTAACAGGGTTGGGTCTTAAAACTAAGCTCACTTCAGAAGAGTGGAAAATTGGTAGCATGTTACTTTATCAATTTTTTCCATGTTGGATTTCCACTTTAAATCCTAGTGTCAAAGTGTTCTTTACATGTATAGATTTTATTGCTACACATGCTATAGTTTTACAGTAGTTTATTCACTGGTAGTTGGCACATATAGGAAATAAAGAGTTATGAAATTGTATGAAAAGTTATTTAAAAAAAAAACAAAGTAGACAAAGCTACTATATATATATATATATGTTTGTGTGTGTGTGTGTGTGCATATCTATATATATTTATATGTATATGTATATATAAATGTATGTATATATATATATGTATGTATATGTATATATATATATGTATATATATATATGTATATATATATTTATATATACATACATACATACATACATATACATATATATATATATATATATATATATATATATACACACACACACACACACACACACACACACACATATATATATATATATACCTAGTTCAAAGCCTCCACAAGGAAAGAACTAGGAAGAAAATCTTGCTTCTCAGTCCCATTACAAAAAAGATATAAACAAATCCAATATTTAGTATCAAGTTAAAGGATAGAGTGCACTTCCCCAAGCTTCATACTAACTGGAAAAATAATATAAGAAATTGACGACATCAAATCATAGCTTGCTCCTTAAATATGATGGCTGGTGGCATGGGGTGTAGATAAAGTACCTTATCCATGTCATGGTCTACAATAAAAATGTCATCACAACATAGGTTTAAAAGATGATCAGCAATTGAATTACCTTCTTGGTATATATGAGAAATTGTGCTTGAATCAAAAGAGTCAATAAGTCTCCAAATTTTCTATAAATATAGGTCAAGTTTTTGTTAACAATTTTTCTATTAATACATGCATGAATAGAAATCATGGAATCCCCTTCAAAATGGATATGAGTGCATCCCAAAGAACTAGGAATCACTAACCCCTATAATAAAGAAAAAGCTTCAACCACATTATTCATACCATGTGGGATGGGAGATGAATATAAGGCAACAAGAACTCCAAGATGATTTCTCAAGCAAACCTCGATGCTTGAGTTACCTAGGTTCCAACATGAGGCTCCATCAAAATTAACCTTAATGACTCCATTTTCTAGTGAGGACCATTTAACCTCTATCCTATCAATTCCTCTTGATTCCCTATTAAAAGTAAGGAAAGTTGGGAGAGAAATATATTTCCACTACTTGATTGTAGCATCATCCCAATTAGAGAATAGGATGTATGAGGAATTATTCTTAATATTGGCTGAAACAAGTTCTAAAATAGACTTTTCAATAGTAATCTTCAAAACATCCATTGTGGAAGGGGATTGCCTAAAGATACACTTGTTTCTCTCTCACCATAATGACCAAATGATTAGAGATGGAGACAATATCCAGATAGATGGAAGGAGACACTTAGTATACAATGTAGGCCAAGATTCAAATAAATCCCAAAAGTTATTAGGGAGTGGCATAAAAAAATTCAACTTATTAAGAACAAATTTCTAGCATTCCTACGCAAACTCACATTGTAGAAAAATATGATCTGCATCTTTAAGATCTTGTTGGTAGAGGTGACATCTAGACCTCTAAGAAATGTTGAATTTTTCCAGCCTATCACTAGTGAGTGGTCTCTTTAGGAGGGCTAGCAAAGAAAACATCTGGCTTTAGGTAATGTGCAATCATTCTAGCAAAATGAAAATGCCCTAATTTTGATTCTAGAATCCAATACTCTACTGACAGCCATGTGCCTAGCTTTAACTAAATAATTACCATCAAATGCAAGGGCCCAAAAAATTGAATCCTTACTATCTTGATAAAATTCTTGCCTATATTTTAAAATATTCTTGAAAAGTTTGACATAAAAATTAGAAGCAGAAAGAATACTAGGCACCTTCCAAGTTACCTAATGTGACATTGGATCCACATGATCTATATAGTTGTTAGGATTAACCTTGGACATAAATAATATCTACATGCAAATATAACCAATATCAGAAAATAATAGATCTCACATAAGAGAACACAAGACACCAAGATTTAAAGTGGTTCACCAAATCCCCAGGCTACATCCACCAACAACAAGTCCAATATTATTATGATCCAGTGATTACAACTTGATTACAATCCATAATCCCTTACAACTCAATACCACTGCAAGCAATGATTTTCACATCACACCTTATGAAAATCCCTAACTCTAAGTCTTTTTATACAAGCTTTTTTGTTGCTTAAAAAATTAGGGATAGAATAATAGAAAAATAGTTCCTTTTACAATATAAGGTCATTTTTGGCTTCCCGTTGGGTGTTGCCCCTTGACCCCACCTTGTATTGTGGGGGGAGCACACCTAGGTTGCTGCCCTAGGACCTTGTATGAGCATTTCCCCTTGAACCCTTCTTAGGGCCACTACCCCCAAATCCCCATAAAAATAATCTAGAGGAAAACCATGCTGAATAAACCTCATGTGCTACCTAACCCATTGACCCCACATTTAATATTGGAAATTTAATTTCTTTTCCCAAATATTAAATAATTTCATGAAATATTATTACAATGTTATAATACAACTCATCAAGTATATCCCATGGGAATCTTTACATGTTGTACATCCATCTAGGTGCAACATTACATAATAAAATAAAATAATACAATATAACAATATTATGCAATGTGTGCAACACGTATTACCTCAGCAATAGTGACACACCTTATCTTCCCAAGAGGATTTTAAAATATGGATAGAATTAAAAAAATTAGGAATACTTACTAGAGGGGGGAAACCATTCCATGAATCTACCCAAAAGGATGCCTTGCAACCATTATTAATTTCCCAAGATATGTAATCACCAATAATTTTTCTAGAGGTGGACATAAAACTCCATTTCTTAGAGCCTTTGGGTAGAGAAGTAGTAGAGATGATACGAGTGGAATCCATAGAGTCTAGGTATTTTGATTGAATAATCCTACACCATATGCTATTTTATTTCTTCCTCATCTACCAAACCAACTTTCCACCATATGCTTTGTTTCGAAGAGAAAGATCATAAAGACACACCCCACCACAATGTTTATCTAAAGCCATCTCCTAGAGAGAAATTAAAGGAATTTTCCACTACCCTGACATATTGTTTTCCCATAGGAAATTGGTAATGATCAGCTTAATTTATTTAATCACTATTATTGGACCATAAGGAACACAAATGAAATAATTTGGTACAACTGAAAGAGTAGATCTAACTAAGATAATTCTACCTGACAAAGATAACCACTTGACTTTCTAGGCAGAAATTCTATTTTTTATCCTATCCATAATGGTCTTCTAGTACATAGTTTTGTTTGTACCTACAAAAAAGGGAACTCCCAAGTAGACTAAAGGAAGAAGATCTTGCTAAAACCCCAAAATCTGAACTATCTTAGAAGAAATAATTGCATTTTTAAAGTAGATGTACGGTTTCAACTTAGGGGCATTAATGCCTTTTCCTAATACTAAAGTGTACAAATCCAAGAACTTTTTCATAATTCTAGCTTGTTGCATTATTTCATGGCCAAATAGGAGAGTATCATTAGCAAAGAGCGATTGAGTGACTAAAATTATAGATCTTGGAATTTTTATCCCCCTGCACTAATTTTGAGCATGTTTGGAAGAGATCAATATATTGAATGCTTTGGCCATAATAATAAAAAGTGATGTTGAGATCAGATCTCCTCACCTCATCCCTTGGGAGGAGGAGGAGAAGAAACTTGAAGGAACTGCATTTATAATTACTAAGAATGAAGCCCCTAATAAAAATGCCTTGATCCATTTTCACCATTTAGAAGAAATGACAAATTCTAGAAACACTTTAATGAGGAAGTTAATGTTAACTTTATCATAAGCCTTCATCATGTCTAATTTGACTACAAAGGATGGTATTTGATGAGTCTTTAACAAATGAAGAACCTCAAGAGTGACTAAGGCACCTTCCATTGTCTCCTTCCCTGGCACAGATCTTCCTTGCTCCAAAGAAATGATTTTGCACAAAAGCTTTTGGACCCTAAGATAGATTGCTTTGGTGAAAAATTTGTAAACCATGTTGCAGAAAGAAATTGGTCTAAAATCTATAAATGTGTTAGGGGTTTAAGACTTTAGAATCAAAGAAATATTGGTGGTGTTAAAATTCTTGATAATAAAACAATGCTTCCTAGATTATTCCATTGCTGAAAGTAACTCAAAACCAATTAAATCCCAACATTTTTTATAGAAAGTATCAGTGTATCCATTTGGTCCTAGGGCCTTGTCCATAGGCATATTGAAAAATACATCCATAATTTCTACTAATGTGAATGGTTTCAGTAATTCTGCATTATCTTGAGGGGTGACCAATTGACGAATGATAGATAGTAAATCTTCTTCCAATTGAGGAGATGGTTAAGGGCCTTGAGGTGGGTTTAAAAGGATTTTAAAACTTTTAACACCCTCTTCTTGAATGTCTCTATCCCCCTTGAAGAGTAAGCCAAACTTAGAATGCTCAATTTGAAATATAGCATTAGCTACCCACCTTTGTTTTACTAACACATGGAAGAACTTAGTGTTTTTATCACCATGTTTAAGAAATATTTCTCTCAATTTTTGCATCCAAAATTCCCCCTCTCTCCCACAAATCTCTTCCCATTCAGCTTGCAGCACCTTTTTTTAACAAAATGATCCAAGTCCAAACCATACTAAATAATATGATGATGAATCTTCTCTAACTGTTTAGCCACCTTGTCCTTTTGTGTGAAGATATTATTCAACACATGCTTGTTCCAGCTCTTGATATTTCTTTTAATGTGCTAAAGTGTTTAATAAAACTAAAACATTTTAGACCCTGTCACAAATCATGTGCTAAACCACTACTTCTTGAGTAATGGCAAGAAGTGTGCATGTCTAAACTACATGATTTGGAATTTGAAATAAGATGTGGACTTGGGGACTAAGAGACCAACAAAAATATTCAGCAAAATTGAATAATGATTAGAACCAGTAAATGGTAACACTTCTAAAGATACATCAAACTGAAACAACTTCCAACTCTGGGAAAACAAAAATCTGTCTAACCTTTTAGCAATTTGTAGGAAACCTTGTCTCCTATTAATCCAAGTGAACATCCCATTATCCAAAACAATACCAATCAAATGATTTTCCTTAATGAAGTTGGTGGAGATATGCCATCCTGCTTTTCATAATGGGAAAAAATGGCACTAAATTCCCTAGCCAAAACAAATTTTGTATGTGTGTGGTCTTACATAAGCTAAGAGAGTATTAACCAAAGTTTTCACTTATCCTGTGTCAAGGTAGGACCATATACATTAATCACCATAAAAGATATTTCAAAATGCTTAAAATTGAGAAGTTGCCAATTAGCTTCTTGTTGAATAAGGAAACTTGAAATTGTAATAGGATTTCAAAGCACTATAATAACTCCTAAATCAGCTAGACCTTGGGAATGAGAAGATTTCCATATTGACCACTTCACAACTTATTTTTGGAAAACTTGTGATAATTTGGTTTCTTGCAAGAGAACAATATCAGGTAACAAAGAGTCCAATTGTTGTTTGACCCTTTGCCTTTTGTCAGAGGCATTAATGCCTCTAACATTCCAACTAAGGAGCCTCATTGGGGCTAAGGAGAACATATTTTTCTCTTCATAACTCTTTGCATTGTTGCAAATTTACCATCAAACATAGACTAAGTACCTAATGCAATTTTCTCCTTAATATTTGAACTCTTAGGCTTGTGAACTCTATTTTTTGAAGTTTTAATCAAAGGTGAATCTTGCAATCTAGTCTAAGAAATAGAAAACTTTGTGGATAATTCAAAATATAAACCTAACCCTATTTGAGAATTTGCCTATTTATAGGACTCCACATCCACCAACTAAACCAAGGAAATCACATTGAAATTGTTATACTCTTCCAGGAAATAAGGGGTTTCTTCAAATGCCTCCACCTTGTGAAAATGATCAATCAAAGAGTTAGGGGCATCGTACTGAATTTTTAATTCTGTATGAGCTATTATCAAAGCATCTTTGCATTTGGTATTTGAAGGCTTGTATCAACCAATCAAAGATGCAATAAGAGGTTTTTCTACTAGGATTAAATTATCTTGAAGCACTGCATCTAAAAAAATATTCAGGCACATTTTTTGAATCTCATCTATAATGGGAACTGGAAGAGGTGAAGTAGCCAATTTGAGAACAAATGAATCTAAAATAACTCTTTGTAACTTGTAGTTCTCCATGGATTTGTTGGTTAAGATATCTATATTTTATGCAAGATAGCTATGATTTTGATGAACACCATTATGAAGACCAAGAAATGTTTTCTCTTCAGCTATCTCATCAAAATACTTAGGAGCCATTGTTATAGCTAAGTGACTTTCCACAAAATTAAGTTTTGCTTCCATAGGTTTCGTGTGTTTAGCTCTCTTTTATATCTCACATAACATGTCCTCCCAATTACTATTCTTAGACAACTCAAGTCACTGTTTAAGTTGTTTGAAGTTAGTAAAAATTGAATTGACACATTTGGACCTATGTGTAATTGATTCACACCCCTCTAGTTATTCTAAATCATTCTAACAATTGGTATTAGAGCATTGGTGCTTGTAAGGAAATATTTAAGGAACTCAAGTAAAAGATCAAGATGAACAAAAGAGAGATACCCAACCTTAACAAGCACAACATCCTAGCATGGAAAAACTTGACCTAAGATTACACATATCTTATATTGCAGATTCTACATCATAATACTTGGACAATGAATACATTGACATACCTAGACCTATGATAGTTGAACAAATAATAGAAAAGTAGGAGCACAATGAAATGATGATTGAACTTGCAAAAGACCTAAGTTATGATAGATTTGATGATGTGAACGAATGCACTATGAAAAAGAAAATGTGGCACAAATTAGCACAAGTCCATAGAGGATACAAAAATAGATTGAGAGCTAAGGAATAAGTTTTATGAGGAAAGTTTCATGAAATGAGAATGAAAGAAGGTGAAACCATTGGAAAACACTATGGCCAAATGAAAGAGGTGTTGAATGATATTAGATGAGATAGAGGAATCATATCTGATGAGACTATGATAAGTAAGCTATTGAGAACTTTACTTCCTATCTATGCAATTAGAGTATCTACAATTCCAGAACTCAAATGTGTAGTAGGTAATGATCTAACCTTTAATACTCTAGTTGGTAGACTCACTACATCTAGACTATCAATTTGGATAATTATTCCTCTTCTAGTGTTGAATCATTTTTTAAGGCTAGATTAGCCCTTTATGGATCTAAGGTGTTAGTAAATAGATTTTTCTTCTTGAAAAAATCATCACTCACTACCCTTGAATGCCAAAATTAGATGACACATAGAACTAATAGTTGAGTCCCTTGCAATGATTATTTGCAAGTTCTCTTTGAGATTTGATATGAAGGCTCAACTCCCTTCTTTATATTTGCAATGAATAAAATAAATCATCATGTCTTTAACCTTATGACATGAAGACTTTAGCATTCATCCAAATATGAAATGAATCTAATTATATGATTTTTCGAAAAAGGAAAGAAACAAATAATTGAAATCCTTCATGTAATCTTCCTACAATAGAAAGGTAAAGGAGATCTTGATGTTTATTTATAAATGTGAAAGAACCAAGCATACAAACTTATGATATGAATATAGCTCTCAAGATATGAGACACAACTATATTTGAGAATGATTGAATTCATCCATAGATATACTATGATAAAAAAATCACACACTAGAACCTATCAATTCAAATATACAAAAGCCTCTTTATTCTTAGGTATTTGATAAAAGGACAAATATTTAATTTTATTTCTACCCCTTCTCCATTAGTTTGAAAATCATATTGAGAGTTCCCTTCCCCACCTATTAGAATTAACACAAAAATATTCTACTTCCCCCAAAGCCATATGATTGTTTGGAAAAGAAGAACCCTTGACCTTTCTTTCTTTGACATATTTATCTTTCCTCTACCCAACAACTTCTTTTAGTTCCAATCGTTGTTTTCTTTTTGCCTTTATCTTCTTTGTAAGGTTTACTTTCTTTTTTCCTCTTTTGAAGTTCGATATAATTATAAATATTTATTTTAAACTTTATAAGATTATATCTTAACATAGCTGAATTATATTTGAATAAATGGCATTTAAATATGTTAATAAACACAAAAGTATTTCTTTTGTTGGGCCAACAAAAAAATACTGCTACCATTAAAAATGGGTGGCATTTCTATTGGAAACTATAATTGGAAAATTATTTATGTTTTCATTGATGTCAAACCTTATTGCTAATAGAATTTTCTATATGATTTGAGTGCCATAATAAAATGATTGATGAAGAGGAATTGAAATGATGGACATAGAAAAAGCACCTAGAGGAAAAGTTGAGTTATGAGAGTAAACTACAATGGGCACTTGATAATACAAGAGATTTGAGCTTGGATTTTGCTGAAGTTATAGTTTTCATGATTGGGGATCTATTCGAGACACATTGGGGAACCTTTCCTCATGAGTGCATAGAGATTGGAGTTATTGTGTTGAAGTTAGAGTTATTTTACCACATGGTTGGAGTTGTATTTTCTAGTTTTGGGTTTCTATTATGGGCTATGAAACCAATTTTACCTAATTATTAGGAGACTAAAAAATTATAAGACTGAAGAGGGCCTAGATTAATATCTATGGTCCAAGGTAAAAATCCTAGTTCATTATGAGTTGGGAGATATGGAAATTCTCCTAGGAGATCAATTTTCTATTAGTTTTCATGACGGATTTCTATGTGTGACTTTAAAAATGGATGCAAAATTATCCTTAATGGATTATCCTTTTCAAACTTAAGGGGTTATATAGGATCAAAATTATTACCTTCAGTTAAGATAAAAATTCTTGATTTAGTACTAGTGAAGAGATATTGTCGTTTTCCTTGGGCATCAATTTTTGGGCAATTTTTGTGGAAACATGTGGAGTTTTCATCTTCCACAATTTTGTATGAGGAAATGGGATCTTGTTAAGATAGGGACATTTTATTGGGTCATGTGTGGACCTAAATATAACATTTCATTTAGTTTTCTTGATTTTTGTTATTTTTTTGTGTACTCTTCCAAGGTGGACCTATATTATAATTAAATGCTTGACTAGCCAACTTGTGGGTTAGTTGGCTACCCATAGTTTAGAAACAAGGAGGTTGCTTGGTGGCTTGCAAGCAAAAGTTGAGATCTTGGAGGTTTCTACTAGATTTTTTTGTGTTATAGATATGGGCTAGCTAGGATTTGAGTTAGATCATTAGGGATCTTGGAGAATTATTATTGTAATTTCTTTTGTATTTGTCCATAATTGGGAAGGCCTTACGACTCGACACATTGCATGTAATCATCTATTTTATGAATAAAGAGTTGTGAATTGGTATCAAATCTCTATGTTTTCTTTAATATTTCACTATGTGGTTATTTTCATAGGGCAAGGACATCTCCTTTGGGGATTATCTTTCCTTGGACTACATCAGGTGGTATCAGAGTGAAGGTTTCATCTAGATAGTTGATCTTATTAGGGCATAGTTGTTCATGAGTGTGTACATAGATTACCAAAGTTGAGGAAATTTGCACAAGGGCCTTGGGTTCATCTAAGAAGATCTTGATCTGGTGGTGATTGTGTTGATGATCAATTTATTTGGAGTCCTAGTTTGTAATTCTTGGTGTGGGTTGATAGATTTTGATCTAACCTACACTTGTAGAGGATGTGCAGATGGATCAATGGATGTGAATATGGAAGGTTGATCTTATTGAGGCATGATCATAGAGAGTTTTTGGATTGTAGATTTGTGTTTTTAGACTTGTAACTTTGTTCTTGATTATTCCTACAAGGTGGAAGGTTGTGATATGACATGCAAACAATTCAAGATTTTCACAAGGAGTAGGGGAAAGATTTTTTGTAGAGGGTTTGCAAAAATTTTGGAAGATTTATTTGAGAGGATTGGACCCTAAGATAATTGAAAAACTCTATGATGTGGTGGAGAGAAGGACTAATGAGAGACTAGCTCAGGTGGATGCTATTGTGGATGCTACTTTTTCTAAAAGAGTTGAGAAAAACAAGAAGGAAGTTGTATTCTACTAGAGTTGGAGTCTACCAATCTAGAAGAGAGTTATTTGGCAAGTTAAAAGACTTATTCAAGAGAGAATATGGCATAGAAAATTTGAGAAGGAAGAAGTTAGTTTTGTTGATCATTTTGTGGAGTTTGATGTGAAACTTGCAGAGCAACTTGTGGTTGTTACTAAGGATATTCCTAATATTTTTTATGTTGGGATAGAGATTTTTTTTCACAATCAGTTGGTAGAATCTTACATGGAAATTATAGAGCACTTGGCTATGGATAATCAAGTTATTGTTGGTGATGAGATGCATGTTGTAGAGCATCTTGTTTTGAGAAATGAGATTACTAAGATTGTTAATTACAAGGATTTGCATATGGTTGTTGATATGGATTTGAATTCATATGTTCTTTATGAGATGATTTAGTGTATAGATGTACCTGTTTATGTGGAGTTTGATGTTTCTAGTGTAGATTCACTAGTTGCTAACTTGGTTTTGGAGTTACATGATGTTTCTATAACATGGAGTACATGTTTGAGGATATTGTTGTTGCTGGTTGTGATCAGTTGCAAAGATTCTAGGTGAAGCATTATATTTAGTTTGTTCATAGGAGTGAGCATGTTGATTGGGTTATTGAGATTCATTTTATTTTTATGTTATAGTAGATGAAGCATAGATGCTTTATTTTCATATTTTTTCTATTGACTTTGATGGAGTGTAAGCTTTTGGTAAAGATGAAGTTGGTTACAGATCATTCTTCGGACATCAAAGTATGGGACACACTTCTCTATTTACTTGGGGAGTCTAATGTAGGATCATTGAGCTTGGGTTTTTTTATAGTTATAGTTTTCATGATTGGGGATGTGTTGTAGAAACATTTGGGAACCTCTCCTCATGAGGACATAGAGATAGGATCTATCATGTTGAAGTTAGAGTCATTTTACCTCATTGCTAGAGCTGCATTTTTTGGTTTCTGCTTGTTGTTGTGAGCCATGTAACTAATTTTGCACAAATATAAAGATTCTGAAAGCTTCATATATTTATTAAAGCCTAGATTAATATCTATTTTCTAAGGCACAAGTCATAATTCATTAGGAGTAGGGAGATGTGGAAATTATCTTGCGAGATAAATTTTCTATTAGTTTTCTTGATGGGTTTCTCTATATGACTTTTGGGATGGATCTCCACTTATCTTTAATGGATAAGCCTTTGAAAACTTAACGGGTTGTATCGGACCTAAATTAATACCTTTAATTAAGAGTGCAATTCTTGATTCAATTGGAGTGAGGATATATTATTTTTTTCCTCGGGCATCAATTTTTGGGTAGTTTTCACAAAAACATGTGCAGTTTTCATCTTGTACAATTTAGTATGAGGAAATGGGACCTTTTTAAGATAGGGACATGTTATTGGGTCATCTTTGGACCTAAATATAATTTTTTATTTAGTTTTCTTCATATTTTTTATAGTTTTGGTGTACTCATCCAAGGTGGACCTATATTGTAATTAAATCCTTGACTAGCTGACTTGTGGCTTAGTTGGCTATATAAGGAGCTTGAGTTGATGTAGAAATAATAATAAGAAGGAAATTAAGTTCACTATGAGAGCTGGAGAGAAAATATTTGAGTTGGAATGTGAAACAATGAGTTTATGAGAAGAGCTAATGATTGTTGTTTATAAATAAAGAGGTTACTTTGTGGCTTGCGAGCACAAGTTGAGATCTTTGAGGTTTCTACACAATTTTTGTTGTGTTATAGATCTAGGCTAGATAGTATTTAAGTTCGATATTGAGGGATCTTGGAGAATTACTATTGTAATTTCTTTTATATTTTTCCATAACTGGGAAGGTCATACAACCCAACACATTGCATGTAATAATCTATTTTATGACTAAAGAGTTGTGAATTGGTATTAGATCTCTATGTTTTTGTTTATATCCTATTTTGTGGGTATGTTCTAGGGGCTAGGACATCTCCTCTAGGGATTCTCTTTCCTTGTACTACATCACTTGATTAGTTAGGCTTTGACAAGATAGAGTGATTGTTTAAATCATGCTACAAGTGAAGAAGATAGTTACACTAAAGCCCTGAAGAAATGATCAAAGAATTACTAAAAGTATAGGCTTAACTAATCAACAAAGGAGAACATTAAGGGACTTGAGATATATATTGAACAATGCTAGTGTCGATTGAGTGCTAGTATGTGCTAAGAAAAGTAGTGTTGACTGAGCATCTGTATTGACCAAGTGTAAGTATATGTTAGGAACAAAAATTATAGTATCCATTGAGCAATCTAGTGATGACCAAGCATCATAACACAGTGTTTGTTGATATAGACAACATTTAATAGTTTATGAGGAATCATGATTTTTAGTAGACACAGTTGATTTCTTGAAGTATGTAGAGCATGTTGAAGATAAGGAATGATGCATTGGATCATTTAATTCAGGGGAAACTATTTTTGCATGTTTCTTTGCAAGAATTCTAAATGAAGTTTGGAGAAGTTTCTAAAAGAGAAAAATATCAAAATTACCTATTTAGGAAGGGACAATAGCTAACCTATAGCAGTTGGAGCATTTGTTGATGCTATTTAAAGTAAAACATAAGCTAGAGGCTAAGAAGAGTTGTGAAGAGTCAAAGTGTGATTTCTTGAAGGAGTGCCACATAGATCAAAGATTGAGATAGTAGTGAAGGCTGGTTAGTAGACCAACATGTGAGCCAAATTGTGATATTTATATGCAAAGTGACTTGTATTTGTTAGATCAAAACCTACTATTACTTTCTAACCATTGTATTAGTATTGAAATCCTTTAAACAAGGTTGACCTACTAGTTATATATAAATCCTTTGGCCAAGGTGGCATTCTAATGGAATTTTCTAAAGTAGTCTAACAAGGCCACTCCTAATAGGGTGATTGTATCCTTTAACAACATAATATTTAAGAGTGTGGTTTCTAACCTTTAACAGGGTTGGATCCTAACACAACTCACTTTAGAAGAATGAAAGATTGGTCACATGTTACTAGTGGTTTTTTCTAAATTGGATTTTCATGTTAAATCCCAGTGTCAACTTATGTGGATTTTATTTGTGATGATATACTATTAATAATTTATATTCTTAAAGTCTATCATTATTAGGATAGTGAATTTTTATTTGATGGTATTGATAATATTCTATAGTAGCCAAACAAATGAATTCTTAGATTTGAAGTAGTTCAAGTATTTAATTATTTAATTGGTACATTTGGGTGTTAGATAACTAATTCATCCCCCACTCAATTATTCTAAACATTCTAATAATTGGTATTAGAGATTTTGCTCTTGTAGAGAAAATTTTGAAGGTACTTGAAACTAAATATCAAGATCTACAAAAAGGAGGTGCCAAGGTTGAACAATGAGAACTTCCGTACATGGAAGTGTTTGATGAGGCTACATGTGGTAGGAATTGGAAATGGTTCAATACACCTTTTAGATAATTCATTGTAGAGATAATAGTTCTTCCTCTAATAGCTCTATAGTTGAAAGAGAAGCAGGAACACAACATAGCTATGTTGGAAATTGCATCAGCCCTAAGCTACTTGGATTTTGATGATAGAAAAGACTACAGAAATATCAGGGAAATGTGGGATACACTACAAACCATGAATGGAGGAGACACAAATGTCTTGAGGGTAAAATTAGAAATCTTGAAGGTAAGTTTGGTGAAATCTAAATGATGGAAGGTAAGAGTATTGTCTAGCATTGTGGAAGAATCAATGGGGTTTTTAATGTCATAAGAGGAGGAAATAAAAAGATTGATGATGAGACTATGATCAGCAAGGTATTGATAACTCTACTTCTCATTTATGTTATTGGGATTTTTGTAATGCAAGTATTGAAATGTAGTCCTGCTAATAGCATAATTCTAGAAGGTGTGATTGGTAGGCTTACTTCTTTCAAAATGTCAAATTTTGATAATTTCACCCATACCACTATCGAATATGCTTTCAAATAAAAATGATTTATCAGTAAGAAAGTAAAAGAAAAATGTGTGGAAAGTGACAGTGATACTTTAGATGATGAATTTGATGAGATTAAAGTACTAATTGCTAGAAGACTTCCAAAAGGTAGAGGAAACTACAAAGGTAAACTTCCTATAATTTATATTTCATATAATTTTTTTTTCATATTGTTGCAAGATGTCCTAATAGAGAAGATGAGGTGAAGAAAAATGGGAGAGAAAGTGCAAAGGAGGAAGAGATGAATGAGACAATAAGAGAAGCAAGGACTAAAAAGACAAAGGTAATAAATATTGGTACATTTTTTAACAAGAAATTGATAATGAATTTGAAAGTAATGATGAAGAAGTTGTTTATATTTCTATGAAAGAGGATTCTAATGAAGATGAGAAAACTACATTAATCTCATAAGTGGATAGAGGTGATAGGTGGACAATTGATTGTGTTTTTTCACATTAAATAACTGGTGATAAGACTAAATTTGAATCCATGAAAGAATATAAGGGTAGTTGTGTCAAGTTTTGTAATGATGCACCATGTCTTCTGAAAGGTAAATAATTAATACAATTGACTAATAAAATTAAGTGTGATAATATTTATTTGGTTAAAGGACTTAACTATAACTTCTTAAGGGTTTCTAAATTGAACAAGCTAGGATACAAAGTCAAATTCCATCACAAAAAGGCCAAGATATTTGATGTTGCTGGTGAACTAATTGATAGTGATGATCAAACAAGCGGTAGCTTTTTCTAGCTAGATTTATCTAATGAGGCATGTTTAATTTCACAATATGAAGATATATGGTTATGACATAAGATGTTATTTCATGTGAGTCTTGATAATTTGGTAAGCATTATCAATATGAAAAGAGTAAGAGGTTTGCCAAAATTTAAACCTAAACCTTATAATGCTATGTGCAAACAAGGTCAATTGGGAAAAATGATAAATTCTAGTATCAAGAGAAAGAAATATTCATCTAATGATATTTTGGAAATGGTCCATACTACCTTTGTGGACCTATTGGAGTGAAAATCTATTGCAGAGACAAATATTTTGTTCTATTTGTTGATGATTATGATCTTTCTTAAAGAAAAATTTGATGCTTTTCAATTGAAAAGGAAATAGGTAAGAGTTTAAAGTCCTTGAGATCTGATAGAGGTGGACAATTCATCTCTAATGAATTAAATATATTTTTCAATGATAGAGGAATAAAAAGGAAGATTCCATCACCTAGGACTACTCACCAAAATGGAATAGCTGATAGGACAAATAGATCAATCATGAATTGTGATAGAACGTTGATGATGGAGAAGAATGTGTCATAGAAATACTAGAGAGAAATTGTAAGTACAACGATTTATACTTTGGATAGACTACAAGTAAAGAAAGGTATGAATGTTACACCCTTTTAGTTTTAGTATGGATATTTACCTAATGTAAAGTATTTTAAACTTTTTTGATATTCCTAGGATATTACACTAAGAGAAAAGTTTACAAGTGTTTGAACTCTAACAACAAAAAAAGTTGTGGAAAGTGCAAATGTGAAAGTTGATGAATATTTAGAAAAGAATGAAGTTTAATGCAAGACAAAACTTGAATATTATAGCACATTCAAATACGTGAATGAAGGTGCTCCCTGCACCTTACTTGACCAAGATGAAAAAGATAGAAATCAACAATAAGATGTGAATGTTGAGTTACAATAGTAGGCTACTGAGAAAAATACTACAAGTGCCAAGCAATAGAAAAATAATGTTGAGGTACATGCAGAAGATGTAGATTATCAGGAAAACAATGGAAAGAAAGAAAAATATGAACTAGAGAGACAAAATGATCTTGAATTCCTTTTACAAGATTAACCTCTACAAGAAGAGAGAAGGAAAGAACCTATACTAGAAAAGTATGTGAGAAGGCATTGTGCATCTGAGAAAATTATTGGTAACAAAAAATATAGAGTTATGAAAAGGAAAAGGCTTATAAGTCATGCATGTTTACTTTGTGATTTTAAACCCAAATTGAATCAGTGAAAGATGCTTTGGAGAATGAGGATTGGATTTATGCAATGAATGAAGAAATTGAATAGATAGATAAGAACAAAACTTGGAAACTAGGACCTATACCCAAGGACAAAAATGTTATTGGAAAAAGGTGGATATTTAGAAATAAGCCAAATGAAAAAGGTGAAGTCACAAGGAACAAGGCTAGATTGGTATGCAAAGGATATGCACAAGAAGAAGTAATTGACTATGGGGAAATATTTTTTGCAATCACAAGAATAGATAGAGTTAGAACATGAGTTGCATGTTCTTCTTATAAAGGAATTAAATTGTATCAAAGTTATGTCAAATATGCATATTTGAATGGAATATTGGAATAATAAGTTTACATTGACCAACTACAAAGATTTGTTGATCCTAACAAGAAGAACATGGTAAATAAACCACACAAGGCTATATATCATTTGAAACAAGATCGTAGAACATGGTATGAAAGACTTGACAATTATTTGATGAATGGTTTTACAAGAACTAATCATTACAACAATATATACTTGAATATTTTAAATCTTTTTTGATGATATCATATTTGGAGGAAAATATGTCTTATGCAAAGCATTTGTAGATCAAACAAAGAAAGAATTTAAAATTTCTATGTTTGTTGAGATCAAATTCTTTGTTAGTTTACAATTATATAAAATCAAACAAGGTAACTATTGAAAACCTTTAGAATATTGAAAACTTATTGAAAAACTTTGGAATGGAATATTCAAGATGAGTTATTACACCAATGACCACATGCCATAAGCTATCTTTGAATGATGATTCTTCTAATGTGAACAAGACATTGTATAGATCAATGGTTCAAAAGTTCCAATATATTGTTCACAGTAGACCTAATATTGCATTGGTAGTTAGAAATGTTGCATGATTTTTTGTAAGCCCTAAGGAGAATAAAATAATGGTAGTGATAAGGATACTAAAATATAGAAAAGGAATAGAAGACTATGGCTTGTATCACAACAAGAATAACTAGTTTAAGCTGAAAGTGTACATAGATGTTGGTTGGCCACAAGAAATTTTAATGACAAAAAATCTACAAGTGGAGGATATTTATTTCTAGGAAAGAGACTAGTTTCACCATCAAAAAAGAAGTACAACTACATTTCTCAATCAAATGTAGAAGCTACATATGTCATAGTAGTAGTGAAGCTACCATTTTTGAAAGGGATGAAAAAAGAGATCACTAATCTAGTTGATATCTAATATGAAAATACTAGTGCTATAAAAATATAAAAGAATCCTATGATGAACACAAAGACAAATCATATTGCTACCAAGTATCATTACTTGAGAGAGCTAGTTCAAGATAAAGTAGTGAAATTGGAGTATATGATTACTAAGGAGCACATAGCTAATAGTTTCACTAATTATTTACCTAAGGATTCTCATGAATATATAAGAGGAAAATTAGGAGTGATTCCCTTAGACAAGGCTACTAAAGCTGAGATGGAGTTGTGCATAAATTGTGTTGGTTAGAATATCTTACAACTTGATGCATAAAGTCCTAAGTTTCCTAAAGTAGTAAAGGAAGAAGCAAAGAGTGAAGGAAAATGATAGATATGAATTTAGTACTAATATAAGGATATCTACATGATGAAGATATATGAGATAGAAAAAGTTTCTTTTACATTGTTGTCAAAGAGGGAGAGATTGAGTTGCCATATAAAGGGAGAATATATCAAGTTAATAATGAAGAGAAGTCATGCATGAAAGAGGGAGAAACAATATTTAACAAGAGGTGTTACAAAGACTAAGAAATTATATGAGGTTTTGAGGGATTATATGGTCTTATGTGAGCTTCATGGATAAAAGTCACAATAAAACTAAAAGAGAGAGAGAGATTTTTGAACAACTATATGCTCAAAGCAATGCATGTTTTGTATTGCATGATAACTAGAGGTGTAGTAATCTATGCTCACGAGGGAGATTGTTGGAAACTATAGTTAGAACAATTATTATATTGTCATTGATGTCAAACCTTTTTTGTAAGACAACTTTCTATCTGATTTAAGTATCATATCAAGATGATTGATGAAGAGTATTTGATAAGATTGACATAACAAAAGCACCTATCTAGGAAAGGCTGAATTATGAGAGAAAACTATAATGGGCACTTGATTATTTAGAATTTGAAAAGATAAAGTGATTGTTTAAACCATGGTACAAGTGAAGAAGAATTTTGCACTTAAGCCTTGAAGAAGTGATCAAAGAATGACTCAAAGCATAGGCTAGACTGAGCAATAGAGCAGAATATTAAGGGACTTTAGGTATATACTAAGCAATGCTAGTGTTGTTTGAGCCCCAGTATGTGCTGAGAAGAAGTAGTATCAAATGAGTTTCAGCATTGATCAAATGTAAATATATGTGCCAAATAGAAATATTGTTAGTGATTGAAGAATATAGTGATGATTGACCATCAAAACACAGTGTCAATCAATGAAAAACATTTAATAGTTAATGTAGAAATCATCATTTCTAGCTGATACACTTGATTTCTTGACGTATGTAAAATAGTTTGAAGAGAATAAAGGATGATTTAGATCATTTAATTCAAGGGAAACTATGTTTTCACATTTCTAGGCAAGAATTCTATACAAATATTTGAGAAGTTTCTAGAAGAGAAAAAAGGAGAAGAAATGTTGGAAGGATTTGATGAATCTAATAAAATCTTAAGATCTATGGTGTTGGTTAAGTGACAAAAGATTGGAATTACCTATTTAAGTAGGTACAAGGGATAAGCTAATGTGTTTGGAGCACTTGTAGATGCTATTGATAGGAAAATTTAAGCTGGAGGTTGAGAAGATTTGAAGTGTAATTGCTTGAAGGAGTACAAAGTAGATAAGAGACAAAGATGCCAAAGAAGGCTAGTCACTAGATCAATGCGTGAGCCAAATTATGATCTATATAGTGAGTTGTACTATTTAGAGAAAAACCTATTGTTACTTTTTAACCATTATATTAGTATTGAAATCCTTTAAACAAGGTTGACCTAACAATCATATATAAATCCTTTGATCAAGTCAACATTCTAATTGAATGTTCCAAAGTCATCTAACATGGACACTCTTAATAAGATGGATAAACCATTTAATAAGGTGACATTTAATAATTTGTTTTGTAACCTTTAATAGAGTTGGCTCCTAATAGAGCTCACTTCAAAAGAGTAAAATATTGGTGACATATTACTCGTAGTTTTTCCTGAATTGGGTTCAATATTAAATCCTAGTGTCAACTTTTGTGGATGATATTTGTGATGATTTACTATTAATGTTTTACATTATATAGGTCTTTTATTATTAGGACAAGAGACTACTAGTTGATGTTATTGATATTTTTATAGACATTGAGCTAATAGATGCTTATATCTAAAGTAGTTGAATTGTTTAATTATTGAATTTGTACATCTAGACCATTCTTGAATTTTTTAATTATTGAATTTGTACACCTCTCCCCTCCCCCCAACCAAGTTACTTAAAAAATTCTAATAGTTTTGGGGGGAATTTCATTTTTTTCCCACCATTGGATCAACCTTATTTTTGGATATGTTTTCCCAATCCCAGTTTTTTCAATTATGACCCAATGGATTGGAAAATAATCACTGAGTCAAAATATATAAGATATTTAGTGTGGGTTTGTGGAATTGTTATAAATTCAAAATTGGAAAAATATATAGTTTCCAACCACTTTCACATCCTTTGCAACCCTCCATGTAGGCCTCTTTAAATACTTATATCTTTTTGATATGAAATCCCAATAATCATATGGGTTAGACATAACATAAGTGGTTATCATTATAATTCCATTTGTATGTGCCATGTACACCCTTAAGAATGTTCCAACTATTGCCATGCTCAAGTCAACACTATGTCAAACAATTTGCATACATGCCAACACTCTTCTCATATCTATATTAATTTCTCCAAAGTTCTTTTCCATTGTTGTTAATGTTGGAGTGTATTTTCATTCTATAAGACAACCTTCTCCACTAAAATATAGCTAGCTTTAATTATGAATATGAGTCATGAGGGACATGAAGAATCTAACAATCTCTGGTAAAAGACCAGTGTAAAACCATTGGGAGTATAGTCATTATAGCATAAAGGATAGGGAACTTCTTATAAGTAGGGGAAGAGGCTAGGGAAATATGCCAAATAACTAAATCACCAACACTACAAAAGACAAAAAATAAAATTAAAAAAAACAAAGAAAGTTACATTGAAACAAAAAAGAACAAAAAAAATGTACAAAGGATAGGGCAAGAAGCCCATACCATGAAGAATTAACATAGTTTCTCATGGAAAGCTATTAGTTGGTTGTAATAAATTTATTGGAATATGGGACACATCACTCCAATAAACCACAATCGAAACTATAAAAAAATATATAATCATTGTGTGTTGGACAAGCCTTTGAGACAACATGTCAGGGCAAAATAGTCATTCATCTTTGTATAATTTCTATTGTAACACTTTGGCATATTTTTTAGTGTGTTGATTTATATCACAAACACCCATAATATCTTCCCTTTTAGAAGAAGTCAAATGTTTGACAAGAGAAGGTTTGAGATGCAGTGCAAAGGCATTCTTACCAAAATTGAAAATTTGACTTGTAGAGAACTTGTCCCCAATGGATGTTTCACCAAGTTTATTCTCAAAAAAAAATTCTCCATTATGGAAGAATGACTATTCCATTCATCTTCGTTAACTTGGAATACCCCAATCTCAATTTGTGTAAATGATAACATAGGAATAGATAAGCTTTCCCTACTTACCTTTTGAATATCTTCCTTAATCTCCAATTCTTCAAGATAAAAGAATTTTTCTTTACATGATGTCCAATCAAACAAGAAGGTCTCATGTTCCACTTGTTCATCAAATTATAGAATACATCTTGTCTCTTCTTTCTCAATTTTTTTTGTTCATATTGATTTATTACGCCCTCTTGGTTAAAATCATTTTTTTGAATGTATATTGGATGTGTCAAGTCTAAAATATTCCAATTCTAAAAAAGAAACATTTGAAAAAAAGCTCTCACTTGAGTTAGCGTCGATAAATTTGTGTTCACTAAAATATGTAGCTAAGCATATTAATGTTACTTCTAGGTGTATAGAAAGATTAGCCATGCCTTTTGAAGAGTCTTCATTTTCCTCCAATACTCTAGGCTAAAAAATATTAACACCTTCTTGTGTAGGCTGATTCATATCAACACTTTCCATGTTCTGCAATATTCATAGAAGAAAAAGGAGATTTTTTGTTGTAAAAACTTATTTAAAGACTGTAAGAATGATTAGCTAGAAGATTCTTATCTAAATATGAATTTTCCCTTTTCAAACATCCACATTCCAAGAATCTATCATCCATATCTACTTCAAAATAAAATGACCTAGGTAAAGGATTGCTACCAATCAACCCATCATCACAACCTAATTCAAACATATATAATCTAGATTGTGTGCATGATATAAACATAGGGGTAAAAGATTTTTCCTTAGCTTGTGTTTCACTGTACTCAAGATCTTTGAATAATTTTGGATGTAGCAATTCTTCATTGGTTTCCATGTGATCAATTTGAAATTATTCATAATCAATCTATGAGAATTTTTCTATTTTTTCATTATCACCAATGACATATAATTGATCTTGTTGATTTGTTTTAATTTTGTGATCAAAACCAATAGCTAGAAAAGTATTAGATGTGTCAAGTCTTGAATATTCCAATTTAGCCAAAGAAACATTTAACAATAGACTTTCATTTGACTTTCCATCGATAAAGTCCTTCTTATGGGAAGAGGTATCCAAGCATCTCATTGGAGATTATATAGTGTGATTAGCTACATCATCTAATTTGTTTTGATGCTCAATATTTAAAGGATAAATCCCTGTCACATTAGGAGGTGTGCTTTTTATCACATGGAAATATACATTATTAAACATTGTTAGATTTTGATGAGAGGACATAGGTAGTGCTCATTTTTTTGACTTCATGATGAGATTATTTTGTTGAGGCTTTAAATTTGGATATTGTTGTTGTTGATAGAGGTAGCCTTCATATTGTAAAATTTCTACACACTTTACCCTGCTAATTTTTGTATCATCATCCAACCCAATGGCCTCTCTTTGTGCATCTTGTAATCTTTTCAATTTAGATACTTTTACAAGAATAATATACGATTGTAAAGAAGCAATGAAAATGCACAACTGATTATCTTCACTTGATTGAAAAGCTTGAGGACTTTTATCAATGCATCTATTAAACCTATCTATGAAACCCCTCATAGTTTCACTTTGATTCATTTCAATTTGAAATACATTTAATAATAGATTGGAAATATCAACTGTAGGCTTAAAAATTGAAACAAATTTTACCTTAAGGTCATTCCAAAAAGTGACACAACTTTCTAGGAAATTCTAGAACCACTCTACCACACTTCCAATGAGGCAACTAAAAAATAGCCTAACAAAGATTTTTTTTCTTGCACACCAATAATCCCATAAGTGACTCTAATTGTTTTAATGTGATCATCTAGATCATGAGTTGTATTAGCAATAAATGTTGGGAAATAGTCTCTTGATCTTTTAGGAAGAGTTGAATACCAAGGTAGAGAAACTACTCCAATCTGAGCCCCACATGGCTGGACTACAACCAAAGCCATAACACACTAGAATTCTCTTACCAAATCAAATAAGAGTCACCAACCTCCATCCTTGGGGAGATACCTTCAGATGTCTGAGGAAAGAAGTCACTAGAACCTTTCTTTCTTCCCTAACAAAATCACCAAAAATTGTCTTAGTAATATATTTGTCTTCTTGAAAAGACCCTTACAAATGACCCTTGAATGCTTAAATGAGAAGTCACTTGCAATGATTATGTGAAATTTCTCTTTGAGTTGTGATATGAAGACTCAACTCCCTTCTTTAGATTTACAATGAATAAAAGGAATCAATATGTCTTTAACCTCAAGATTGGAAGGCTTTAACATTGATTCATAAATGTGAATTTAATGTTATTATAAGATTTATGGAAAAGGAAAGAAACAAATAAGTGAAATTGCTCATCTAATCTTCCTAAAATAGAAAGGTAAAGGAGATCGTGATGTTTATTTATAAATGTGAAAGCACAAACCCTATAGACTAATGATGCACACATAACCCTAAAGTTATAAGAAAAAAATATGTTTAAGAATGATTGAAGTCACCAAGATATATACTTCAATAAAAAAAATACACACCAAAACCTAAAGATTCATATATGGAAAAAAGTCTCTTTATTCTTAAGCATTTGATAAAATGACCAAGAGATAATTTGATGCATCCTTCTTTTACATTAGTTTGTAAACTATATTGAGACATCCCCTCACTACTCGTTACAATTAATACAAAAGCATTCTACTTCCCCCATAGTCACAAGAATATCTGGAAAAATAACCCTTGACCTTCCTTGCTTTGACATATTTATCTTTCCTCTATCTAGTAGCTTCTTTCAGTTTTAATAACTAATTTCTTTTTACCATTATCTTCTTTGTATAGTTTTGTTTCTTTACTCTTTTGAAATATGATATAATTATAAACTATTTATTTCAAAGTTCATTACATTATATCTTAACATATTAGAATTCTATTTGATCAAATAACATTTAAATATGTTAGATCAAAATGAAAATATTTATTTTTTTGGGCAAACAAGACAATACTATTGCTGATAAAAAATGGTCATGTTTTAGGGGGCATATGTTATTTCCACTATTGGATCAACCTCATTTTTGGATATATTTTTCCCATTCTAATTTTCTAAATTTTGAGAAAAGAGATTGGAAAAATAATCACCAAGTCCTAAGATACTATCTACTAAGTGTGGGTCTATATGAAAGATATAAATTCAGAATTGGAAAATTGTAGTTTCCAACCACTTTCACATCATCTACAGGCCTCCATGTAGGCCTCTTTAAAGAAATATCTTTTTGTCATTATGAAATCCTAATAATCATATGGGTCAAATATAATAGAAGTGGTTACCATTTTCATCCCATTTATATGTATCATGTCTACCCTTAATAATATTCTAACTATTTTCATGCTCAAGTCAACATTATGTCAAATAGTTTACAAACATGTCTCCACTCTTCTCATAACTATTTTAATTTTTCCAAAGTATTGTAAATTTTTGTCAATGTTGGAGTGTGCTTTAATTCTACGAGATAGCCTTCTCCACTAGAATTCTTTAGGTTGTAGCAACAAAGACACCTTGGCCAACATCAAGATCAATAATGTGCCAAATACTTTCCTCTAAATCATCTAACTATTTTGTTATTTAATATACTAGATTTGTTTTATAATCCTTGTGGGCTGATTTGACTACTTCAAGAATATCATGAATCTTTCCATGATCATGTCTGAGCTTGTGATTTGGGTTTGTCATTTCCCATAGAAAAATAAATGGATGAAAATCAATCTTGGAGACCTACAAAGTTTATTAGTCTCTTTAAATAATCCACCCTCTACTATGATTTGCTATCAATGTTTAGTTCCTTAATCGCTTTGAATCTAAATTCTTAAATTCTAAACTTTATTAGAGCTTGGAACTTTGAATCACTGAATTCTTTTCTTATACATGTACTTTGAACCTGTGAGCTTGATCACTAAACTCAAACTTTAAACTTGAACTAGAATGGTGGTCCTTGAAATGATGGTCAGTATTGAGCTATGAATTGCTTGAACCTAATCTCTTGAATGTGAACTTTGAACCAATGAACTTGAAGTTCAAACTTGATCCTTAAACTTGAATTATGAAGGTTCAAGGTTGAAATTCAATAACACCTTGCTACATTATGCTTTTACAAAGCATCAATTTACAAAAACATTATTAAAAAAAATCATTGTAAAGTATGAGAAATATGGTAATCTTTTCCATGGGCTTAGTTTTAGAATTTTGAAGATTGGGTGCTGAGAGTATGATTCCATAAGAGAAAGAAGAAAAATAAGTATGTCAAAAGTAACAATAGATCTAATAGGTATGTTTAGGAACATGGTGTGCCAAAAAGTGGTGATCTAAAAATTATGTACTTATGAAATATCTCAAACCATTTCAAAATCTATTCCAACTTTTTTCCCACCCACCCTAAGACTAAATGAAAATAATTAATATCTTTATAAGGTCTACTACATCTTTTGATACCAACCCTTTATGCTCAACTTAAAAAACATCCTAAAAATGTGTTGGGCTCGTTTTTATATGATTTTTACTTCAAACATGTAGCTGAAAATTTTTTTTCACCAAAATTTGATGAAATGAAAAGGGTTTCTTAAGAATGTTTTTCTCTTTCTATAAATGTAAGGTTTGTCAAATAACGAGTTTAGTAAGTAATTATTACTTATTTTCTAATGGATTTATTTATAAAGTATTGACTAACATGCTACTTGAAAAACAACTATAAGTTTCAAATGGTACAATATTTTTTAAATCCAAAAGATGCATCAGATTCTATGTTTCTTCTACTATAAGGGAAAAAATGAAAAATTAAATTTTGCAGAGTTTTGAATTAGTTAAGGTGATTAGACACCAGAGTTTTTTAATTTCCAAAAATACTAAAGTTAAAAATTAATTAATTAATTAATATTTATTTAGAATAAAAATATCCAAAAATATGTGTCACTTCTAGGCATGATTCTACTACTTATATCTAGAATATTATTTAAAAATATTATCATTTGATTTTGATTAAGGTGGTTAGACATACATCTACTTCTTATTTTTGTTCTAAAATTTTTGTAATATTGCATTAAAATTCAAAAAAAAATTTAATCAATTTTTTTTTTTTTGAGATAAGTACTAGTAGTTTAGAAACTGGATTCAATTTTCTAGAGATTCTTTTGTCTTAACTTTTAGATATAAAGTTAATAACAAGTAGAAAATTTTACATCAAGTTGACATAACCCAGATTTTCTAATTTTTTATTGCCACTTAAGAGCATAGTTTGGTTGACCATGATCCTGCACATACCCTAATGATGATCTTGCTGATCTTGAAGCATGTCTAGTAGGAAGTCTACATAAAGGAAAAGTAACATACAAAAGTAAACTTTCTATTATATTTTTTACATGTAATAAATTTTTTGTATTTGTTGCCAAATGTCATGACAGACATGAGAAGGATTAAAGGAAAAATTTCAAGTATAGAAGAAATAGAGACAATAAAGACAAACAAGATTGCAAAGACTACAAGGATAAAGGTAAGAAATCTTGCTATATTTTTGAAGAAGATGGTCTTGATAGTGGTTATGATGATCATGATGAATAAGTTGTTTATTTTGCATTGAAATATGATTTTGATGAAGATGATTAAATTACATGTTGATTTCACATGTTAGTAAGAATGATAAATCAATAATTTATAATGGTTTATCACATCATATGACTGGTGATACAGGTAAGTTTGAAAAGTTATAACATTATAATGGAAGTAGTGTTGAGTTTGTTAAACATGCACCATGTTATGTGAAAGGTAAATGATAAATTATGCCAATTGATAAGATGAAATGTTGCAATGCATATTGGGTTGATGGTTTGAAATATAACTTGTTTATTGTGGCATAGTTGATTAGTTTAGACTATAGAGTCAAATTCAAAAATAGGAAGAAAAAGATCTATGATGCTACTTGTGAACTAATTTGAAGTGGAGAGAAAACAAGAGGTAACTTGTTATATGTATACCTATTTGAATGTAATTCTTTATTTTCACAAGTTGAGGATGTTTGGTTATAGAGTAAGAGGCTATCTCATGTAGACTATGATAATCTAATAAGAATTAGTATGATTAATAGATTTAGAGGGTTACCAAGATTAAGAATACCTAACAAGGTGATGTGTAAATAGCATCAAATGGGTAAAATGACAAAGTCTAGTTTCAAGATTAAGACTTATTGCTTTGATGATATTTTGGAGCTAGTTCATAATGATTTATGTGGCCCTATTAGAATGCAAAGAAATTATGGTGACAAATATTTAATTCTTTTTGTTAGTTACTTTTCTAGAATGATGAATGTGATGTTTCTTAAAGAAAAATATGATGCATTTAAAATGTTTAAGTGGTTTTTAGCTAGAGTTGAAAGAAAACAAGAAAGAGTCTGAAGTGCTTGAGATGAGATAGAGGTGGTTCATTCATCTTAGATGAGCTCAAATTATTTTGCAATAACAAAGGAATCAAGAGACAAAAGAGTACACCTAGGATTCCACCAAAGAATAGTATAGATGAAAGAAGGAACAAATCGATTATGGACTATGAAAGAACTATGATGATGGAGAAGAATGTTTCACATAAATATTGGAGAGAAGTTGTAAGTATTATAGTCTATACTCCAAACTAAATTCAAGTGAAGCAAAAAAAAAAAAAAAAAATCTTTTGAAAACTAGTATGGTTATGCACCTAATGCAAATTATTTTAAAGTTTTTGAAAGAAAGAGTTACATGTTGAAAGATGCAAGAAAGTGTAAACTTGATACAAAAAGTGATGAAGGAATATTTATAATTTATTCTGCTAAAAGAAAAGCTTATAATTGATTTAATTCTAACACTAAGAAGATAGTGGAAAGTGCTAATGGTCAAGTTGATGAATTTGTAAAAAAGAATGCAGAAAAATGCAAGAAATATATTGAAAACTACAAAAGAAATTGCTTATATCTACCAAGGTGATCCTATAATCTTACCTAAACTAGAAAAGGTGGTTATCAAGCATCAATAGCCAAGAAGTGTCGAAGTTTTGTAGAAGATTTCTAATTATCATCAATAGACTACCAAGCATCAAGCTATAGGATCTTAGTCATAGACAAGCACTGTCAACCATCATATAGAGGAAACCCAATTCCATTCAGAGACAATTGAAGAAGAGGAGAAAGATAAATATAGTGAACAATAGTAAGAAGAAACAATACCCAAACATATTTTAGCAAAATATGTAAAAGACATCATGCACCAAATTAAATCATTAGAGATGAAGATTGAAAAGTCATGACAACAAGAAGACTAGAGAATGATATATACTTATCATATGAATTTGAGCCTAAGTTAGTTAAAGATGCTCTTGAAAATGAAGACTAGATAGGAGCAATGAATGAATAAATTGAGAAATACAAGACATAGACATTAATACCTAGACTAATGGATAAAAATGTGATTGTAACTAAGTGGTTTTTCATAAACAAGATGAATGAGAAAGGTGAAGTCACAAGGTACAAGACAAGACTATTTTGTAAGGGATAAGCAAAAGAAGGAGCTGACTATAGTGAAATGTTTGCTCCAGTTGCAAGGTTGGAAAGGGTGCAAACTTTTCTTGCATATTATTTTTATAAAGGATTCAAATTATATCAAATGGATGTTAAATATTCATTTCTGAATGGAATTTTGAAGGTAGAAGTCTACATTGAAAAATCAAAAGGATTTGTTGATCCAAGAAAGAGGAATATGGTATGTAAGTTACACAAAGATTTATATGGTTTGAGGAAAGCCCCTAGAGAATGGTATGAAAGGGTACACAATTATTTGGTGAAAATTTGTTTTGCAAGAACTAATGATAATATCAAAATTTATTTGAAAAGTGAATCTAAAGGTAAGATATTGCTAGCAAAAATTTGTGTTGATGATATCATATATGGGGGAAAAGATTCTATGTGTAAGTCATTTGCTGATAAAATGAAGAAGAGATTTGAGATGTCATTGTTTGGAGAGATAAAATTATTTGTGGGATTGTAAGTCTATCAAACTAAAAGGTGTAATATACATTACACAATCTAAGTATATCAAGGAGATATTGAACACTTTTAGAATGGAAGACTCAAGATCAGTAGGAATACCTATGGTTACTAAACATAAGATGTTAAAGAATGATATTTCTACTGAGGTGAATCAAACATTATACAAGTCAATGATTTGAAAACTACAATATGTTGTATATAACAGATCTACATTGCATTAGTAGTTGATATTGTTTCTATATTTTTTTCTAATCCTAGAGAACATCATATGATGGTAGTAAAAAGCATACTGAGATATTTGAAAGGAATAGAAGACTATGGATTATGGTATAAGAAAAATGATATGTTTAAGTTGAAGATTTTTAGTGATGTAGATTGGGCTTGAAATTTTGATGATAGAACAAGTACAAGTAAAGGCACTTTCTTTGTAGGAAAAGGACTTATTTCATGGACATGCAAGAAGAACTATAATCCATAATATAAAACAAAGGCTAAGTATGTTGTTGCAATAGTAAGTTGTTTAAACATTGTCTAGATCAAGTAATTGTTGAAATGTATAAGGAAGAGATCATTGAACCTGTTGGGATAACATAAGTGCTATAATTACATCAAAAAACCATATGATGCACACAAAGACTAAACATATTGATATCAAGTATCATTACTTAATAGAGATGATACAAGATAAAGAAGAGATATTGGAATATGTGAACACAAAATAACATTTAGATGAAATATTCACAAAGGAATTACCTAAGGATTCTTTGAGTATCTAAGAGGTAATTTAGGGTTCATTCACTGACATGAAGAAAAATGAGAAGAGGTGTTACATTGTGCCAATTTGTATGATTAGAATATTTTACAACTTAAGGCTAGAGGTCACACTTTATGAACTACCTAAGGGTGTGAAAATCAAGGTATTGAACTGTGGACAAATAAAGCTGTAAGGAGTTTATAAAGAAAGTTGATGGAATGAAAGATCTATATCAATCATAAAAGTGACATGAAGATGTTATGTATGCTTGAGAAAAATAAATGAGATGTATGTGAATGATTAATTTCTTTGTCATTTTTGTAAAAGAGGGAGATGTAAAATAGTTACCATTCATATATTGAGGGATATATCTTGTTACCATTCAGAGGGAAAATACCTATATGAAGTGATTGTTGTTAAGAGGAAGGTATATATTTCTAGAGATGGTGTAGTTATCAATAAGAGGGAGATATGAAAGAGACAGAGTATGTGTTAAAATAATAGGGGGAGTATCATATAGTTGATATAACTACAATTGATGTTAGTAGATGTATTTATAGATTGTATTGAATTAGAATAAAAGAGAAACTAAGAAAGAGAGAAAAGAGATAGAGGTGATTGAAAGTAGTACAAGTTCATAAGCTAATAGAGTGAAGATTTTGGATTTTATTTAATCTAAAGGTATTTCAATCAATGTCAAAGAGTGAGATTATTGGAAAATACAATTGGAACAATTCTTATATTGGCATTGATATCAAAGCTATTGGTAAGACATTATCTAAGCTACTAGAGAGATATTTAATAATAGTGTAGAGTATCATATCTATTTATTGATAAAAAGTATTTAAAAAGAATAGATACCAAGGTGAGCTAGTGATGATGTTGAGAAGAGACAAGTTAAGTATTACAGAATTATAATGGGCATTTGATAATTTAGACATTGATAAGGTTCTATATTATTTAATAATTACATTGAATGAAGAAGAAAAATAAAATTGATGTATCACTGAAATGACAAGAGTTGAGTTAAACTCTAAGCATGACCAAGTATTAGAGTTGGTTAGTCTAAGACAGAGTTGGAATAGAAGATTGAGGAACTTAATAAGAATTCAAACATATAGTATAATCAAAGTGATATTTATTTCCAAACAAGTTGATGAAGGAAGACTAGTAACAACCAAGCATAGTAATGGCTGAGCAAACCATTGAATGATAAGTGAAATAGTACAATCTATGTAAAGCTGCATAGTGATGATTGAGTAGAAGAACTCAGTGATTATTGAGTGAAGAAAAAGGTTATAATTTTTAAAAGAATCAAGTTTGAGGCCAATATAGTTGATTTTTTTGATGAATCAAAGTGTGTGGATGACAAGTACAAATGAGACAGATTATCTAATGCATGAAGATAGTTTTTAATGTGATAAAAGGAAATGATTTGATCAAAAAATTCTTGAAGTATCAAGAAAGGATAAGGAGAAAAAAATGATGGAATGATTCGATGAATCTGACCTAACCCTTAGATATATGGTGATGTTTAAGTGGAAAAATATTAGAATTACCTATTTAAGGAAGCATAAGAGATGATTTCTTGGGTTAACTAATTGTTGATTGGTGATCTTAAGGAGATGTTGAGAGGTGATGATAAACAAAGGACAAGTGTGAATAGATTAGTGAGTTATAATTACTTGAAGGGATGATAAATAGATGAGTGATGGAGATGACAAGATGAGAAAATGGAGATATGAATTTTCAAAGTGACTTGTGTTCTATAGATCAAACCTTTTGCTACATTCTAACCATTGTAATAGTCAAACTCCTTTAATCAAGCTTGACTTAACATTCATTTTGTAAAACCTTTAATCAAGTTGACAATCTATTGGAATGATATGATGTCCTCTAACAAGGCCAATATTAATAAGGTGATTAAATCATTTAACATGGTAACATTTCATAGTGTATTATATAAACTTTAACAAGGTTGGCTCTTAACTAGGTTCAATTCAAAAGAGTGAATTAATGATAGCATGTTAGTGTTATTTTCCCAAATCAGGTTTCCAAATTAAAACCAAGTGTCAAGGTGTTATTTATATGTGTGGATGTTACATTATGCATATTATTTTTATAGTTGTTTATTTTACTTCATCTCCACACACACATTCTCCTTCTGTATCCCATATTTCTTGTATTTCCTTTGACATTCTAGAGTTCCAAAAATGGCCTTCGTTATCATTTCTTTATGGATTCTACATATTCTCAAAATAGCCACACCAAACTCAATTCCAAATCTTAAAGAGATCTCCTCTCCCAAGAATTGGACTCATTTCTATAACCCAAATCCCCAACTTTCTTGTCTCCATCTTCACCTTCAAACCCTTCCAAATCTTGCTTGTCCACATTAATTTTTTCCTTAAGGATTTTAATTATCTTTGGAGTGCCAAAAAAAAAAGTTTTAGCACACATATTTTTTGCATTTATCCTAAGTTTGAAATAGAAAGTATTCTTCCAAGGTTCTTGTTTTACCTTTAGGGTTTTCCAGTTTTTACGTGGGATTACTAGTACCGCCAGTCATAGCTGTGGAATTATCTAGGTTATTCTCAAGGTCAATTTTCTCAATTATAGTAGAGTTCCTAGGAGGTTGTGGGGGATTTTATTACTAGTTATAGTATTCACAAAAAATGATATGATAAGAAATGATATCCTACCTTATCAATATAAGCTACTATATCAAACATCCATGTCATCTCACTAGCATCAAAAATAGGTTGAGCTATAGTCCTCATGTGATTTATCATTCATTTTTACTGAAAGGGATTTAAAGATGTAAACTGCAAGTAACTGAAGTGGTTTTAATTATTGAAAATGAATCTCTAATAGCATAAATAGTAAAATAAAGAAATGTGAAAGAATGGATATCTAAAAATAAGATACATAAAGGAGACAGTAGATAAAATTCCAAACTAAATATTCAAGACATGGTTTTATGATTACCTAGTACCGCAAATGTCAAAAATCATATGGTAGTGTCGCCATATTTCCTAGAAATCTAGCTAAGAATATTCTTACATGGTTAGACAAAATTTTGAGTATAATTTTTTTCCTTCACAAAATATAGACTAAGTGGTTTTTTTTTTTTTTTTAATACTTTGCATGCATTGAACACTCTCCATTAATCAATTCTATACAATTTACACATCAATGGGGTAAAATATTATTCATTTATAGGGTTTGTGGTTGAAATCTTATGTTGATGTTTACAAATCCACAACATCTATGAAGAGGAAAACTAAAGTTTTTTCTTAGAAAGGGAATATACTAAATCATAATTTAAATGTTGAAATTAAATGATTACACTTGAGGCATTAAAATAATGGTCATGCTATTAAGTTCAATTGAGTCCTTCAATTGTTTTTTAGTACTAAGATGGAGCCAAAATTGGGGTTGGCCCAAAATACAAGCTAATAAACTTTAGAAAGTTAATTGCACAATATTTTTAACCTACCTCATTTTTAATATTAAAAAGCCCCACATTATTGTGTCCCACTTTTCTAAATCTACTATAGCTTGTTGGTTAATAAATTCTAGGTATAAAACATAAAAATGTCCATCTTGTTAGAGCACTAAATATTACCATAAAGAAAATAAAAGACAAGATAGATTGCTCTCTTTCTTCTCCTTAACTTGTTTCTCTAGAAACAAAATCATCTACCAAAAACTAGTACAAAAAGGTTGTGGTGTCTTTACTAGTAGAGGCAGTATGACCATCCTTTGCAACATGCAATAGGTGAAGACTAGTAGCCACTGAGTGCATCACATTGACTATGAATTTAATCATCAAACCTCCTGTCCAAATTATGCTATCACTTTACAAACTTCTTGATAGTTTTCTCAAGCACACCCCTATATATATATATATATATATATATATATATATATATATATAGGCATTTTAATGTTAATACCTATAGGTTAATAAATTCTAGGTATAAAACATAAAAATGCCCATCTTGTTAGAGCACTAAATATTACCATAAAGAAAATAAAAGACAAGATAGATTGCTCTCTTTCTTCTCCTTAACTTGTTTCTCTAGAAACAAAATCATCTACCAAAAACTAGTACAAAAAGGTTGTGGTGTCTTTACTAGTAGAGGCAGTATGACCATCCTTTGCAACATGCAAAAGGTGAAGACTAGTAGCCACTGAGTGCATCACATTGACTATGAATTTAATCATCAAACCTCTTGCCAAGTTATGCTATCACTTTACAAACTTCTTGATAGTTTTCTCTAGCACACCCCTATCATCAAAACACATTTGAATACCAATTTATAGTGAATCCTCTAGGTTACTCATGTCTCTTTTTTCTCTTGCCTTTTATCACTTTTTCAAGCATGTGAAGTAATAGTTTTTTGGTATCTATGGTCACCCCCGTGTTGGAAACTTGAATATTGTGGGTTTTATGTTTGAGAGTATTAGAAACATGAGAGAGCATAGGCCTCAATTTTCTATCCATGGAACAACATTCACCCCAATTTTTGAGCCTTAACTAGTAGTTTCATCTTGAATATACTTCCCATGATTCACCTTCCTTTATTTCCACTTGGTGGGTTTTTAACTTTTCTTTTTCACTATCCATAGAGTTTGAAATAATATTGCACTCCTACTTTTCCTTTAGCTTTCCCTACTTTTCATTCTTTCTAGGCCTTAGGGATCTTCTCCTACCCACTTAAACCTCAGCTTCTATATCAATAACACTAACACCTTTCTCCATTTTTATTTCTTACAGAATGAAGGAGTGGGCATGGTTAGAACATTTGGTATCAATAGATTAACTAGCCTTAGGAGAAACCAAGGTATTCAAAATAGATGGTGATGTGTTAGATAGGAAGAATTGGACATAAATGCTCACATAGAAGGACACAGATGCCTATGGAAATTGTAGTGGTGGAACATGAAGGCTTGATAAAAAAAACTATATAGATTTTTTCTTCTTTCCTTTTTTTCTAACTTTAGAATGTTATCCTCCATAGAATGTAGTTTAAGGATAGAGAAAAAGATAATATACCTATTTCCATAGTCGTTCAGAATGGAAAAAACTATAGTGGTAAAAAAATTAGAAGTGACCTTCTAGATTAATATAATCCATAATAGGATAACATACTTCACCCCATGGTGGCTGAAGAGCTCCACATTCAAATGCACCATGTATTTGGAATAGCTATTCATCTGAACAAAAAAACACATTCAAACTAGTCTCATCCAAAACCTTAGTCTTCTTGCATGAATTCCTTCCTTCTATAGATAACCCACTGGCTCTAGCAATGAATTTTTTGTTAATCTCAAATGAGATCTGGTTAACACTAAAACGTTGGCCAATCCAAGTGTTGAAAAATTGCATGGACACATTTTTATCATATCCCTTAATACATTTTATGAATGGAACCATTCCACCTTCCTACAAATAAGTTGAGGTTGCTTCACTATTTTTAATATAATCCTTGATTGAATTCATCTCAATATGAACTAGACTCCCACCCATATAATGTCTTTCTCCAAAATTCACTACCAATTCTTCAAAGGAATCTAACATAACCCCTATCATTGATAGCTAAAAATTACCTAAGATTGACCAAGAAACTCATTGTTCATTATACAAAAATAGATTAAACACTAAAAGAAAAAGGCAATAGAAATAATGTCAAGATTTAAAAACTTATTCACATATATATACGAAAATAACAACAAACAAGGAGTAATAAATCCATTTAGTACTCCACCATAAAAAGAAAAAATACCAACTGGCATTGTAATCTCATGACTTGTTATAATTAATTAAGCTCATTCTTCTTCATATGATAGGATCACTTCATTGTCCTTGTGCATTTGGATTTTGCAATTCATCCACAATGCTCTTCAATTTAACTTCCTTTTCCTTGATCATTTTTTCAATGTGCGTGTTGAAATGATAAATTAGTATATTTTTTATACAAATCCTTATAAGTAAATTTTCTTATACATACATATATATTTATATATGTATATGTATTTATATATGTGTATATATATATATATATATATATATATATATATATATATATATATATATATATATATATATATATATATATATATATATATATATATATATATATATATATATATATATATATATATATATATATATATATATATATATATATATATATATATATATATATATATATATATATATATATATATATATATATATATATATATGTATGTATGTATATATGCATATATATGCACATATATAAATATATATGTATATATATACACATATATAAATACATATACATATATACATATATACATATATATCTATACATATATATTCATATATGTGTGTGTGAATGTTTGAATCTATATTTATATAGGTATATATATATATTTAAGTATATATCTACACACACAAACACACACATACACACACACAGAGGAAATTTTCAAAATAATATTCAATTAAATGGATGACTAGTCAAAATTGTTACTTGGTTAGAATTGTTCTCAAGTGTTGTTTATATTTTCTTTGAAATATATTTTTTACTTTGATAAAAATTTATATGTGTACATGCAAAGCATCATTCTCATTTTATTTAAACATTCTAGATCATATTTACTAGTCTACTAGTGATGTTGAAAGATTCTCAATGATACCACTAGGGATCAAGTCTTGATGGATGCAAGGTTCTAACATCAAAAGGGATTGGGCCAGGATCATTTCTTGGGGGTTTTGGTGGTGTGGATGCCCCTCAATCCTTTTCTTAATGTCAATAAGTTTCATGCATGAATGCACCCATATCAGGTTGCTAAAATATCTCTTTGATGGCCTTCACTAGTTTTTAGCCCATAGGTGATTTGTAAACTAGGATTGACAAATTTTATGACTTTAATCAAATATAGATTTAATCTTTGATCCAATTAGTAATTGCATGGTATGTACTTTTACCATTGAAATTAAAAGAAAATATATGCTTTAAACATAATTAAACAACTATGTGTTTAATAACAATAAAAACTTAAAGAATTGAGAGAATAAGAAAGAGAATAAAGAGACAAAAAAAATTTAATATGGAGTTTGTCTTGATAGGACTTCGGCTCCAGGTCCACTTCTGAATTGGGGGACCACTCTATTAATTCTACCAAGAAAAACACTTATAGAATCCAAAATTCAAGCATTCACAATGTCTCCTATGCACTTGAAGACAATACTCAATACCTTCATGCTTACAAATTCTCTCACAAGGAAAAATTTATTCCTCCCTTTACAACAATTTTCTTTCTCTAGAATTCTTCAAGACTTTCATTTTTCACAAGGACTAAATTCATTCCCAAACTCTAATTGTCTTCTAAATGAGAGTAACTCACCTTTTATACATAATTATTTTTTCATATTTGGTCTAAAACCAAATAACCACATAATAACTATTTCCTCATTTTACCATAACAAATTAAAAAATATAAAACATATGAAAATCTTCTTTTAGTTATTATAAATTATAAGCCATATAAAATAAATAAATTCTTTTTGGATAGATAAGTTTACAATATTGTTTTAATTATTTGTTTAAATTTTGTTTTCTTTCTAATTTTGAGGAGATTTTCTTTAAAGTTCCATAATTTTTTGGGATCCCACAAAAATGGATTTTGTGAAATAAAGTAAGCATCCACCATTTTATTTCTAATAAAAAATGGTGTAGTGGTAAGTAAACTTAGGGGAATATTTTTTTTTCCACATCAACATGTTGACTATATTTATGATTGTAAGAATTTGGTATAGCTCAGATACCATGTAAGAATTTTCCTTAGGGAAAAATTCATGCAAAATCAAGGAACTCAAGCACAAGCACAATAGTAGACCAAAAGAGTATGACCAAAATAACGATATGATATTCAATTCAATGTGAAAGTACACTAGGAGTTCCTGCATATAAATGCCTCTAGAATGCGTAGGAATCAACAACATGATAAGTCATACAACTTGGCACATGTCCACTAGGTGTGGGTTATACTCCATTATGCACAGGAGTATGTTGGAAATCTGATTGAAAAGATCATTGTAAGAAGACGATTGTTTGAAAGAGGGAGATTGTTGTTAAAAGAATGTTTTCGATCATTGTTTTGTCATTGATGTCAAACCTGCTATTAGCTGGAATGACAATTTCTTATAAGATCCAAGTACTATCACTTAGTTGATTGATAAAGAGGATTTCATCAACAAGATGTAACAAAAGCACCTAAGGGAAATGTTGAGTTATGGTTTTGTAATGAAGTGCAAGGAGCAATTAAGACAATGGTTAAATGATGTATTGATAACAAAATTGAAAATATAGAGGTTGGCCACACTTACAAACATTAACGGAATAAGTTGGAACAATATTGACTACAAAGCTTAAACTAAGTTCATTAGTAAGTGTCGAGCAAGTTAGTTCAAGCCAAGAAATTTTTTAGTTAGTGTCAAGCAAATGAAAAATCTAATGTGTGCCAAGTGATATAGAAGAAGCCAAGCATGTTCAGATGCCAAGAAAAGTAACAGGTGTTGAGCATCAAAAAAACTTAGTGTCTAGATGCCAAGTGAATCTACAGTAAGTGTTGGGCATCAGTAAAATGTAGTTAATGTTAAGCAACATAGTATGTGTCAAGCATTAGAATTTCAATAGTGTTGAGCTACTGCATTATTGAAAAGTCAAAGATTCATTAAATATGAGCCAACAAGTTGGTTAACTTGAATTTTATGAATGAGTTGGAGGATAAAGATGATGAGTTGGTGGCACAGAATTTGATGTAAACCATTCTTGAGTGAATTCAAGAGGATTTTTCATGATGTTTCTAGAAGGAACAAAATGTGGGTTAGATTCAATGAATCTTACCTAAACCATTCGAATAGAAATCAAAAGAGGGAAGAATTGAGTGGGAAAAGAAATTCTAGACTTCTATTTAATGAGTCACAGACCAAGAAGTAAGAGTTTCTAGATTGCCAAAAATTGTGAAGTGTTTGAAGGGTGTCAAGGAGAAGACATCAAGGAAAAAGAAGAATATAGCACAGAGACTCTACTTTGATAAGTGGTCAAAAAGAGAGGATCACATTGGCATATCAAGCATGAAGACTTAAGGAGACAAAAATCTTGGAAGAAGGGCAAGCTGTCAAAGCTACAAAGACTGAAAGCTAGGCAATGTAAGAGCTAAACAGTGATCTAAATTTTGAAAGATGAGTTGTGAATTGTAATCAAGTCAAAACCCCTTATTATTACTCTCTAGAAATTGTATCAGTTAGGGTAAAATATTATGGACTTAGGTTGGTTTAAAAACTATTTGTAAATCCTTTAATAGGGTGGCATTCCAAGTGAATGTTCAAAGTCCTCTAACTAGGCCCACTTCTAATAGGGTGGTTAAATCCTTTAGCCAGGTCACATTTAACAGTGTGTTGTAGCCTTTAACAAGGCAGGCCTTTCATAGGGAATCACTTTAGAAGAGTGAGAAATGAGTAGCATGTTACTAGTGGTTTTTCCCAAATTGTGTTTCCACGTAAATCAATGTGTCATGTGTTGATTGTTTCATGTGTTATGCTTTCATGCTAATTTACAGTAACTTGTTGAATAGGAAAGTTTAAGCTTAGATGAATAAATAGTTTGATGGGCACACTTTACTTGAAGAAAAAGGTTGAATTGGACATTTGGACCTTGAATAACTGATTCACATTGCCCCTCTTAGTTATTCTAAAGCATTTCTAACAATTGGTATTAGAGTCATCTGCTAATTTAGTTTCAAGGCACTAGAAGTAGGAAGATCAAGATGTCCAAGAGAGAAGTTCCCAAGCTCAACAAAGATAACTTCATTGCATGGTAGAGTCTAATGAAATTGCACCTTGGATCAATAGGTGATTATGAAAAAAATTCAATTGGAGTGCAACATGTAGATCCAACTGGACCCCTCTCTGCAGATGATTTGAACAAAAGGAAGGAGCACAATTAGGCAATGTTGGAGATTGCTTTTGTACTTAGTTATACTAAATTTGATGACATCAAAGGTTGTGATACTACATTCAAGATGTGGAAAAGCCCTGTTCAATATCTATGGAGGAGATCAAAATATTCAAAGAGCAAAGAGAGAAAGCCTTAGAGGAAAGTTTGATGACATGAAAATGGAGGAAGGTGAGAATGTTGCTCAATATGCCTCCAGAATGAAAGAAGTAGTATGTGCAATAAGAAGTCTAGATGGTCATTTTGATGATGATAATATTAATATAAAATATTTAAGAACTTTTCTCCCATTTATACTATTAGAGTTTCAAGCATCGAAGAGCTAAGGTTTATACCAGGAAACACACTAACCTTTGAAGGAATAGTGGGAAGACTTACTACATTTGAGTTGTCAAACTTTGACAGCTATAGATGTGAGAATCTTGAATTTTATTTCAATGCCAAGCTAACATTGAAAGATACTAATGAGGTGAAATCAAAGAAGTGTAAGAAAGGAAAACATGCATCCTCTGATAGTAGCACAGATGAAGAAGATGTGGAACAATTGGAAGCACTACTAGTTAGAAGATTCCATAGAGGCATTAAAGGTAAATACAAAGGTAAGCTCCCTATCATTTGTTTCAATTGCAATGAAGTAGGACATATTGTTGCAAGATGTACATAGAACAAGAACTACAAAGAATGAAATAAGTACAAAAACAAGAGAGAAGATGATCGCAGAGATTACAATGACAAAGGCAAAACATGCTACATTGTTGAAGAAGATTCTAATGCAAATGAGGATGAGGTAGTCTATGTAGTCATGAAGGATGAATAAAATGAAGAAGAAGCAACAACACTGGTGACTTGGGTGAAAAAAAGTAACAAGTGGATCATAGACAATGGATGCTCACATCACATGATAGAAGATAGAAGTAAGTTTATTACCTTTACCCAGTATGATGGAAGTAGTGTTAGATTTTTTAATGATGCTCCATGTCAAATCAAAGGAAAAGTTTCTATTAAAATTAGAGAGAAAATTTCATGTGATAATATATAATTTTTTGAAGGATTGAACTACACTTTGCTGAGTGTATCACAGTTAGGCAATGTAGGTTGCAAGGTAGAATTTGGAAACAAAACTACCAAACTCTATGACACTGATGGAAATATAATAGGAAAAGGTGAATAAACCATAAGTAATCTATTTTACCTAGATATGGAAGATGCAACTTGTTTTGTTGTTAAATTTGATGATTGATGGTTATGGCATAAAAGGTTGTGTCATGTTAACTTTGACAATCTAATTAGCATCAGCAAAAAGAAGGAAGTGAAAGATTTTTCCAAACTAAAGAAGCCTAAAAACACAATGTGCAAACAATGTCAACTAGGAAAGATGATCAAATCAAGCTTCAGAAGCAAAACCTACACTTCCAAAGAAGTACTAGAACTAGTCCATACTGACTTATTTGGCCAATAGAAGTGCAAAGCTACCTAGGAGATAGATACATAATGCTATTTGTAGATGACTATTCCAAGATGATGATTGCCATGTTCTTAAAGAAAAAATATGATGCATTTCAAATGTTTAAGTGGTACTTGGCCAGGGTTGAGAAGGAAATTAGTAAAAATCTAAAGTGCCTAAGATCAGACAGAGGAGGAGAGTTTACATCAAAAGAATTTGAGATATTTTGCAATGATAAAGGTATTAAAAGTCAAACATTAGCACCAAGAACTCCCCATAGAATGGAATTGTAGAAAGAAGAAATAGATAATTGATAGATTGTGCTAGAACATTGATGATGGAGAAAATTTTTTCTTTAAAGTATTGGAAAGAAGCTATAAGTACTACTATTTACACACTGAATATAGTCCAAGTCAAAAAATATACAAATGCAACACCTTTTGAAATATGGTATGGTCACTCACCCAATGTAAAACATTTCAAAATATTTGGTTGCAAATGCTATATTATTAAAGATACTATAAAAGGCAAGTTTGATGCAAAAAGTGATGAAGGGATATCCCTTGGATACTCCACCAGAAGCAATGCATAGAAGTGTTTGAATACTAACACTAATAACACAGTAGAGAGTGCAAATGTAAATTTTGATGAGCATGCAGAAGTCCAAGTTGATGAATCCAAGAAACCAAAAAATTATAGATCCTTTATATACTTCTATGAAGGAATGACTATTGAAGATGAAGCTACAAATCAAATTCGGAATCAACAACAAAATTCAATATCAGTTGAGTCATAGCCAATGTATGCTAAGTTGCATTCAGAAGCCAAGTTGTAGAATGAAGAAAATGCACACTTTGATTCTAAAATTAGTACACATGGAAGAGATAATGAAATACCATAAGGAGAAGAGCAAAATGACTCTAGACCTAAAGAATCAAATATGGAAAGAAGGATAGAACCAAAACCAGCTAAGTATGTGAGAAGACATCACCTTGTAGAAAAAATCATTGGTAACAAGGATGCAAAACCAATGATGAGGAATAGACTAAGGAATGAATCATGTCTATTGAGCAAGGTTGAGCCTAAAATAGTGAAAGATTCACTACAAGATGATAACTAGCATAAAGCTGTGGAAGAAGAGATAGATCAAATTGAGAAAAACAAAACTTGGAACCTAGTTCCTAGACCAGTTGATAAGAATGTAATTGGTACAAATGGGTCTTCAAGAATAAACTTGATTAGAATGATGAGATAATAAGAAACAAGGCTAGACTAGTTTGCAAAGGGTATGCATAAGAAGGACTCGACTATGGGGAAACATTTTCCCTTATTGTAAGAATGGAAGGAGTTAGAACACTACTTACATATGCTACTTACAAAGGTTTCAAGGTCTACCAAATGGATGTAAAGTTTTCTTTTCTAAATGGTATACTCAAAGAAGAAGTCTGCATAGAACAACTAGAGGGATTTGTTGATGACAGCAACAAGGGTATGATTTGTAAACTGCATAAAGCACTCTATGGTTTGAAGCAAGAACCTAGAGCATGGTATGAAAGGCTACACAAATATCTTGTGAAGATAGGATTTGAGAGAATAGATGACAACAACAACCTATATATCAAGGTAGAAAAAGGTAAAAACATTTTGATATCTAAATTCTTTGTTGATGATATAATATTTGGAGGAAAATATATTCTATGTAATGATTTTACTGATCAAATAAAACATGAGTTTGACATGTCAATATTTGGAGAAATAAAATTCATTGTTGGATTGCAAGTACATCAACTGAAGCATGGCATATTTGTGACCCAATCAAAATACATCAAGGAGATACTCAAGACATTTGGATTGGAAGACTCAAAACCAGTTAGTACACCAATGGTAACATGACATAAGTTATCCAAGAATGATGAGTCAGCTGAAGTGAATCAGACATTGTATAGATCAATGATTAGAAAACTATAGTATGTTGTACATAGTAGACCAGACATTGCATTAGTAGTTGGAATAGTGCCAAGATTTTTTGTAAATCCAAGGGAAAATCATCTGATGGCAGTAAAGAGAATACTGAGGTATCTAAAAAGAACTGATGACTTTGGCTTATACTATAAGAAGAGTGAAAAGTTCGAGTTGAGAGCCTACACTAATGTAGATTAGGGAGGTAATATTGATGATAGAAAGAGCACCGGTGGAGGAGCACTTTTCTTGGGAAAAATAATAATTACTTGGACTAGCAAAAAGCAAAGTTATACCTCACAGTCAATAGAAAAAGCTGAATATGTTGTAGCTACTATCAATTGCACTAATATTGTATGGATCAAACAATTACTGCAAGGCATGAGAAAAGAGTTAAATGAGCCTGTGATACTTGATTGTGATAATAAAAGTTCCATCAACATACCAAAGAATCTTTTAATGCATGTTAAAACAAATCATATTGCAATCAAGTATCACTATGTAAGAGAATTGGTGGAAGACAAGCAAAGATGGAATATGTCAACTCAAAGGACCAAATTGCTGACATCTTCACAAGAGCACTACCTAAAGATGATTTTGAGTATCTTAGAGGTAAGTTAGAGGTGATAACCCTATCTAAAGCTACTTAAGATAAAGAAAGGTTGTCCTACATCAAATGAATTGATTATTGAAATATTGATACAGAGGATTTTAACCTTGCATCAAGTGAATTGATGTAGAGGATGTTTACTTTAGGATCATGCTTGAAGTAATCAAAGTGATGAAGTTCCAAATCAATCACAAGCAAAGTGATAGAGGGAGAAATTGAAAGAACCTACAAGTTCTACACTTTCATATTAAGATGCTAAGATAATATGTCTTCGGCATTTTTGTCAAAGAGGGAGAAGAATGAAGAAAAATAATCAATAGTTGAGGGTGAAGAATGAAGAAACTGATCAGATTTATGGATAGAGAGATAAGTAGTTAGTTACCAAAATATTAGAAGATGAGAAATGCATACAGAGGGAGAGAATGTGAGAAGGAGTTAGTAAAGAAAAAGAATTTCTAGTTATGAAAAAGGAAATAACAGCTCCGATAAGAATCAATTAGAGGAAGACACCTTATCGGCAAAAGAATTTAGAGCGAGTCATAAGCTAGAGAGAGTCATAAGCTAGTTTATGTTTTTGATAGTTCAATAAATTTTTCTTTTGGCATTTGATTAATTATTTTAACCTAGTTAGCATTTTGTTAGCTTGGTTGATAAGTTTGGTTTTCCATCAATGCCAAAGAGGGAGATTGTTGGAAATCTGATTGAAAAGATCATTGTAAGAAGATTGATTGAAAGAGGGAGATTATTGTTAAAAGAATGTTTTCAATCATTGTTTTGTCATTGATGTAAAACCTACTATTAGCTAGAATAAAAATTTCTTATAAGATCCAAGTACGATCGCTTAGTTGATTGATGAATAGGATTTAATCAACAAGATGTAACAAAAGTACTTGAGGGAAAGGTTGAGTTATGGTTTTGTAATGAAGTACAAAGATTAGTTAAGACAATAGTTAAATAATGTATTGATAACATACTTGAAGATATAGACGTTGGTTACACTTACAAATATTAAAGTAATAAGTTGGAACAAGATTGACTACAAAGCTTAAACTAAGTTCATTAGTAAGTGTTGAGCAAGTTAGTTCAAGCTAAGAAAATTTTTAGTTAGTGTAGAGAAAATAAAAAATTTACTGTGTGTCGAGTGATATAGAAGGAGCCGAGCATGTTCAAATGCTGAGAAAAGTAATAGATACCAAGCATCATAAAAACTTAGTGGATGCCGAGTAAATCCACAATAGGTGTCGAGCATCAATAAAATGTAGTTAAAGCCGAGTAACATAGTATGTACCAAGCACCAAAATTTCAATAGTGCCAAGCTACTATATTATCAAAATGTCAAAGATTCACCAAATCTAAGTTGACAAGTTGGTTACCTTGAATTTCCTAAACTAGTTGGAGGATAAGGATGATGAGCTAGTGGCACAAAATTCTATGTAAGCTATTCTTGAGTGAATTCAAGAGGATTCTTCATGATGTTTCTAGAAGGAACAAAATGTGAGTTAGATTCAATGAATCCTACCTAACCCATTCAAATATAAATCAAAAGAAGGAAGAATCGAGTGGGAAAAGAAATTCCAGACTTCATATTAAAGGAATCATAGACTAAGAAATAAGAGTTGTTGGAGTGCTAAAAATTGTGAAGTGTTTGAAGGGTGTCACTTGGAGAAGACATCAAGGAGAAGGAAGAATAGAGCACAAAAACTCTACTTTGATAAGTGGTTAGAAAGAGATGATTGCACTAGCATATCAAGCATGAGGACTTAAGGAGACAAAAAGCTTGAAAGGAGGGCAAGTTGTTAGAGTTGTAGAGACTGAAAACTAGGCAATGTGAAGAGCTGAACAGTGATCTAAAATTTGCAAGATGAGTTGTGAATTGTAATTAGGTGAAAAAACCTTATTGTTACTCTCTAGAAATTGTATCAATTAGGGTAAAATCATATGGACTTAGGTTGGTTTAACAACTATTTGTAAATCCTTTGACAAGGTGGCATTCCAAGTGAATGGTCAAAGTCCTCTAACTAGGCCCACTTCTAACAGGGTGGTTAAATCTTTTAACCAGGTCACATTTAACAATGTGTTGTAGCCTTTAATAGGGTAAGCCTTTTACAGGGCATCACTTCAAAAGAGTGAGAATTGAGTAGCATGTTACTAGTGGTTTTTCTCAAATTGGGTTTTCACATGAATCACTATGTCATGTGTTGATCTTTTCATGTATTATGCTTGCATGCTGATTTATAGTAACTTGTTGAATAGGAAAGTTTAAGCAAGTCTTTAATACAGAAGGCCTCTCATATGGCATCACTTCAAAAGAGTGAGAATTGAGTAGAATGTTATTGGTGGTTTTTCCCAAATTGAGTTTTCACATGAATCACTATGTCATGTGTTGATCTTTTCATGTATTATGATTGCATGTTGATTTATAGTAACTTGTTGAATAGGAAAGTTTAAGCTTGGATGAATAAATAGTTTCATGGGCACACTTTACTTGAAGAAAAAGGTTGAATTGGACATTTGGACCTTGAATAACTGATTCACCCACCCCCCCCCCACACCCCCCCCCCCCCCGCCACTCTCAATTATTCAAAATAATCTCTAACAAAGTAAGTGCGATGATCAGAGGATAAGCCTACAAAGGTGTAGCATGCAAAATAATGTTGTAGACACCATGTGCTAAATTAGGAGTACTAATAACTATGTTGTCTATATGAAAACTCAGTTAATTATGTAAACTCCAGTGTTGTAGAGACCATGTGTTGAATTAGAATTTCTTACTCTAGTGTTCTCAACATGGCAACTCATAAGAGTACACAAACTCCTAAGTGTCTCACCAAAGGAATAATAAAATAATGCATTGACCTAAGTAAACTTAAGTAAAGTGTAATAAGTAAATACTTATTTACACCAACAATTATGTCATCAAAATTATCTTTTGTCTTGCAAACTTCGAGTTGTCATAACTTTCTCATATGACTTCAATTTTTGATGAAATGAACATCATTGGAAAGCTTTTGACAAGATTTTTAATTTGAAGCCCATTGTTCACCACTTTTCATATGGTCAAATTTCACCCCTTTCCCTAGCCACCTATTATGCCTATTGACCAAAACTCTGATCAAGCATAAATTTTGCATACAAGATCCTTCTTCACTCATTCAAGTTGCATTGGGTTCACTTTTTTGAGCTCTTCACTATAGGGCCCATTTTCCATTGCACCAAAAGCCATGACTATTAGTGAACATGGAACACCACATAATTAACCACCTATGGGCAGGGGAGCACATCACATCACCCAACAATCTCCCCCTCGACATGCATACCAAGTGCTTACGCGGGTCAAGAAGGCACCGGAGAGATTTGAACCCATGACTAGGCCAAAACCATGCTCTGATACCAATTGTAGGGCCCATTTTCCATTGCACCAAAAGCCATGACTGTTAGTGAACATGGAACACCACATAATTAAACACCTCTGGGCAGGGGAGTGCATCACATTACCCAACATTCACAATGGTGCTGATTTCGGGACATTTTGAGACTATAAATGTTTAGGCCTTTCTAGATCCACCTAGATCATTCCTCCCCACTAAGAAAATTTTGAACCTCCAAAAGTCTATTTTTACATACAATAGAAATGAAGGCATTTTTGCCTCACTTTTTCCTAGTATCACTTGTACACCCAACTAAAATTCTAAATATCCAACTCATCACAAACATCATCAGAAATGAAATACCATTACTGACACAATTTACAATGCATCCGCTAGCATCCATCATTACATCCAATACCCACATAGTGCCAACTAGTAGAAAAAGAAGCAACGACATTGAATAAATTGATGAAATGGTAAAAGTATCAAATCTCGACTCTCGAGATCTCCTGGATAAGAACACCATTAGAAAATGAATCATTCAAACCGTTTGTTACCAACACTAGTTGAAGACTTGATTCTGCATGCACATGATCCTCACTTGTTGTGCTAGACATGAGAGTTAGTCTACTACTTGCATGCATCTAAATACATTACATAACCATAAAATATACACATGCAATAACACATAACACTAGATTTAGTAACCCAGAAACCCTCTAGGAATAAGAAGGTAAAATTGGGGTGGGGCTGATACCCACAAAAATTATTGCATCAATAATTATTTGACCACTTCTGATGGTCTGCCCTATTAAAGGCTTTAAACTATATCAATAGTGACCTAATTAGAGGATTTACAAACATTTTACATGAAGTGAAACCCTATTAAAGGATTTACAATAGGCTATTAAACCCACCTAATACATAGGATTTTCAATCACCTTCTCCAAAGGTTGTCCTACCTAGTTGTTAAGCTAACCTATCAATATAGGATTTTCAACTTCTAATAAAATGGCAAGAAAGTATTAGAACAATGAACCTAATAGTATGCAATCTATAATTTTTGGATTCAAGCACTTGATATTCTCTCTTTGATCTTGATCCTTTGAGATCTAATATCTGATCGTGTCCCTTGTCCCTTGTCCTGTTCAGATCATTTGGATATGAAATTGCTACTCTATACCTCTAAGTCTTACTCACTTCATACTGAATTTCACTATAATCTCCCCATACACTATTCTCATCCACATATACAATGGATTTTTTGACTTCCTTTTAAAGATTGTGAAGACTTAGGGTTAGGGATGGATCTATGATCCATATTGAATCTCAAGTTCTTGCTGATTCCTTGCATTTTTATCATTGATTACATGCCTTCTCCATTTTTCTAATTGGCTACATGTAGATTGCATAGGGAATGTAAAAGATTTTTTCTTATCCTTTTTCTCTTTCAAAATCCTTCTATGGCAGCTCCAAAAATGGTTTACATCTAATTTAGTGAGGGCATAAACTCATATGTTGATTCTATGTTACTCAGCACATACTGAACTACTGGTGCTTGGCACATATAGTATCCTAGATTGCTTGACACCTATTACACTATGTCTTGCTTGGCACATATATGATTCTGTCTTACTTAGCATATGAAACATTCTAACTTTCTTGGCATCAACTATGACTTGGCACCTATATGCCACTTGACACTTATATGCTACTCGGCACCTAAAGTCACTTGGCACCTATTGAAATTTTTACTCGGCACACACTGTGGCTCGGCATACATAGTGTACTCGGCTTCAATGTAGAAAGTGGTTAAGTGTGTTGACACTCAAATTTCAAGAACATCTAAGACCAATAATCTCCCCCTTTGACATGAGTGTCAAAAACACTTAACTAGTCATTACTAGTCTGTCCTTATGAGTACCTTATCCACAAAATTTCAAAATTTTATACAAAATTTGTTCCAAATACCTTAATTCCCCCTAAGGTGATTGTGCCTTGATATTCTTGAAATAAAATTTTGTGCTGAATGTTCCTAATACTCTTTGTCTTCTATCCTGCACCTATATTCTATACCCGTGTCTCTATATCTATTTTATTAGAGCTTATGGATTTTTTGCATTCTACATCAAAACTATTTTCCATATGATTGCCAAAATTTTGTATCTCCCCCTTTTGACTAGATCAAAATGAATGAAATATTGTAAACAAAATTTATAGCATTCTCCCCCTTTGATATATCTTACTCACTATTATTTCTCCCCCTATCTTATTGTCTTCCCCTTTCCTTATTATTATTTCTCCCCATTTTTGACACTTATGTCAAAGGGTTCTAAGGAGTAATACCATACTTAGCCAAAAAAAATATTATTTACCTCCATTATTATTTTTAGAGCTACATCCCAATTCTCCAAAGCTATTTCAAGTGACTTGTGCTAGATGGCAGTCTTTGTAGCAAGGTGTATAAGTCCATCAAGTGTAGAAAGATTTGGATCTTTCTTTAAAATTGTTTCAGCATAAACTTGTTCCTTGTGGAGGACTTCTAAATGAGGGGTTATTGAGGACTAAATTTGCATCAATTTTGTCTTAATATTGGCCTCCTCCTCTATAAGTACAACTAACTCCCTTTATGTGTGAAGCAATTGTGCAAAATTCTTCTCACTTTGAGTGAGATCTCTAGGTAATTGCATGCTAGAGATTTTCAAGTTTCTTTCCAAGCTCATTATTCTTTGATTTGTTTCTTCTATGAAATTGGAAAAATCACACAACTTCCTATACAATGAAAAAATATTTTCAAGGACAATTTTGACCTTATCTATTGTCTTGGCCAACTCTACCTATTCAAGTGCTATGCCACTTGATATCTTTTCATTCACTTTTCCTTGAAATTTTCTTTCTGACCATTCCATGAGTTTAACATTGGTATCTTAGTCTTCATTTGTCACCTAGTCAACTATGTCTGATAGTTGCTCAATTATTAGCTTTACTTCATCTGGTGACTACAAGTTGATGGGATCCATGAAGATGTCCTTGATTTCATGAAGTGCTTGCTTTTGTTTGAATTCTTTCCTCAGTATTTCCTACCTCATCCTTCTATCTAATGCATTTTACATTTCAATCATTTGTGTCATTGTTATAGTCTTGGAATCATAGGAAGGAATCACAATATCTTCATCTAATTTAGGGTCTCCATAGTGGAGTACCCTAGCCACTCTAGTTGAACTTGATCCTGGAGTTGAAAATTCCAAGGGGATGGCTTTAGTGCTCAGCTTCTAAATGGTCTTTATAGGAGTGCCAGTCTTTGGTAGTTCTACCAATGTTTCAATGGTAACCTACTCCTTTTCTTTTGTTGTACCCTCCTTCTCATCTAATTTCCTTTCTCCTACACTTAGCATCTAGATAGTATCACTTGTTGCACTTGGTGGAGGTGGTGGTGGAAGCATCAAAACTTTATTCCTAGTAGCTATGTATGTGCAAGGTGGATCCTTTGGCTTCACCTTTTCTCTTTGTGGTTTTGCTACTGCTCTTTGTAGTTCATCTACACTCACCAATATAGGGCTTGTGCATAACTATTCCTATAAAGTAGATTCATGAATGATCTTTGAGAGATCCTTTGCAATAAGGGGATTGATGTTCTGAGAAGAGTTGTTAAGAACATATTTAATGTTTATTATCTCTGCAGGTGTAGTAGTTACATGAGGTGGATTGGGAGGTGGCATTTGTGTGTCGTACACACTCAGTTCTTCTTCTTGCTACTGGTAAACTCTTGCCATTGTTTTTTCTCCCTTAGCTGATTCCTCTTTTTCTTTCTCTTTATTCTCTTCCTCTCCTCTTTCTTCCTTACCTTTCTTTTTCTCCTCTTTATTTTCTTCTTCCTTTCTGTCTGTGTGCTTTGCCTCTACCTCTCCTTTCTGTTCTTCTACATTCTTTTCCCCTACCTTCTCTTTGGCACTAGCTTGTGCCTTATTTGATTCCTCTACTTTATCATCAGTAATTTTATAAATTATTTTCCACAATTGTGTGGATTTATTTAAAACATCCTCAATCTTGTTTTGAAGGATGTTGAAGGCTCTATACTTTGGTGCAAACCTGCCACCATGTTTTTTATTTGCCTTTTTTATTTGAGCCTTTATCATGTCAAGCTTTACTTGTGCTAGGGTAGATTCTCTAATCTCCCTATGGATCTTTAGACAATAATGCCACGTATTCTCAATTATCTCATATAGTTCCTTGGGCATGGTATTGTCAAGCTCTAGAAGTGTGTTTTTAAATTCTACCATCATGGCATACATAGATTCCTCTACTTTATTCTACTCATCCCTACTAAGTTTATTGAAATTAAGAGACTTTAAATCATTCAAATTTGCATTTTTAATCTTATCACAAAGTTTGTCAATTGCAAATTTAGGAGGATGACTTACCACTTTAAACTGGCTAATGTCCTCTGATTATGTTCTCTCCTCATCATCTGTATCTAGCTGTGCCACATACCTTCTTCTCTTCTTGGGCTCTTCTACAAGCTATTCAATGGCTTTCTTCTTCTCCTCCTTTGATACCTCTTTAGCATTTTGAGTGCTTGCTCTTGTAGTGGCCCTTGTTGCTGGAGCTAGTTTGGTTTGAGCTGGCTTTGTAACCTTTTTGGGCTTGGGCTAAGCAACAGGCTAAGTTTTAGCCTTTCTTTTCTTTTTCTTGGTAGGTGTATGTGCTTCCTTGCTTTCTTCTTCCTCTGCACCTTCCTCCTTGTCTTCATGTAAGCCATGTCACAACTCTACTAGGCCTTGCTCTTACTCTCCTTCTTCTTCACTATCTCCTTCTGCTTGTTGTTCATCTTCTTCTTTACTTGCTTCTCCCTCAATACTTTCTCCAAATGTCTTCTTTATCTTCTTTACCATTTTATTTTTCTTCTTGATGATAGAAGCTATTTTCAATTCAGTCTCAACTTTGGACTTGACAACATCATATGTTCCAAAGTGAGGAGTTTCCTTATCTATTTCTTCTACAAGCAATGTTGTGATTGTTGCAAAGGCTTCATCTATATCAAGCTCATATCCCAATGGTCTTAGCCATCTTACTCTTGGTATTTCTGCCTAAATATAGGTGTAATCAATTTCAACCAAGAAGCATATGTCATTGATATGTTTCTCTACCAATGAAACTGGTATTCGCATTCTTTACTTCATGGATTTCTTAAAGTTTTCAAAATAACTTGTCATTTGAGCCTCAAAATCGTCACCCATTTGATCAATGAACTCATTGATTTGTGTAATTGCAGTTTTGTTGGGGTTCCAATTTACCTTTCCTATAGAAGGGAATTCTTCCATCACATAAAAGAATATACACATAAGAATTGAACCAAATTTGCATTGAGCACCTTTTGATCTCCCCATAGCTCCTAGGTTCTCATTAATTTGGTGCAACATGAGTTCTTCTAGATCATAGGTATGATCTTTCTTCACTAGTTTGTAGGCTACATCAACTGCTAAACATGGCACACTATTTAGTATACTAGATTGATAGAATTTTTGAAATATAATTCTCACAACAAAATCTAGAAGTGGATCAATTACTGTATCAATGGTCATTCCCCTATTATTCCATTTTGCTCTTATATTTTTCTTAATGACCTCCTTTCTGTCACTTCTCAAGGTCTTTGTCTAATCTAGGGTTGGGAATCCTATTACCCTATGCATTATTCTCTTAGTAATCTTAATAGGTACCGTCTCCAACCATAGACATCATCATGAATTCGACTCAAAACAATGTGTATCCATTCAGTTTTGAATCCTATAGGGTAGACTAGGGCATTGGTCAAACCCTTTTTCTTAACTATCTTGAATTCCTTCTTCAAAATATCTTTCTCACATAGTTTGTCATGAGCTTGGAATATTTCAAAATCACCTATGGCACGAATTTTTCAATTGTAACATTTTCTCACATCTTGAACCATGACTACTTTAGGTGGAATGATGGATAATGCACCAGCTAGGTCATTTCTATAGGCAACCTCAGGAATTGGTTTTAATTTGGGCTTTTTTACTTCATTGCTGACTAACTGAATCTCATGACCTTCTTTTGCTTTGGGGTTTCTTGAGCTAGAGGCTATTTTACCAAACTAGGGTTTTAAATGTATTAAAATATTTAACTCTGCGTAGCTTAGCACTTGATAAATACCTTTGAATCAATGAACTTGTGCAGAATTATTGTAGAAATTCATAAAAATGGTTTTTAGGTTGCTGCTTGATCATTTCTTTGCTCTTCTCATCTTTTCTCTATGTTCAAATGGCATGAAAATCAACAAAAATTGACCTTATACTTGTCAAAGACCTAGTATTAAATGCTTTGTGCATATAGCTGTAAGTTTGGCACTTGAAGGATTCACCATGACTCAGCTCCCATTATATTTTATTTACTTAGCCTCCACTAGACTTTTACTTCACTTGACTTCAACTATTAGTTCGGCATCCATTGGAGCTTTACTCGACATCTAAGAGTAACTCGACAGCTTCTTCAAAAATTTTACTTCGCATCTTTGCTCATGCTAATTTCTTCCCTACAGTACTCCTTTGTTCTTTGGAACTAATGTGTGATTTAACTTTATATATCAGTCCCATATACCTTTCTTTTTCTTGGTTGGATGAAGCGTAATCACTTGACCTTTTGGGTGAAGTGATCTCTCTATTTGATGTGCTACACTCACCTTTCTTCTTCCAAGTCTTGTTCATTTGTCCTCTTATTTGTTCAACATCAACCTTCTCTTTTCCTTTGTTGACTTTTGTCTTGGGTGCTTTTGACTTTGTTGGACAATTCCTACTAATATGACAAGTTTCCAAGCAACTAAAACATGTGGTTTGGCTTAGGCATCTGTTATAACTTCCTCTAAAATGTGTCCTTGTGCAATTTTTAGGAATGTGTCCATACTCCTGACAATAATGATATCTATACTTGGTGTTGTAATCCTAGTTGTAGTGATGTGCATGGTTGGTTCCTCTTGTAGGCTGATTAGGTGTCCACATAGGCATTGATTTGCACTCAAATGCTCTATGTCCATACTTTTTGCAGTTGTACTTGTGACCTTCAAATCTTAGTGTCCTCATGGTCTTGTTTCTACATTCATGTGCTTGATGTCCTTGCTTTGTGTACTTGCGAAAAAAGCTTGCATTGGTAGGCTTATCATGCTGATGATTGTTCATGCTCCTATCCATTTATACCATATAAATGACAAGTAGGATTAGTGTTCTTACCTTTTTTACTCCTCGCTTCTGTAGTCTTGGATGATTCTCCTTGTTTAGTGCTAGTGTAAGCAAGTCTTGAGGTATCATTACTAGCCCTTGGTGATTTTAGTAATTGTTCAAAGTACTTGATAGCCTCATTGGGTTTGTTATAGCTTTTTGCTATCTCCTTTTCTCTCTTCAATTCATTCTACAATTGTCCATTCTATATCTTCAAGATGGAGATCTCAATATCCTTCATGTTTAGTTCATGATGAGCATTCATCATCTAACTTAAGGTGTCTAGCTGCATGTTTGAGATCTTTTCAAACTCAGCCTTGTCTTCATCTATCATGGCCTTGTCTTCAATGGCTCTTTTCTTTTGTTCAGTCACCTCACAAATCATTATGGCTTGTGATTCTTGTTCAAGCTTGAGCAATTTGATTTCTTCAGCTTGTGCTCTATTTTTCTCCTTCAGTTCTACTATTGCTGCATCAAACTCCTTGGAATCTCCATTGGAAAACACTTGTGTAGTATCAAGGTCCTTATAGTGTATGTCATTTTCAGCTATTGCTATCTCCTTCCTTCTTTTTAAGGATTTTCTCAATTGTTCTCTTGCTTCTTCTACTTTGTGTAGAGCTAGGTGCACATCAATCACCTGATTGTCTATGTTCTTGCCAAGTTTAAAGACTTCCATCTTCAAATCTTTTCTCTATGTTGTTAGCCTTCTCCTTGTGAGAACCTCGGCTCTAATAACAATTGTTGGAATGTTCAAAAAATGGGAAGAGTACTTATGAGAGGGGGGTGAATCAGAAGTACCACACTTTTAACCTTTTACAATCCTTTAAAACATACAACTAAAAAGTAAATTGCATGCATGTAAATACATTACATAACCATAAAATAAACACATGCAATGAGACCGAACACTAGATTTAGTAACCTAGAAGCCCTCTAGGAATAAGAAGGTAAATCTCGGGTGGGAATGATACCCACAAAAATTACTACAACAATAATTATTTGACCACTTCTAATAGTCTGCTCTATGAAAGGTTTTCCCTATTAAAGGCTTTACACTGTATCAATAGTGACCTGATTAGATGATTTACAAACACTTTACATGAAGTGTCACCCTATCAAAGGTTTTACAATAGGCTGTTAAACCCACCTAATACATACAATTTTCAATCACTTCTCCAAAGGTTCTCCTACCTAGCTGTTAAGCTAACCTATCAATATAGGATTTTCAACTTCTAATACAATGGAAAGAAAGTATTAGAACAATGAACTTGACAGTATGCAATCTCTAATTGCTAGATTTAGGCACTTGATCTACTCTCTTTAATCTTGATCCTCTATCTGATCATGTCCCTTGTCCCTTGTGTTGTTCAAATCAATTGGATATGAAATTGTTGCTCTATTCCTCTATGTCTTACTCACTTCATACTTATTTTCACCATAATCTCCCCATACACTATTCTCATCCACATATACAATGGATTTTTTGACCTCCTTTTAAAGATTGTGAAGACTTAGGGTTAGGTATGGATCTATGATCAATATTGAATCTCAAGTTCTTGCTCATTCCTTGCATTTTTATCATGGATTGAATGCCTTCTCCATTTCTGATTGGCTGCATGTAGATTGCATAGGGAATGTAAAATATTCATTCTTATCCTTTTTCTCTTTCAAAATCCTTCTATGTTGGCTCCAAAAATTATTTACATCTAAGTTTGTGAGGATACAAAATCATATGTTGATTCCATGTTACTCAACACATATACAATTCTAGATTGCTTGGCACCTATTACACTTTGTCTTGCTCAGCACATATATGATTCTAGCTCACTTGGCATATGAAGCATTCTGACTTGCTTGGCATCAACTGTGACTCAACACTTATATACTGCTCGACACCTAAAGTCACTCAACACCTATTGAAATTCTAACTAAGCGCACACTGAGGCTCAGCATACATGGTGTACTCAGATTCAATGTAGAAAGTGGTTAAGTGTGTTGACACTCAAATGTCAAAAGCATCTCATACCAACATTAACTTACATTTCATTGTTACTCACAATCTATTATTATTGCACACCGAACCTAAAGGATAAGGTCTCTTGTGTGGCTTAGTTTCCAATCTCAATTTTTTAATAACTTCCTCTAAAATTAAATTAACTTTGGATCCACTATCTATCAATATATCAATTTCAGTGTTCTTAGAAATAAACCTTATATGAAAAAGTTCACACCTTTTACTATCTTTAGAAACATTGTGACTATTGGAAGTAGAACATGAAACATTAGTGGTAGAATCAACAAAAGCTTTACCTTCCAAACTCACAACTAAGAATTTTGTTTCATCATCACAATCTAATCCAAGATCTTGAACAATAGTTGTAGTCTTTTGTTTTCCTTTGTGATCCTTCTTAAACCACTTTGGTTTCAACTTAGGATGTAGTTTCCAAAACTTTGCATCTACATGCCCTTTCTTCTGACAATGTGAACAAGTAGGATTTTCACGTTCCTCTTTCCTCATAGTGACTTCTTTCTTTCCCTTCTTGTATCCTTTAGGAGGAACAATTCCTTCTTTGAACTAAAACTTGTGTTTCCTCCACCTGCTTCAATATGAGTTGCTTGAACACACACGCCATCAAAGTTAGAGGGACTAAATATTAATACTATATGCTTTAAATAAGAATTCATTCCACTTGCATACCTTAACAAAGTATCTTGTGTGTAAAGAGGAATCCCAAGAGTTAATGCCTTCTTCCTAAACACCTATGTGTACTCTTTCATAGACTATCATTTACCTTGCCTAAGATTTTATCAATCCAAAATGGCTTATTCCATATGACCCGAAGGATAAAACTATTTCTTTAAATTAGAAGTAAATTCATTCCAAGATGAAATGATTTTACTATGTGTAGCAAGATCATGTTGGATCTTACTCTCCCACCGGACTGATGTAGTACCTCCCATATTAAGAGTAGTTAGCTAGATTCTAGAAGAATCATCTAAAATATTTTTAATCCTACATTACACTTCAATCTACTTGAGCCAATTATCTTTCTTTTTTTGGATCCAATTCACCATTATATAAAGGGAAATCAAACTTCACATCAAATTTTAACAAAGGTGTCTTCACATGTTTCTTTTTGGGAGAAGTAAAAAACTTAGAAGAAGAAGAAGAGAATAATGATGAAGATGAAGAAGATGGGGATGGAGGCTTAGGAGGGTCAGTACCACTTCCTACTCCTTTTCCTTTGTCATCTTTTCATGAAGATTTAGCTTCTTCCTTCTTCCTAGCCTCATCTGCCTTTCTCAACTATTGCTCATCCCTATCTTGAAGAAGAATGTCCACTAAAGATTTTAACTCCACAAAAGCTCTCTAAAAGGCTTCAGCATCAAACTCAAAAAGATTTTTTTCAAATGCCATGACTCGGGAAAATTTTATTCCTTTCCTAATATATGGATTGAACTCTACAAGTTCACCTTCTCCTTATTTCAACTTCAACCTGGTTAACATTCACCACCTGCAATTTTTCTACATAATAGGATCTAATACCAAACTTGATTTGTAAACTAGGATTTACAAATTTTATAAATTTAATCCAAATACAAATTTAATCCTTGTTCCAGGCAGTAATTGCATGGTATGTACTTTAAACTGCTGAAATTACATAAAAATATATGCTTTAAACACAATTAATCAAATGTGTGTTTAATAACAAAAAAAACTTAAAGAATTGAGAGAATATGAAAGAAAATAAATAGACAAACAATTTGATATGGAGTTTTTCTAGGTAGGACTATGTCTTTGGGTCCACTTCTCAATTAGGGGAGCACTCTATTAATTATACCAAGCAAAACACTTTGTTATAGAATCCAAACTTCAAGAATTCATAGTCTCTGCTATGCAGTTGAAGACAATACTCAATGCCTTTGTGTATTTACAAATTCTCTCACAAGGAAAACTTTATTCCTTCCCTTACAACAATTTTTTCTCTCCAGAATTCTTCAAGACTTTTATTTTCCCCTAAGGACTAAATTCATTCCCAAAATTTGATTATCTTCTAAAGGAGAGTAACTCCACTTTTATACATAAAAATTATTCATATTTGGTCTAAAACCAAATAACCATTTAATAACCATTTCCTCATTTTACTATAACAAATTAACAAATATAAAACCATATGAAAACCTCCTTTTGGCTCTTATAAATTATAAGTCATATAAAATAAATAAATCCCTTTTTCAATAGATAATTTTAGGATTTTTTTTTATTATTTGTTTAAATTTTGTTTGTTTTCTAATTTTGATGAATTTTTCTTTCAAATCCCATAATTTTTTGGGATCCCACAAAAACTGGATTTTGTGAAATAAAGTAAACATCCACCATTTTATTTCTAATAAAAAATAGAATAGTGGTAAGTAAACTTAGGGGGATATATATCTTTTTCCACATTAGCATGGTGACTATATTTATGATGCCATTAAAATTAGCTTTTGACTTTCAAACTTCAAATTGTCATAACTTTCTCATACAATGTCTATTTTCAATGAAATGAATGTCGTTGGAAAGCTTTTAATGGGCTATTTAATTTGAAACCCATTGTTCACCACTTTTGAGATGGTCAAATTTCACTCTTTTCCTTAGCCATCAATTATGCCTATTGACCAAAACTCTAACCAAACATAACTTTCACATGCAAGCTCCTTCTTTTCCCATTTAGGTTGTGTCGGGTTCATTTTTTTGAGTTCTTCACAACAATGCTGATTTTGGGAGATTTTGAGACTATAAATATTTAGTCCTTTCTAGATCCACCTAGACCAGCATGATTTATTCATCTATTGTATTTCCTTGCAAGTTTGAACCCCACATTAAAAACAATTATTAGTAAGATGAGATTTCATGTTCATCCACAAATATGTGACAGATTTTTGTTAAATGAAAATTTAATCAATTTAATGTAAAGTATAATAATATAAATTTTCCCCTCATAGATATCTAGATGGTGCCTTCCTTATTTTAAATTGTTCTAGATATGTTTATATAGAACTACTTATATCCCTAACATATTTTTATTTGAACAATATCCTAAGCCTTTGCCTCTACCAACAAGCTTTGCTTGGCCAACTGACGTAGGTGATTGTGGTTGGCCTTCCTCTTCCAAATTCCTTTTGAGGATGGCTTGGGATATTTCCTCATAATATGAAAATAAGGTGGTCAAGGAAGATAATTGAGATGATTGTACATTGCAAATCTATAAGCTAGATCATGTGTCAAGCTAGGAAAAGAATAATGAACCAAACATTGCATCTCCTTTGGCTATGACATTGGCCACTTGAGTGTGTTTATTTTGTGATCTTGACCCATTTAAATTAATGGTGTTTAAATTTCTAGGCTAAAGACTTATTTCTTAGGCTTATGAGCTATAGTCATGTGAATATATTATAATAACCTTATCATCACATTATTTTTATTTAGATATAACTTCTCTTTTCCAAGTTAGCTAATTGATAAATATTTTTTAGAAAGCTATCTATCATAAGAAGTTTAACATAGAATATTTCATTGTTTAAAATCATGAATACTACCATACAACATGTTATTTTGTTGCTTCTACTTATATATTGAAAAAAAAATTATATAGATTTGTCTATATATATTATTCCATCATGAATATTTATTGTTTACATGAGGTTATTTAAGACTACAAGACTGCTAGAAATACTAGTCCACCAAGATAACTAGTGGGGGGGTGGAGGTTTTTGAATTAATTATCCAATAATTATCAACCTTAAATAATGTTGCAGTGCAAGGCAGGAGAATCCCCAAAGAAGATTTCCTAGCCCCCAGTAATAACTACATAGTGGAAACACAATAACAATGCAACACAAATGCAAGATCTAATACCAAATCACAACTCTTTATTCATATAAAATAACCATTTACATGCAATATTCCTTGTTATAAGGCCTTCTGAGTTATGGCCAAATATAATAGTAGTTACAATAATAGTTCTACAAGATCCCTCAAGATCCAATCCAACCCCTACCTACTCTAGATCTGTAACACAACAACAATAGGGTAGAAACCTCCAAGATGTCAACTTGTGCTCACAATCCACCAAGAAACCTCCTTTTTTCTAAACCACATCCACTAGGTCTTCTCCAAACTCACAACACCACCACAATTATACTATAAACTGCCCCACATTTAGTGCTTTGTCTATAGACTCAGGAAAAACTTTCCCTTAGGATACCTCAAGACTCACTCCTACAAAATGAATGATTGATTAAAAGACTCCACAAGACCCCCTACTTAGACCCAACTAAACCACAAGTAGACTTAGCAATTACAAATTAAATAAACCCCTTGCATTAAATGCATATTGAAGCCACAAGTCATCTTACACCAAACATTAAATATAAAAATGTTAACCCACAGTTAACACGTGATAACTACACAAGAATACTTAGTACAAGCCCCAAGTTTACAACCAAGATAAAATGTACATAGGAGAGATAACCAAGACCACATATAGATCTACAAAAACTCCTAGATCGATCCACAACATGATCATATGCTACATGCATTAAATGCACCAAAAACTCTGGTAAGTACAAATAGACTATCAAGTGATAGAAAACTCCCAAGCATCACCAAAATTCCAAGACCATTCCAAGAACAATAGACCATGTCGAGCTCCAAGACCATGCTAACCTCCAAGACCATGCCAAGCTCCCAGACTATGTTGAGCTCAAAGACCATGTCGAGTTCCACAGACCATGTTGAGCACCACTCCTTCTTTGACTGAGTACCAATCCAAGCACCCTCCAAAGCAACTATTGAGCCTCCTACAATGAACTCCAAAGTAGTCACTAAGAAAACCCAAGATGCTCCTACATTAGACTCCCTAGGTAAATAGAAAAGTGTGTCTCACACTTTGATGTCCAAAGAAAGATTAACAACCATCTTCATCTTCACCAAAGGTTTCTACTCCAACAAGGACAACAAAACAATTATGCACATAATCCACATCTTTATCATTCTATTAAATACCAGAATCTCAACCATCCAATCAACATACTCACTCATAGGAAAAAAGTTGAACATAATGCTTCATCAATAAACCCTCATCCACAGCAAAAACTAGTGAATCCACACCACCATAAAACTCCATATTAACAACAATACATGTAGATATCTATCAACACATGCCAAACTCACAACACCAGCAATCTCATTGCTCAGAAAAAGATGCTCTGTGATAGACAAATCACAAGAAACAACAACTAGATCATCCACAACCAGGTTCTATAATTTCCATATCAGACCTAACCAAATGATCATGAAAACTAATCTCCATCCCAACATCAAAAAGGCTAGAAATATCCTCAAAAATAGCCTCAAGTTTCTCTACAAGTTCTATATCAGACTCAACAAATTGATCAACAAAACCAACCCCTTTCAAAACAACCTTGCTACACCATATTCTCTCATAAATAAGTCTGTTAATTGGTGAGACAACTTTTGTCTAGATCGGTAGACTTCAACTCTACAAACATCTATGGAATTCCTTCCTTATCCCATCCTTAACTCAATTAGCCAAAGTAGCTTCAAACTAAGCGTACATCTTAGAAAACCTCCTCTCCACCACATCATGGAGATTTACAATCATCTTAGGGTCCAATCCTCTTGGATCCATCTCCCAAGATCTTTGTAAACACTCTCCAAAAAAGCCTTCCTATGTTCCTTGTTATAAAACCAAATTGTTTGCAAGTTAGATTGCAACTTTCCACCTTACACAAAATATCAAGAACCAAATCACAAGGCTAGGAACACAGACCTACAATACACAAACTCTCTACAATCATGCCTCAACAAGATCAATCTTCCATATTTGCATCCATCGATCCATTTGCAAGGCCTATATAATTGTAAGTTGGAACCATGATCTGCTACCTCACAACCAAGAGATCTAGGACTCCAAAAAGAAAAATCCACCACCAGATCAATATCTTCTTAGGTCTACTTCTCCAACACAAGTCCTGGTGCAAATTGCCTCAGCTTCAATGATCTATCTACACAATCAAGAGCAACCTTCACTCTAATACCATCTGATGTAGTGCAAGGTAGGAGAATCCCCAAAGAAGATGTCCTAACCCTCAACAAATAAACACACAGTAGAAACATAACATAAGATAACAAAAAAGAAAGATCTGATACCAAATTACAACTCTTTATTCATATAAAATAACTGCTTAGATTTAATATGCCTGGTTGTATGGCCTTTTGGGTTAGGGCCAAATACAATAGCAATTTCAATAATAGTTTGACAAGATCCCTCAAGGTACAATCCAAACCCTAGCTAGTATAGATCTATAACACAAAAAAAATCTAGTAGAAACCTCCAAGATCTCAACTTTTGCTCCCAAGCCACCATGTAACCTCCTTGTTTCTAAACTGTAACCACTGGCTCTTCTCAAAACTCACAACTCAACCACAATCCTCCTATAAACTGCCTCATATTTCATGCTCTATCCAAAGACTTAGGAAAAACATGCCCTTAAGCTACTCTCAAGACTCGCTCCTTTGAAATTAATGAATGACTAAAAGACTCCATAAGGCCCCCTACTTATACCCAACTAAGCTACAAGTTGGTGTAGCAATTACAAGTTAAATAAACCTCTTGCATTAAATGCATATTTAAGCCACAAGTTGGCTTACAACAAACATTACATACAAAAACATTGATCTCAAATTAACCCGTAGTTAATATGTGATAACTACACAAAAATACTTAAGACAAGCCCCAAGTTTACTATAAGGAAACTTGGCAATAAAGAATATAACCGTTTCCACATAACCCATAATAGATCTGAAATAAACATAGAATTAAAATCCACATGCAAGAGAATAGACAACATACCCACAAAATTGTGACACAAGATATACCCTAGAAAACCCTCACTGAGGGGAAAACCTAGCCTCCAAAAGCATCCATCACCATGTATTATTCAGCAAAAAATACCATTGCAATACAACCATGGAAGCCTTCAAAGCCATAGCCACCACCAAGCAATCCATGTGAACAAGCATGAATCCACACATCCCATGCCATGCTTCCAACCTTCACAAATGCTCCCTTGGCTAACCTGTCAAGTCTTGTCCCACTCGACTGTTGCCTTTCTCACTCTTCACCCTCTACAACAACTACCCTTGTGGCTGCTTATATAGTAACAAGTCCCACAAAACCACTAAGTGATATTACATAAACGATGTGCTACCTAACCCACTGACCCCACATTTAATATTGGGCATTTAATTCTTTTCCCAAATATTAAATAATTACATGAAATATTATCACAATGTTACAATACAACTCATCAAGCATATCCCATGGGAATCTTTACATGTTGCATGTCCATCTAGGTACAACATTACATAATAAAATAAAATAATAAAATATAACAATACTATGCAATGTGTGCAACACCCATTATCTCAACATTTACAACCAAAATAAAATGCAAATAGGAGAGATAACCAAGACCACACATAGTTCCACACACACTCCCAAGTCAATCCATGAAATGATCACATGCTACATGAATTAAATGCACCAAGAACTCCCGTCAGCACCAACAAACTACCAAGTGACAAGAATTTCCCAAGCATTGTCAAACTTCCAAGACCATGTTGAGCACAATAGACCATCTTGAGCTCCAAGACCATGCCAAGATCCAATACCATGCCGACCTCCCAGACCATGCCAATCTCCAAGACCATGCCGAGCTCCATAGACCATGCCAAGCTCCTAGACCATGCCAAGCACTAGTCCTTCTTTGATTGAGTACCATTACAAGCACCCTCCAAAGAAACTACTAAGCCTCCTCTTATAAACTCCAAAGTAGTCATTGAGAAAATTGAAGATGATCCTACATCAAATAATCTTAACCATTTAATCAAAGTAAACAACAAGCATACTAAAATGCACTTACACAATTACCTCAGATATGTTAACTAGGGAAACCCTTCAACAGAGGGAAAACCCTAGTGCAAATGATGCCCACAAGATGATGTACTAATATAAATATTCTTTGTTACAGGATGGACCCTATTAGGATTCTATTACAACATTTATTACATATGAGTCCCTATTAGGAGACTTTGAAGTAGAAGGTAGAAGGACCCAATGTCCAAACAGCTTCTGGGGTGAGACCGCTAAACTCACTGTCTAACTGATCTCTCAACTAATCCTTGCACAATAATTGTTTGTACTATACTTTAACTCCTTTCCTTTATCTAGTCAACTAGAATAACCATTGTTAGGAATTATGTACTAGGTCATGAACTTTAGATCCAAATATCAAATGTTGGATCTCATAACAAAGCCTCGGCAATGAACTTCTCTTCACCTTCTCTATGCTTTGCTTAACTTCACATTCTGCTCTTCATGCTTCTTGCAATCACTAATCTATTCCATATACAATCATACATAATAAAGGAAAATTTTCATCCCTTATACTAGATCCATAAAGCAATTTCCTAAGTCATATATTACACCTTCTCAATTAATTATTATAGGACCTCATTAAGAATATGTTACACTTAGTGATAACATTAATCTTTTGCCTTATAACTTTAATAACTTTTGATACGTGTAACATTATGATGAGTGATTTAGCTATATCATCTCCAAAAAATTTTCTTCACATATTTTACTTTGGTTTCTCAAAATAACAACTTTGCTAAGAGATATAACAAGTCTACCAAAACACGCTTCTATAAACTCTATCTCAAAATAGTCTTCATCAAAACTTGCATAACTTCTTCTAGAATTAATATCTTATACTTTTGAGGTTAGCTGCATATACTAGATACTTAGTATTATCTCCCTTTAACCTTTCTTAGTTAAAATGCTCAACTATTTTTCCATACCAACTTTTTCTTTACTATTCTTTTGTCAAATACCACATAACATTGCTATCTTAACATCAATGGCAAACACAGTTATGAATACAACATATCATTATGATAATGATTTAATAATTTTTCTACAATACTCCCCCATAGAAGTTTCATGAACATTCATGCTTCCAACAATCTCCCCTTTGGCATTAATGACAACATAGATGAAAAACATCTAGTTCCAAGAATACCAATTGTAAAAGGTTTTAGCAACTATTAATATCTACAACAACTATCTTTTACTTGCTAAAGTGTCCAAAGACACTTTTCAAAACAACATCTATCAAAATTCCTAGATGACTTTTTCCATCATAACTACTCCCCCATACAGGAACCATCAACATTTAGTCTAGAAAATACAATAGTGCTATGTTATGCTGGACTAATGCACTCTTGCATCATCTACTCTGATGTAGGAAGGGGAATAACCCCTAGAATACCTTGCAAATAATCAAAAGTCTCTTTGGGAAGAGACTTTGTGAAAATATCTACAATCTTATCTTTGGTGCTTACATACTCCAATCTAATTTCCTTTTTTATAACTCTCTCTCAACATGTGATATTTTATAGAAATGTGTTTAGTCTTAGAATGCAACATTGGATTCTTTGGCATATTCATTGTGCTTGTGTTATCACAATGTATGATGACTAGCTCACTGAATTCTATCATTATATCCTTCAACATCTACTTCATGTAGAAAAATTGATTACAATTGTTTGCTACTACAACATATTCTATTTATGTTGTACTTTGTGAGGTATAGTCCTACTTCTTGCTTAACCAAGAAACTAATCTTCCATTGAGAAATAAGGCTCCACCATTGGTGCTCTTTCTTTCATCCATAGTACTTTCCCAATCGGCATTAGTATAAGCATATAAGTGAAATAATTAGAACTGTCATACCATAATCTAGACTCTAGTATTTTTTTAAGGTATCAAAATATCCTTTTGACTACTGGATAATGTGCTTTTCTTGGATCAGCTTGAAATCTTATAATAATGCTATATCTGGCCTTGTGTGAGTTAGATATTGCAATCCTACGATCATAGATCTGCACTTTTCTATTCAGCAATAGGTGTCTTATCCTTTGTAGATAACATGTGTCTAGTTACCATAGGTTTTCCAACTAGTTTACATGTTTCCAAACCAAACATTTTCAATAGATCTTTCAAATACTTTGTTTGAGAAAAAAAGATTCCTTCTTTGTCCTACACAATCAGTAATCCTTGGAAGTATTCTATTTCTTCTATCATGCTCATTTGATATTCCTTATTCATTTCTTCTACAAACTTGTCACTTTCATCATTATTTCCTCCAAATATGACATCATCAACAAATATTACCAAATTAATCAATCCATCATCTATTTCTTTCGAACATATATTACTGTCTACCATACCTTTGCTAAATCCAAGCTTTGTCAAATGCTTGACCAACCTTACATACTAAGTTTTGGATTATTTCTTCAAGCCATGCAATGCTTTCTTCAATTTGCATAATATGTCCTTGTCATCTATTAAAGGAAAACCTTCAGGCTATTCTATGTATACCTATTCTTCAAGTTCCCCATTCAAAAGTATTGACTTGACATCTAGTTGATACACTTTGAATTTCTTATGTCCTACATAGGCTAAGAATAACCTTAAGTTACTTCTACTCTTGCCATTGGAGCATAGGTTTTGTCATACTATATTCCTTCTTGCTTTGAGTAATCTTTGCATACCAATCTTGCTCTATTCCATACAACATCACCTTTTTCATTCATCTTGTTCCTGAATACCCATTTAGTTCCTATCACATTCTTGTCTATTGGTCTGAGGACCAATTTTCATGTCTCATTCTTCACTATCTAATCCGATTATTCTTTCATAGCTTGCTTCTAATAGTTATCTTTACATGTCTCATCTACATTATTTTGTTCAACTTGAGATATCAGACATAGTTCTTCATTGATTCTTCTTCTTTTCATCACACCTCTATCTCCACTTTTAATGATCTCCTCTGGTGGATGATTCTTTGTCATATTCTTAATAGAAGTAGGAGTTTTTAAAATCAACTCTTAGCTCTATTGAAGGTTCAAAGCTTTGTTCCTACCTTTTCTCTCCTTCATTTTGCAAATCATTGTTAGTCTCAAAGAATACTTCATCATTCCTTGATTTAGTAACAAAATTCTCATCATCAAAATTGTAATCAACTACTCTTTCTTGTATGCTGAATTTCTCGTCAACTCTTACATTTTCACTCTCAACAATAGTCTTAGTTCTCAAATTATAACATCTATAGGCTCTTCTTTTCAATGAATAACCTACAAACATACCTTCATCACTTCTAGCATCAAACTTACCAATATAATCATCTCTTTTGATGTAACATTTGCTACCAAAATTCTAAAATATGTAATTCCAGGTGAGTGACCAAACCATAGATCATAAAGGGTCTTGTTTGTGTCTTTCTTGACTTGTACTCGATTCATAGTGTAGAATGTTCTATTCACAGTTTCTCTCTAGAACATCTTGGATACATCATTCTTTGCTAACATAGCTCTTGCTACTTCATTTACTAAGTTGTTTCTTCTCTCTACAATGCCATTTTTTTTAGGGGTCTATAACTCAACTCTTTCATCTTCTCTAGGATTGAATCTTTTCTCTTAAATCAGATTCCCATTCTACAAATCATTGCTAATGATAACATCCACATTTTCATGGTTAGCCTTGTGGATCAACAATAGTTACCAAATCTATCTCTTTTACTACTTTCTTTTCCTTAAACAATTTAGGTTTATTATCATTATCATCACAATCATTCAAGAATCTTTCTATACTTTCTTTAAATTGTTCATCTTCATTAGAAAGTGAACTCTTTCTAGTCTTCCTCACTCTCTTAGGGCATGTAGATGAAAAATGACCAAACTCTTTACATTTCCAACAAGTGAAAATGCCCATACCTTCTTTCTCTCTTTTCATAAGTAGATCAATACCTTCTTTGATCTTCATGTCTTCTTGAGATCTAGATATTGTGCTTCTATCTAGAAACTCAAGGCTCAATTATGTACATAATTCTGATCTCTCACCAAGAAGCTCCATCTTTTGGGTGTTGAAATTTTCTCCATTAGATTCAAGACTATCTTTTGTGAATATGTTTTACATGAATCTCCCAAAGTTGTTAAACTTTATCTTGAAGGACCTAATGCTCTAATACCCATTATTAAAAAATAGTCCACCAAGATAACTGAGAGAGGGTGGGGGCGAGTGAATCAGTTATCCAATAATTATCAACCTTAAATAATCTTAACGATTCAATGAAAATAAACAATAACCATACTAAAATGAAATATACATAATTACATGAGATATATTAACTAGGAAAACCCTTGATCAGAGGGAAAACCCTTGTGGGAATGATACCCACAAGATGATGTACTAATATAAATATTCCTTGTTAGAGGATGGACCCTGTTAGGAGTATATTACAACATTTAGTACGTATGAGTCCATATTAGGAGACTCTAAATCCCTCTTCAAGGATTCTGACCCTATTAGGAGTTGTAGAAGGTAAAAGGATCCACTATCTGAATAGCTCCTAGAGCAAGGCCACTAAACTCATTGTCCTATCGATCTCTTAACTATTGCTTGCAGAATAATTGTCTATACTATACTATAACTCCTTTCCTCTATCCTATCAACTAGTGTAGACTAGGTCATGAACCTCAGATCTAAATATCAAACTTCAAATCTAATAAAAAAACCTTGGCAATGAAGTTCTCTTCACCTTCACTCTGTTATGCTTAGCTTCACATTTTTCTCTTTGTGCTTCTTTAAATCATTAATCCATTCCATATAAAATCAGACATAATAAAGGAAAATGTCCTTCCTTTAAATTGAATCCGTAAAACAATTCCATGAGTCAACTTTTACACATTGTTAATTAGTTATTATAGGACCTCATTAAGAACATTTTACACTTAGCAATAACATTAATATTTGACCTTGTAACTTAAATAACATTTTTTACGTGTAACATTATGACAAGTGAGCTTCTCTATGTCATCTCCATAATGTCTTCTTGATATCTTTAACTTCAACTTCTTAGAATAACAACTCTACTAAGACGTATAGCAAGTTTACTACAAAATGCTTCTATAAACTCTATCAAAATAGGCTTCATCAAAACATGCATAGCTTCTTCCAAAATTAATATCTTATACTTCTGAGGTTAGCTACATATACTGGACACTTAATATTATCTCCCTTTAACCTTGCTTAGTGAAAATGCTCAACTATCCATCTATACCAACTTGTTCTTTACTGATGTTCTTCTATTCGATACCACAGAAAACTGCTATGTTGATATCAATCACAAAAATAGTCATGAATGTAACTTATCATCATGATAATAATCTAATCATGTATCTACAATACTACCCCATAGAAGTATCAATAGCACTCAAGCTTCCAAAAAAGACATATATTATGGTACATGATCTACCTCTAATTAGGTCGATATCTTATGTCACATGAGACACAAGGGTGAACCAAAAATAATGCATTCCACTTTACTGGGACGAACAAAAAGGGCGAAAAAATGTAAAATGTGAAATTGCATATAACGATTGTTTGCACGAACATACTTTAAATGTTTGTGGGAACATATAAATAATGTATATTCATAGCGAACATACTTTTAAATAATTAGGTATCTTCGCTGCCAACATACATTATTTATATGTTCATAGCAAACATATAATGTGAGACTTCCAGTGTGCTAAAACATCATTTTCTCACCTGTTCCATTAATTTTTACGAAATTCATTGTTGAATCAAGGGTTGGAGCAAATGTCTACTATCCATCGGCATTGCCTTGTCATTTTCCTTGAGATTCTCATCTTCAGGTATGTCTATATATTATTATTTTAATGTTTTCTATGTTTTTAATGTTTTTAAAGCATTTTTTAATGTTTTCAAAGCATATTTTAATGTTTTTTATGTTTTTAATATTTTTAAAGCATATTTTAATGTTAATTTAATATTTTTATTGTTTATTTATGTTAAAGTTAATTATATTAATTTAGAAATCATTAGAAAAATATTATATAAAAAATATTAGAAAAAAAATTTAGAAAATATTAGAAAAACATTATAAAACACATTTAGAAACAAATTTAGAAAATATTAGAAAAAATATTACAAAAAAATTAGAAATTTTATAATAATATAAAATTTAGAAAGCAAATTTAGAAAAAACATTAGAAAAACATTAGAAAATTTATAATAATATAAATTGTAGAAAATAAATTTAGAAAAACATTAGAAAAAAATTAGAAAAACATTAAAAAATTTATAATAGTATAAAATATAGAAAAAAAATTTAGAAAAATTATTATGAAAACATTAGAAAATTTATAATAATATAAATTTTAGAAAAAAAATTTAAAAAAATAGTAGAAATTTAACATTAGAAAAACATTAGAAAATTAATAATAATATAAAATTTACAAAACAAATTTAGAAAAACATTAGAAAAAACATTACATTTAAATATTAGAAAAACATTAGAAAATATATATTTTTATAAATAGTTTAGAATTTAATATTAGAAAACTATGAGAAAATAAATTAGGATTTAAACATTATAAAATATTAGAAAAATATTAGAAAAAAAATTAGAAAATATTTTTAAAAACATTAGTCTTGAAAATTAGAAAACATTAGAAAAATATTTTAAAAAGTTAAAAAAATAATAGTGTAGAAAATAAAATTTAGAAAAATATTTTCAATATCCATATAAATTTATTAATGTTAATGTACATGTTATTTATCTTTTAATACACCTTAATCTTTTATGTTTATGTATATGTTTTATTCATGTTTCTATATATGTTATTTATCTTAATGCCTTATTTATGTTTTCAATATTCATGTTTATGTATATGTTATTCATCTTTATGCCTTAATCAAAACTGTGTAATTAACTATATTTAAAATGGCATACATCTTAAGGGGAGATCCTAAATTATACATTTAAGAATGTAGATTAAAATATACATATTTTATTTCATAGATATATGTATATATGTTCATGTTAAATATAGATTTATGTATGTTTTCAATATTCATGTTTATGTATGTGTCAAATTCATCTCAATGTCTTAATCTAAGTGTAATTAAATGACATGTCTTAAGGGTCTAGATCCTAAATTATACATATAAGAATGTAGATTAAAATGTATATTTTATTTTGAACATAGATGTATGTATATTTGTTCATGGAACTAAAAGTAGACATGTACATGTTTTCAATAAATTCACATTTTTATGTGTACATATGTTAACTGTTGATCTTAATTTGTCTTAATTAACTATAACTAACTATATTTAATGTCTTAATTAACTATATTTAACGACATGCCTTAAAATTAACTATATTTAATCTAACTATATTTAATGTTTTAATTAACTATAATATTTAATGACATACATCTTAATTAGTTCTATATTTAATCTAACTATAATTAACTATATATTTAACCTACTAGATTGAATTAAGCTCTCACATTGAAATTGAAACCTTCTAAGGATAAAAAGATACAGCTTCAGACATGACCCTACATCTAAGAGGCCTAAGGATCTAGTATCCTCTTGAATCTCACATGCAAAATGCTTACATAAGCAAGTATGTGGACTAAACCAAATAGAGTAGCTTATTGAATTGGACTTACTACCCACAAGATTGGATTCCCATACCCTCATTTTCCTAAAATCAACCTCCACCCAATCATCTTCCACCACATGTACAACCCTCAGTGTCTATAAATGTAAATCATTCAATTTTAAGTGAGATAGGTACCTATAACATCTCCCTCAAGTCATTGTTCTAAATTGTAAACAACTATATGTAAGACCCCACAACTCACCATGAACAAATCAGCTTTCTTCTCTTTAATATAGATATGTTATTATTTTTAATGCCTTAATATAAGTATAATAATACGAAAAAGTTTACATGTATATTTTATTATTTTTAATGTTTTAATCTAGAAGTATATAATTAACTATGTATTCAATGACATGTCTTAAGGGGAGATCCTAAATTATATACATATATAAGAATGTAGATTAATATGCATAGGTAATCTAATATAACATACGAGCTTGGAGAAATTTCAACATGGACACAACTAGGTTGGGTATTGTTAGAGAACTGGTGAACATCTAGGTGTTGGAGGACCTTGACAGCAAAACCCACTATGACAAATTAATTGACCTTCCTATGTTGGTCATCGTCGACAACATGTGGGAAACTAGCTTCAATCTCTTGAATAATGCGAAGAACTGCTTGGTAGATAATTTCTATTCTATCAAATGGTTTTTTCAGGAAATTGAGGCCCTTAAGGAAAAGAACAACCAGGACACCAGTCAGAATAACTGGAGGGTTCAAGAGACCACAGGAAATAATACTGCCCAAGTTGGTAACCAGAACATCCATGGTGACCAGGACACCAAGGACAAACAAGAAGATAGACTCTCCTTGATTGAACAGAAAGTCGAGAAGTTCAAATCCATCCACCAAGTGTTGACTAAAAAAATTGTGGACACCCTGCACACTCTGAATGAGAATATTGTCAACTTGAGTGACTCTTTGATGAGAGTTGACTTAGGTAGGGACACTACACAGAGGATTGGGATGCATTTTTGGAAGGTGGAGTTTTCTTAGACTGAAGCCAGGGACCAAGTGAACAAGGTGGACCAGGTGGAGATCCAGAACAGGAACTAGGAAGGAGTGGATAGTCAGAAGGACAACAAAGCTATAGAAACTCTACAAGACCTAGAGAAGGATAGCCAATAGTTTGCTTCACTTTCGGTTTTGTTCTTTGTTTTGGTTTCTAGCCTTTGCCTCTTGGCCTTGGGCGTTTTGACAGTTTTTGACTTTTAGCAGCAGTCTCTTGTAAGCTGGACTTTTTAATTTTCTTTCTATTATGATGTAAACTTTTGGGTTTCAGGATCCCTGTAAAACCTATTTTACTTAATCAAAAACATACATGTACATAAATAAGTTCACATATAAAGAATGTATGACCTAAAATTCATACATGTTACAACATTTAATTAATAAAAGTTAATTATAAGAACATAACTTGATTATATACAAACATAAAGAATGTACGATTATATACTTGAACATCTAAAGATTTTATATATATATACATAACAACATTAACTTGATCATAAGATTTAACATTTAACAATGTCTACACATAACCCTAAAACTAACTATAACCACATGCTAAAAGATAACTCTAACCATGTAAGGTCTTTTAACCCTAGAACTCAAACTCTAACCCTAATTTCTAATGCTAACCCTAATTTCAAACTCCTACATATTTGTACACTTTCTTAAGACCAATTATATATACATGTCCACACTAGAACTTAGCTCGAAAACAAAGAAAGGTACCTTGATCTACTTCTATTAAATATGTTAACAACTTAGAGAACCTGAAGATATTATACACTTGAAGCTCATGAAAGGTTCACAACATTGTCTATCCAATTTAATTCTTTTTACAATCTACCTAGAACTTAGTCATAATCAGATAATACCCATTGCTCTGAATGATCTAATTGTTTATAATTACTAGCATGTTATGTTGCCTCGAGAAAAATAATAGTCAAAATGGAGTAATGTATGTGCATAAGTTGTATTTGATATACCTGGTCATTCATGCCAAAGACCATAATTCACAATTTCTTACTGTAAACTTTTCTTCAATCCTCAACTAGAGTCTCAATAAGTTCATGCTTTGATACCTTGAATGAGAGAGTTGATCTCTAGTTGCTTAGATTTGAAGCACAAGAAGCAATAATGAAGGTTAGGTTCTAATCTTATGGCTTATTATTCAATTTTCTAAGGTTCAACTATATCATCCTCTCCCACATAGTACAATCTAGATAAATTTCAAAGTCTCTTTATCTTGGGGTATTTACAAATTGGTCTACTGTCATTTATGTTCTCTTATTGCTCAAGGGTTAGAGTGAATCCATTTATCTCTCCAAATCAATGAAGAACAAGGGAAAATATGTGATATTAAATTTTTAGTTTTGAGGATAACATTCAATTTATTTCTATTCTTTGTCATTGGTCACGTTATTGAGTTTTTACTCTAGCCCAATTTAGCTAAGGTTGCAAATGAGAGATCCCATCCCAGGTGAAGATATCATATTAACATGAATATTCCTAATCCACTATCTCAATATCTTGTGAGGGGTACAATTCACATGGGTATACTAGCCCAACTGTAGCATTTGAGTACTAAATCGTAGTTATTAACTCTAACATTGTGTCAACTTGAAGTTTTAAATATGCAAGCACATTGAATTTCTTAGGGCATAAGGACCAAAATCATAAAAACCTAGAGGTTGTTTGAACCTTAGTATAAACATTAATAAAATATCATTTAGCCATCATATTAGACCTTGGACAACCTATCTTGTGATAAAAGATTGAGATTATTGTAGATGATTTAAAAAATAGTTTCCAGATAAAAGATTGAAAATAAGGGATTAAAAAAGGTACATCAAAAGTTGACCTTTTTTCCTCAAGATAACCTAAACTTGAACATCAACGAAAATTTGGAGATATGGTTAAAAAATTAGTATGATAAAAAATTGAGTGCACATGCATTTTTTATTTCACAAATCTAAATTATAATACAAATCTTTAATCAAATGATACTATTTTCACTTATTTGAAAACAACACACATTAAAATACATTAAATTATATATTATGACATTGTATTATTTCTATTTAAGAAAATATAAAATCCTAGCTAGTTTAATACATTTTTAATTAATAATAAGTAAATATATTATCCCTTTCTTATTATATGTTTGAAAGTTTATTTTGAATAAATTATTGTTAAATGAAATATAGAAAATATAAGTTTACATATTATTTAAGTTTATTATTAATTAAAAATGTGTTAAATTAGCTAGATTTTCTATATTTTCCTTATAGAAATAACACAATGTCATAATACATAACAATGTATTTTAAGTGTACTTGGTATACTTAGCTAATTTTTAATTGTTAATAAGTAAATATATATAGCTAATTTAACACATTTTCATGTTTGAACTTTTTTATTTTGAATAAATTAAATTGTTAAATGAAATATAGAAAATCTTTTCAAAACATGTCATAATATTGATAAACTTAGAGGATATTCTTGTGAGAAATGGATTCATGTTAATCACTAGTCTTGAAACATGGGTTAATGAGATTGACTCATAAGTTCTATATGATTAATTCCTTATAGAAATAACACAATGTCATAATATATAATTTCATGTATTTTAATAGAAAACTTTAATTGGTCTCATATATATATTAAAATTTAACTGTACTCCAAATATTTGATGTAGGGGATAAAATAAGATCTAATATCCTTAGATCATGTTCAAGATTATTTTAAATATATATTTTAATTGACGGTTTATGGACCAATGTGTTCAAATTTATAATTAATTACACATGTTTGGACTAAATTTAGAAGGATTCATGACCAACCTTTGTGACACCACATGTGATCTGTCTCCACAAAATGAATTTACTTAGATTATCACATGAAATTGAGCAATATTTTGAATTGTTTAAACTTTTAAATTTTGCATGTATTAGAAAGTTTTGATTACATAATCCCTAAATAACTCTAGAACTCTAACTCTAACTCTCATGTACATGTATATGCATTCAATCATATATTTAAATTTTATAAGATCATATGTGAATGTATGTTACAAATTATCTAGACATGTGTGATGTATGTTTGATTACATGTTAATTTTTAATAAAAAAATTAAAAATATGTGTACAATATACTTAGCTCTTGATACATTTAGATATAGATATGGCTTCACACAATCAACTTGAAGCAGCTCTTGGTGCGAGACCTAATGCAGTTTGTGTTACGGCTCCTACTGCGGCACCTGATGCAGTTCCCGTTGCAGCTCCTAATGCAGTTCCTATTCAGACTCCTCATGTAGCTCATTGTGTTGCTCATGGTGCAGCTTGTGCTACAGATCATGGTGGGGCTTGAGGTGTACCTCGAGGTAGGGCTCATCGTGCAGCTCATATTTCAGTTCCTGGTGCAACTCTAGGTGGTGTAGTTCCTGGCATGGCTCCTAGTGTGGCTCCTATTCTAGGTTAAGCTACACCTACAACTCCTACTAGAGGTCCTATTACACCACCTCCATACATCGATATTAATGCTTTATTTGCATTTTCAGAGTAGGAGGTTGCTAGACTACAACAACCTATATTGACCTTTGATGATGGTCTTTATAGAGACATATGTTCTACTATATGTAGGAGTTTACAGGACCTGACAGCTAGATTTAGAGCTCACCTTTCATTTACTCCTGACATACTAGCTTCCATATCTAGGGAGCTTAGGGTTGAGATTATAGGAGATGCATCTTTTGATGACATCAAGAGGGTGGCCCCCAAAGACATCATCAAAAGAGATCTCTTTCTAAAATATGAGGGAGCACGAGGTAGGGTGAGAGGCTATTGAGTCACACAATGCACAGATCCTATTATTTCTAGCATAATCTATGCTCACTTTTTAGCTACACATGGTTGTTATCCTAATAATGACTAGATACCTCTTTATTTTGCACAACAGTTGTACACTGAGCTTCGTGTGGGGCTCAACGTCAACTACTTGGACACTCTAGATTATTATGGACAAGGGCATGGTCGGATCACAAATCATGACCAATATTGTAGTGCACATCATCTACCACCTCTAGATGTCAAACAGTTTGTTGGACAAAGATTGCCTCCCGTGACTCACACACATGTGCCTATTGTAGATAGATTTGTCATTGCTTCCTAGAGGGGAGCAATTGACACTATTGGACACATTGCATTTGTAGCCACTAGTATCACATCTGATTCTATTGGTCATTATATTCATAGTCAACATCATCGTCCACTTGGTCGACCATCTTTAGAGGCATCTAGTAGCACTTCAAGCACCTTCTCTGATGATGCATATAGAGCTACTAGGCTACCACAACTAGGTGATGTTCATGCTCTTTCAGGACATCAGACACATATGGATTTGGAACTATATTTTTTGGAGGATATGTTGTAGATTATTAGTTACATTTGTGATACATAGGGGATGCCAATTCACTCAATGATGGATCATAGTTCCACAAACATAGGCCACCACACTAGTGACTGACAATACACCAGTGCGTACCATTCGGCACCAAACTCATGACACTCTATAGATGACTTGGGCATATGAGTTGGAGATGTCAAATTACAACTGAGGGTCTTGATGATTTTGGTGAGCAGTTGTGAGGCTTGTCTGAGATTGATACTAGTTCGAGCATGGGTATTTCATTGTACATGAAGATGTTATTCTGACCCGACAGCCATGATTTTACACTATTACCCAGCTGTTTACATAGTCCACTTCACTCATCATTGCTAGTAGTTGGACATGGTGTTGAGGTTGGTTTAGTAGGTGTTAGAGTTTCAGGAGGTGCACTAATAGACAATACGATGGAGTCTGCTGATCATCCTCCACCTCTGGAGACCCAAGTATGTGTATATATATATATATATATATATATATATATATATATATATATATATACATATATATATATATATACATATATATATATATATATACATATATATATATATACATATATATATATATACATATATATATATATATACATATATATATACATATATATAGATACATATATATATACATATATACATACATATATATACATATATATATATATATACATATATATACATATACATATATACATATATACATATACATATATATATACACATATACATACATATACATATATGTATATGAGTATATATATATATATAGACAAGTTGATCAGAGGATCATTCTATTCGTATGCATCTTGAGGGGTCTCTCTAGTAGTATAGTAGATCTTTATATATATATTTTGATGCATTTATATATTGGAGATAGTTTACATACACACACACACACACACACACATGTGTGCGTGTGTATTTTGGTATCTTGACATTTCACATGTATAAATATGTTTCACTATTTATTCGATTATTTAGTACTTCAATAGTTAGATGGTCACATGTATATATGACTTTTTATATTTTGTTGCGTACATGTATTTATTTGAGATTTATAGTTTGCATGTGTGTATGCATTTCAGTTGTAGAGATATATTAGATGTAGATGTTTATTATTGAGATGTGTAGATATATGTGTACATGTGTTTTTTTTTTTTTTTTTGTATTATATAGCTATAGAATGTTCATGTTCTTGAGATGTGTACATGTGTACATATACATGTGTTATTTTTTTTGTATTATAGTAGACTGGATGTATAATTTTTAGATTGTAGCTTTTAAACTTTAGATTTTATTGTCATCATTATATTTAAAATAATCAAATTAGCTTCTCTAAATACCTACTTCAATAGTTAAATAGTCAAAGAAGTTCAAAATTGATCTCTATCAAACCTAATTAAAAAAATTCAAAAATGATGATATTTTATAGGGTGATTGAATTGAGTTAATATAGGTGCTTAAAACTACTAAATTAATCCAAATGATTTAGATTAAATAAATTTAAAACATTATATTTATATGTAATCATTATATGAAATAAGCAAATAGTAGGACTAAAGATATGTTTAAATTTGCTAAATCAATTAATAGGAATAAAGATACATGTATTTCTTAAATTATCAATTACTAACCTACTAAAGATAAATATTAGTTTTATGTGGATAAAAATATGTTAATTAGGTAAGCCAATACATTATTTTAGAAAACTTTTACAAAATATAATTATAATTAAAAACATATTAATTCAAACTAATGATCTAACTAGATGAACTTATTAATCTTACAATTTTAAAAGCACATTTAATTCACTTATGAAATTAATTTATTATTAAATTATATAATTTTTTAATAAACTAATGATAATTAAGAACTTATGATCATACAATTAAAAACACATTTGATTCAAGATGAAATTCAATACTTTGAAAACAAGTTGATATTTAAGAATTCTAACATACTAAATTATCTTTGATACATGTATCTATAGATAATGATTGTGTAAGTGCAAACTAACTTAGCCTATTTATCTATCAAGTTGTTAAATTATTAAATTCATCCATGGTACAATTAATATTATTAATTTATATAGTTTTTTAATAAACAAATGATTACTAAGAGTATGATCGTACAATTAAAAACACATTTAATTCAAGATGAAATTCATTAGTTTGAAAATAAGTTGATATTCAAATTATTATATAAAATAAATCTCAAATGTCAGTTCAACCATGATGTACACTTATAACATGTAATATCTTCTCATGATCTTCACTATCTAGTCTCCACATCTGATGTGCATGCTTAACTTTGACTGGATGTAGACAAAACCTAGTAGCAACGACTAGGGGGCTATATTGTAAAACCTTGTTGTTAGGTTGATAATCAACAAAGTGTATTCCATGTTAGACTATTTTGTCTTGCTTCAAATATGTTCCCTCTATCACAATAGAACCTGCACCACAAATTTAAGTATTTTAAAATTTGATAAATATATAGGTAACCATATATATATATATATATATATATATATATATATATATATATATATATATATATATATATGGTTACCTATGGGGAATAACATTCCATCACTTTCTTCAGGGTCATATAACTTTGTGCTCTCTACGGTACATCACAATAAATAATAATTGACACCTTCATAATTTCTAGCCTCAACAATCACTGCAAAGATATCTCCTACATAACAAGTATATATGTGTATGTGTATAGTACATATATAAGACAGTTCAAATTGATAATTAAATAACAGTTGTTCAAATTAATTTTTATGATACTTACCCACTTTTACCAATCCAAAGATATGATTATAATCATTAGAAATCAATGGAATATCATCAAAATTTTCATCATCTTTATTGAATGTATCAGTAACATCAAGTGGTACTGAAATCCATGCACATGTATATCCACATGCTTGATTGATGCATTCTTCATAATCTTCATCAATGTAACTATCACAAAAACATGAATATTCTCCTGTCTTCAATGTCCAATTGCAATTATCTATACTCATGACTGAATGTGAGGAATGCGTGTTCTCTATCCTCTTGCAACCATGCATGTTTTTTTCTATTAACACCTAAAATTTCATTAAATTGAAAATATGGAAAAATTAAATTTAAACTTCATCTTTGAATTGTAAAATAAAACTTAACAATAAAATTTTATAACTTAATTGCATAAAAATTAAACAGATTTACACATCCATACCTATTATCTCCCAAAAGACTCTATATGTTACCTGTGGACTTGTTGTTGATGATGTCCCAACCTCATCTAATGCAAAATGTGTCTTACACTATTCAACAACATCATGTGCATCATTTATATGAACTCCCTAATAATTCATTTGATACTTTTGAAAAGCATGTTTGATGCAAGCTCTAACACCATCATGTTCACCTTTTCCATGACCACTCTCAAAGAAATTCCAGATGTGTTTTATATTCTGATTGCGATGATATCTACCTAATGCATAAAATGGTCTAGATGATTTGAACTGTGTGGCACATCCATCAAACCAAACATAATGTTTATCAACATTGATGTTTCTTTCTTTCAAATAAGAAAAGAAGATATTGAAGCAATGTTCAACATAGTGAATTTCATGTTCTTTATCATCACTTATATATAAATGATATTCCTTTTTAATTACTCATGCTTGTACTGTACTTTGAAAACCATCCAAATCTGATTGTGCATGTCTATAACAAACATGTACCATAATAGTGACCTGTTTAGAAAAGTAATAATTTGATTGAATTACTTTTTGATGAACAAAGGAATATTTCTCAGGAAAATCAACAACTGATAGAATTGTTCCAAGTGGGAAATTATCTCTCAAAGTTTGAAATTGTTGTGCTTTCCACTTTGCAAAAAATGTGTGACGAATATAAGGTTGATTCAAATTCTTAAATCTATCCATAAATGTTAGAATAGGTAACTCCTCTTCAACATATTTGAACCTTTTTGTCTCTTTTCCCAACTTTGTTTCATTACTTGTAACTTTTGCAATTCAATTTTTTTGTTGCATCATTATTTTCAATTTTCAAAGGAAATAAAGCTAATTCACCACATGTTTCACATAATCCTTTGATGCAATTTATTTTAGCAGTCGGATCATCTATTTTGTCACATAGAACGGATGATATAAACTCACTTCTTTTACTAGGAGGAGTAGCATGAAAACCATATGTGCCTTCTAAAAAATTTTGAAATACCTAATAGTAGAGATCAAACTCAATATGATGACGACAACAACATGTTTCAAACACTTTATTTGACCTCACAAAGTATGGCTTCAATTTTTCAAACAATATTTGCCCAACTTTTACATTAGGATGTTCAATGTAAAAGGACGCATATAACTCATGCTATGTTGTGTCCAACCAATGTTTTGTATGATGTTCATATTGACCAAATGCAATCCTATGCTTGATAACATCTCTACTATTTGATGAAGGACAAGTGTTATCAATCCAAAATGATATGACTAAATTTTTTAATGACTCTTCAATCCTATCAGAACGAGGTGCTCTACACATGATTGCCCAATTGCCCTCCATAGTACTGTCATCCACAATTAATCTTCTCTTAACATATTTTCTCATTATTTTCCTACTAAAACCCATTTCAGACAAAATTGAAGATATTTGTCTATTTTGGGTCATATTCTTATTTACAATTGACATCAACATCACTTTTCTTGCCACAGACTTATCTTTAGTTCAAGAGTAGTTTCCTATGTTTCTCAAACCTTGTTTAACATTTCATTCAAATCAATTTGCATGTTAGAAAATCTTCTCTTCTTTGATGTTGTGTCTACACCTAACAATTTCAATGCCTCTTGCAACTTCTTTTGTGTAAGCAAAAGTGAAAGTAACTAAGCTTGTTCAAGTGTTTCAGTGTTATCAAATTGAGTCATAATTTCTCTTATCTTCTTATTCATTTACCTTTTCTTAGACAAAATTAATTGTTGAATAGTAGCTGCAAGTCTTCTCAATTTATTCACATCCATTTTAAGTAAATGATGTAATTTTTTTGGAGAAATAGCATTCTTTACAGATTGGGAAATATTTAGGAGTTCATCCATACCAATTCCTACGCCTGATCCTGACCATTCTTTGACTTCTGTTACTAGAATTTATATAGGGAGCAATCTTGAGCCTTCTCTAACATTCATTGTTTGAGATTCCACAAGGAAAGATTCTAACCCTTCTCCAACTTCTATTATTTGAACCTCTATAGGGAGCAATCTTGAACCTTCTTCAATATTCATTGTTTGAGATTCTATAGGGAGTGTTCCTGACCTCTCTCCCATCTCCACTTCTTCTACTTCTGTTGAGCCTTCTTCAACATTTCCTTCACCTTTATGATTGGCTTCAAAAAATTTATAAATAAATCAAATTAGATAAAAAAAAAATATTGAAACATAGTTAAATTCAAAATCATAAAAAAGAATTAATATATATAATTACATGCCTTGATAAATTCGATGATAATGTGCCACAATCTTCTGAAGATTTCTTTGTTCTACTTCATCAGATCTCTTCCTTGCATATTTTTTTTTCCTTCCTTCCTTGTTTCCCATTATGAGATCATAAAAAAATTAAAATTTACTCCTTGTCTCAACATAAATTTTGCACAATAACCATATAAAAATGTTGTTGTACAAATTAGCAATACGACTTCACTATTTTTAAGCTGACTTATCGTAAGCTGACGTCGGCATTTTTTCTTTTTTTATGTTTGTGTGAATGCAATTAAATTTACATGTTTGGAAAAACATATCCACTTCAATTTCTGGTTGCCAGAAATTTTTGGGCTAGATGTTCACTGCGAACATATGTTCATAGCGAACATACAAAATTACATTTTTTGGGCCCTTTTTTCTTTTAATTTTTTTTTTTGCTCTTTCACCACCCATAATTGTAGATAAGTGATCTCCTACTATAAGATAAAAAAAATGCCAAAATGTGCTACCCAGAGCAATCTTTCTAATGACTATAATTGTAATACATATTTTAATCATTAAAATTTTTAAATATGAGTTTAACTCATCATAGGTTCATTACTGATTGAACATGAACTAACTTCAACACTTCAGGAAAATTAGTAAATTAGGTCCAAATTTATTTTGAAAAATATCTAAGAAATAGCTTATTGATTAAGCTTTCTATTCAAAAAAAGAAAGAAAAAAGATTTATGATAAATTGACTTCAAGTTATCTGTGTCAAAACGAACATATGTCTAAATTACAATTGGTGTCACTTCAAAACTCCATAAATTATACAATATTCAGCCAAATCAAATCAAACCAAATGCATCCTCTGGATATTGATGTTACAAATCCAACACTGAAAGAATTACCTAATTATCTTTTATAGAAAAAAAGTTGTGTGTGTCAAACAAACTATCACTCTTTAAAAATATTGAATTTTATTATGTACTGCTTTTTGGAGAAGAAAAAATTGACATAAATAAATTTTTTTAGATTAAAAAATATGGTTACAAAGTAGGAACAGAGTATTAAAAATCACTAGTTTATGTCATCTTGAAATTATTTATATTTTTAGAGATATAGTCACTTGAACATGAGGTTTGTTTCAAAAATATTGCTTTCAATGTCAAAATTGGTCAAAAAGTGGAACCCATTATTGTGGGATCACCCACAAGATCACATTTACCATTTATTTCATCAAGACACATTTAATTGTAGAAGGGATGTTTAAAATCACATGTATATATAGAATTTTTATATGTATTGTATTTCACAAATCTATGTTTTGAATATTCTTATATAGGTAGGAGTCCATATTATATTGAACTCTGCTCTCTAGTGGCATATCAAACCCCATGAACATGACTGAGACAAGTTTCAAAGTATAGTATGTTGACATAGACTATTTTTTATAAACTACACCACCTCTATTACTCTTCTTTACTTTCAATACTTTACTACATGGGATGTTCACACTCATCAATGTTTCTTATCTTCTATAGTACTACCTTGTATTTCACATTTTCCTTGTTATGTGCGTATGTAACACTACTGTATGACAAAAAAATATTCTTTAATATGATGTTTCAAATAAAGCATTATTTTAAATTTTAAAATTATAATTTTAATGTACATGGTCTAACTCATTTATCATTTTAGTATAGATACCTTAAATACATCTATAAAAAAAATGAGTAATAATATTAATATAATGTGACTATTTACTTTTAATTACAATCACAACATCTTCATAAATTTAAGAAAAAGGCAAGTGGTCAAGGGAGAAACCAAGAAATTTAATCCTTTGAGAAACCAATTGAGAAGTATTAGAGATATAAACTTTTGATTTATCTAGATTAATACATTGCCCCTAAAATTATGTAAATAAATCAATGCTTTCTTCACATTTTACACTTTTTTATATGAAGATGAACCAAAGCGTGAGATATCATCACCTTTCCACAATACCCTTTTGATTAAAAAAATTAATAAGTTTGTTGAAGGCTTCTGCCATAATGATAAACAAGAATGGAGAGAGAGGAACACCTTGACAAACTCCTTGGTAAGAGGCAAAAAATCCTATTGGTGGTCCGTTAATGAGGACAATAAACATTGCACCTAAAATGCATGGTTTAATCCATTTACATCACCTAGGGGAGAAACCAAATTGATAGGCTAAGAGGAGAAAAGACCAATTCATTTTATCGTATGTCTTCAACATATCTAATTTGGAAACAAAGGCCACAACATTATGTCCTTTGATGGTGTGGAGAGTTTCGTGGGTTATTATGGTTCCCTTAGCAATTTATTGACCAAGAATAAAACCCCTTTGTTTCACTGAAATAATATTTGGGATAATGGTCTTAAGTCACAAATAAATAGCCTTTGCAATAATTTTATAGATGGTATTGCACAACGAAATAGGTTGAAAGCTAGAAAAATAATAAGGGTCATTGACCTTAGGGATGATGGCAATGTTTGTGGTATTGAAGTTCTTCCAGAATGGAAATTTTTTTCTAGATTCCTCAAGCACCTCAAGCAATTCAAAATAAATGACATCCCAATATTTTTGAAAAAATAGAACTATGAACTTGTCAAAAGCTAGTGCCTTATATGGAGGCTTAAAAAAAGCCACAAGGTGTATCTCAAAAATACTGAAAGGGACCATTAGAATAAATTTGTCATGGTGTGTAATCATTGGAGGGATGGAATCCAACAACTCATGCACAAGGTGAGAGGGGGAATGATCCCAAGGTAGAGGGGAAAGGAGATTAGAGAAAAACCTTACAGTCTCATCTTGGATACCCTTACCATCATAAATTAAATTTCCTAGATAGTCGTGAATTGTAAAAATAGTGTTGTTAGCCATTTTCTGTTTGGTAGATGAGTGGAAAAACTTAGTATTCTTATCCCCTTGTTGTTAAACCATAACTCTCTAGACTTTTGTCTCCAATACTCTTCTTCTCACTTACATAATTTAGACCTCTCATCTTGTAATGTATGTTGACTTGTATGTGTATCCACATTTAATATGTAGATTAATCTCGGATAGCTTTCATTCCACTACCGTTTTTTCCTCAATTTGAAAAAAAAACATGTTTACTCTAGATTTTAGTAAGCCATTTCACATACTACATTTTCCTATGAAATTGAAACATTTTAGTTCTAGGTTCTAATGGGGCATCCTTCCACCATTTTTTAAGAAGGCTATCAAAATATAGATGATAGTAATCTTCTTATTGGAAATCTATTATTGGTCTATAAAAAATAGAATTAGTGCATGGAAGGTTTTTTGCTTATCTCTCTCAAGTAGAATTTTTCATATTAAATTTTTTTCTCTTAGTCATTCCAAATTAATATTTCTCCATTTTGTAAGCTCCTGAAGCCATGATCTCTAAAATTGAAACTTTGATCCACTCATTTCTTTGGTTAGAAAATTCTAGTGGATAGGAGGAAATACCCCTTATCTGTATTTTTTCCAATTAGAGGTGCAAGACTTCACAATGTTACTAATAGGAATAAGGCTTTTGGTGCTAAATTAGTTTGGTCTATGTGCAACAAACCTATTTCCAAAAGGTGACAACTTTCAAAAAAGAAATATTTGGATAACATAGAATCCTTCAAGATTTTTACTTCCCTCGATCCACCAAAGGGTTCTTCTATCTAGGATTTCATGATAGCCTTTATGAAAGTTATTAGTCCATTCATATCCTAGGAAATGCATAACAAAGAAAGTTTGAACTTTTGAAATATAGTGATACAAGCTTAGGGAACATCTTTCTCTAATTATGTCTCAGCTATACATAGATTTACAAAATTGGTTATTTGGAAAGATCCATCAACTCTCCCTATATCTCATAATTAGGCTACTTCTTTGGAAAAAAAAATTGTTAAAAGAAAATTATTTATGTCTAATTATCCAAATTGCCTTTTTTGAGCTCCAACCAAAGATGGTAAACACTCTGTTAAGAAAGGATACTTATTGCTTCAAGAAAATTAGTAGACCAAACAACATATCATGCTTTCAAAATTTTAGTTTTCCCAAAAGTAGGATATTTTGTACAGCTTGCAATAAATCATCAGATCTTAACAAGTGATCGTCTTCATAGACTGAACATCTTTTATCTCTTTATTTGTGTACTGTGTCACCAAGATGTAGAAATAATACATCAACTCCTCTTAAATTTCCCTTTTTCCCAAGATTGTTGGCCTTTTATTCTTTGTAAACCTAGCCTTTCTATGCCACTACCTAATTCCTTGTGGGATCTATTTCATGCATGACCAATTCTACACATTGAATCAATGTTTTCATGTCTTTGGAAGTGTATCCCTATATTTATTGTCTAGGCCATTTACTGGGAGAGAAATAAGAGAATATTTAGAAAAATTTCATCTTCACTTTTCCAAGTTCTGAAAGGATTAGAAAGACCAATTATTGAGCTTTTTAATGCTATAGTAAGTAAGTACAAGCATAATCATGGTTTTTCTTCCTAGGACAACTATGTTATTTGATATTGGAAAGGCATGGTCTTTCCTCATCTACCAGCTCCATTATGACCATCCAAGTTACCTTTGGCCTAGGCACAAACTAAGTGGATTTCCCCAAGTAAGGGTTATTATAAACCCAATTTTGATGGGGCTTCTAGGGGGAATCTAGGTAAACCTATCTATAGTATAGTCATTAGAGATTTTAAAGGTCAAGTTATTTTAGCTAAATCTTCTCCTCTCCATCCGAGTACCAATAACATAGCTAAAGCCTTAGCCTTACTCTTTGGTTTGGAACTTGTAAAAGTACTGTCTATATCTAGGTTGCATTTGGAAGGGGACTTGGCCATTATTATTAATGCATGTAGTAGACATATGTATAACTGGTCTATTCTGTATACAATGCATCAAGTTTGGTGCCTTTTTTATTCAATCTCTAAATTTTACATTATACATACTTATAGAGAAGGAAATATTTTAGTTGATTATCTATCCAATTTGGATACTAATGGGGTTATTATTAATTATTTATTTTATCCAATTAATCCTCTTTTCTTCCTTGATCTAGTTAATATTATCACAAAAGAACATAATTAGAACCTTTCTAGCTCAAGTCTTAACTTTGGCTCCTCATTAAGCTCACTTTGGCAATTGCTAGCATCAAATGACTTCACAACATAATTTTTTGGATTTCTCTTTTGTTATGGGCAGTAGTGAGAAGTTGGGTCTCAAAATATTGGAAGTCTACGGATTGAGATCTTACTCCTTTAGAAATGAGCACCCTTTTTTTAAAAATGGGCACTTGTATTCAGCTCAGAAAGCTGATGCAAATTTCAAAAAATGTGCACCCATTTTTTTAAAATGGGGAGTCCATTTTTTATTTTAAAAAAATACATGCCCATTTTTCAAAACAAATTAAAAGAATTTTTTTTTGAAAATGGTTGCCCTTTTTTTCTAAATAAAAAAAGGCACCCAAATTTTGGAAACATGGGTGCCCATGTTTAGAAAAATTCCATCCCATTAAATTTTAAAAATTAAAATGGATTTTTAAACCTTGATTTTATTTTCTAAAAATGGGCACCCAATTTTTGAGTTTCAATTAATGAGCATTTGTTTCTTACTACATGGGATGGGATTTTTTTTCTTCTGCCTTAGTTTTTGGTTTATAATAGGCTTGGTAAGGCCAAGCCTATACCTTAACCTCTCAAAATCTAGCTAAGCCATTGATATGATAAATTTGATCATTTTCGTAAACTTTAGAGGGTCTTACTAATCAAAACAATTTATGAAATAAAAACCAATTTGAGTTCTCATTATCCTAATTTTAGAAATACAAATTTCAAAGAGTTATGATTTCATACTATTTTTGCATTATTTTTTAATCAAAGGTGGTACCTAAATGTAAAATAGTGTGGTATGGTCCTTAAACATGCATTCTAAAAAAGTGTTTTTTAAAGATCCGTATCAAAAAACAAATATGTCATATGGGTGCAAAAATAAATTACATATTCAAAATGTAGAATCTAGGCACTATAATTTTTATTATCAAAGTTTTATATTATTCAATCTCTAAAAACATCAAATTTTGACATCAAATAACAATAAACTCTAAAAATAGAAAAATAAAAATGAAAACACATCCACTTTTTGCCCAAAAGTGTGACCTAGATTCTTGCACTTATGCTTACATATATTTATTATTTTATGGATCTCACCTATTCTTTTGAGATTTCATATACATTTTAGGGACATGGTGGATTTGTATCTACATTCGATGGTCTTCTTTCTATCATTACAATCTCATTGTATTGTAGATGAAGTAAATTGATGATGGTTTTTGAGCTACTTTGTGGCATTATTCTTGCACAAGTTATTGACTAGTTTTCTTCTGTCTTCATATGGGATCTATAATTTTGAGCAATCATAACATAATCATTGTATACTCATTTTAATGTTGTCACTGTTCTATGGGTCAAGTTGTAGGCATGGTTTTGGGAACTTTTATATCACATATCTCCTCTTGGAGCATTGGTGTAAGAGTTTTTGGGATTTAGATTTGGGGCTCATAGCATTTAATTATCTCTAAAAATGCAATATATTTTCTTCTCCATTCCTTTTTTCTATTAGGCAATGAGCAGAGTTTTTCTTCACAGGTTCTTTTCTTGGGCAGGGGGGCGGGGTTTGAATGAGTTTTTATTATACATACATACATACATCAAACAAAAAATTATGGCAAAACTTTATATATATATATATATATAAAGTTTTGCCATAAATTTTTGTTTGATATATTTAAGATATTTAAACTAGTATATAAATTAAGTTAACATGATTAAGCATGATTAGTTTTTTTATAATATTGTTTTATTTATTAATCAAATATTCTAAAGTAGATGTATAGTTTATTCATACAAATTTTATAAAAAAATTATCACACACAAATGAATAGAAATTATAAATGCTAGTTCTTAGTAATGAATTTAGCTTTATTTGGTCTATACGACAATGACAATTTGGCTGAGGTTATGTCAAAAATTTGTATCTCTAAATTAAATAGAGTAAGGAAAGGATTATTATTGTGGAGAATAGGCCTAATCTCATGGATGACTCCTTCAAAATGAGTGGATAAAAAAGTTATAATATTTTAAAGGCCTCGATTGAACATCTTCAAATCCTTATTGCTAAGTTGGATTACTCGGTCACTAAAAGGGACATTATAAAGGTGGACAAAGATAAGGAAAATAGTCCTAAAGAAGCTACTAGTGGTCCTAGAAAAGAATGTCTATTATTAAGAGGAAGATGGAGCATAGTGCAATAAGGAGTTTCTTGATTCAAAGAAGGTTGTTGATGCCATGGGGCAACTCTAGCTTGAAGTTGTAGAGTTAGTCAAGGATTTCACCTAGTCTAGGTCTTCAACTAGCTTTCTCTATTTTTTGCTATCCTTTTGTGATTTTTATTTTCTATTTTTAGTATCTAGTTGTCTATATGTTTCCTTTCTCTTGGGTGCCAACATTTTCTTTATACTCTTTGTTGTTTAGTCTTAGCTATTCATTAATACTTATCCTCTCTATCTCTTATTGTATAGGGTTTCATGCACCCTTTAAAACATTTTTTTCACTTATTCCAAAATGAATTTAACCTTCATGTTAATAAATATGAAATAGATCTAATATTTTAACAAATTAGCTACATGAAAATGATTCCTTAAAATATAATGTATGATTGGTAAAATAAAATGAAAATATTTATATAATACAATTTATATTTTACTCTTTCACCTTGTAAATAATTGTAAAAATCTATTTTGGAGGTATTATAATGTTATTATTTCTAAAATTATTTGATTTTGTATTTTTTATTGAAATACCCATTCTTGTAAATTCCTTGAGCCACCATTGTAGTTATGTCACCCAACATAATTATGTTATGATTTCTAGTATTTTAATAGTCCCTTCTTAATTGAGTCTTGTGATTCAACATTTTATTCTTATTCTTTATTTGTGTTATATTTTTATATTTATTGATACTAGTTGTTTTGAATTTGTATTTCTAAAAATACAATTATTTTGTGGTTAGTTACATTATGTGAGGAATGGGCACAAAATATTACAAATATAACCAAAACTATTTAAACTTAAATATGAACATAACCAATTAAAAAATTAGCACAAAAATTAATCAAAATGGGAGAGAAAGATTTAAAATTAGGTTACAAACTAATTTCAACAAGATATTATTTTTCTTATATACGATACAAACCTAGCTAGGTGAATGATTAATAGTTGAAAATTTCATTTTCATTATACAACTATATAAGGAGATCTATTTTGACAATTAGAACAAAGGTAATTAACTAAGTAAAAAGGTTGGTTAATAGAGATGCATTTTGAGAGAGTCAAATCATTAGAGATGTCAACTTACTAGTAGAAATACTAGAGGAATCCATGAGAACATTGTGAACCACTAAACTAGAAGTAAAAATAATCTACCTAGAAAAATATAGCAGAAGAATAGATGGAATAGCAAGAAGCAATAATAGCTAAATATATAGAATCGTATAGGGGACTAGATGAAATTAAGGCATAAGCATCATGAGAAATAGTCTTCCTTATTGTCATCAAGGTTACCTACTATACCCATGGGCAAAGAAATAATATTTGGAGGTCTAGAGCCTTCATAAAGAACACAATCCTTAAATGAAACATCAATTAAAATAGTCATATGGTCATAAAAAATATTCCTTGACAAGGTATATATATAGATACTCCTTATTATTACTATGAGATAATTGAGAAGCCAAACTTCTAGTATAAAAAGAATTCCTAAAGAAGAAGGGATTCATTCATAGTCCATTACTTAAAAGTAAGATATATCATTAAGGATCATTGAATGCACCCTTAAAAATTCAATTAACATCAGAGTTTGATCTTAATTATATAGTAAATTGGTAAATAATCCCCTTAGAAAATAGAATTTATTCATTTTTTTGGCATGATAGTGAAGCAAAAGATCAAAAGGAATATAAAAAAATCTACTTTGAAAATGATTAGTGAGAGATAGAAGATAATTTGGAATTAGTTTCCCTCAAGAATGAAGTACCTATCCCTAATTATTTAAGAAGAAATGTTTGCCAGCTTACAAATTCCAAAAGGTTGACCCCTTACTCATCTCCACATGGTGATCTTTTGATCATGTTAAATAAATAAATTTCATCTTATATACAAAGTAACGTGTCCTTGATTCTTACACCAAGGGTTGTTACATGTTTCCCATGATCTTCCTTTCATGTTTTCTCTCCTCGATTTAGCTTATGAGATCCCTCCAAGTATATATATATATATATATATAGGTTGCAATGTTCCTTTGACATCTTCTAGCTAACAAAGTGGATGCTCTAATAAATTAATTAAATTACCATAAAGCTAAGAGTATACAGAATTAATTACAAAAAAAATTAATATCCCCTTTGATGAAAATGAGGGAAAATTACTCGTTGCCCCATTGAAAAAGGTAATAAAGGAAATTGATATTATGATCATAAATTTCAAGCGAAGAATTATTTTCTTAAAAATTAATTAAGAGAATTAATCTTAAATTTGGCATCCTTAATATTACTTTCATCCATAATAAGGTAGCCTAAAATATTGTGGAAAATATTTGGGAAACAAAAAATAAGTTATAAAAAAAATCATCCTAAGATGCCTACAGTTATGGATATAAAGACTAGTGGGGTAAAAGATTAGATTTGTATCACCTTTTAGGACTTCTAAACCTATTTTGGTTAAATTTCATTTCTCTAAACTTAAAATTAAAACAAAAAAAACTAAAACTAAAAATACACTTTTATAGATCTTAAAGTCAATATCATCATTATATAATTTTCAGTGTTTTGATTAGTTATAATTTGTTATAATTTAAAAATATTATAGGTAGGATTTTTAACATTCTAGAATATGCTCCATGAGAAAAGGAAAAAAAATAGTAAATCATGTCAAAATTTTTTTTTTATATTTATCCCTAGAGGAGAGAGTCATCTTCAAGAATATGCATTTTTTTTAAAAAGGTGCAGTTTTCATAGGGATGTTTTGACCAGAGGTAAAAATTATTGGTTTCCAATTAGGTGAACCTTGAGTACTTATAACAAAGAAAATATAAATAAGAAACCAATATTTCTTTTTTTTTCCCTAGCTATGTATGTCATTTAAAACACATTTTAAGATTAGAGCAAAAAAAGATGATATTCATATACTTGTTTGATGGGACTACACTTTATATTTCTCATAGTTAAAAAATGAACTTCAAAATTAAAAGTACTGAATAAATTACTAATAAAAAACTAAAACAATTATAGGCATAAAATTAATCCAATTTCACACGTTTTATCAGTTTACATCATCTTCAAACTCTAAACACAAATACTATTTTTATGTCATTAAAGTATGAACAATTTATTTTCTAGATCTTGATTTTTTAATAAAAGGTGACACTGGTTTGTGCTTTTACCCAAGGAGAAATTATCTTTAAAAAATGTTGAATAAAATAAATTCTCCTACTTAGGCAAGAGCCTACAACACAATGGTAAATTGTGAGTCTCTTATTAGAGAGGTCTTGGGTTCAACTCTACACAAGATTAATAAATAATAATAAATTACATAATAATAATGAATATTGGCTTTGGCTTCTTATTGATCAATAAATAAATAAATTCCTCTACCAATTGTACACATTTCATGGGATATTCAAGGTTCGGAGAAGATAACTTGGGACACATCCCAGTTAAAAAATGAGGTAGAAAAGGGTATTAAAAAATATTTCTAGTTGTTTGTTCTCTACCTATCATTTTTTTTTGGTTTCTTGTCACATTTTGGGTTTATTTGATAGTAGAATTTTTATTTGGGATTTTAGGTTCATTTAGAACTAGTTTGATCTATAATTAAAGAAAAACTTATCCAACCACCACAAAAATTTCATAGAGCCATTAATCTCATGCCATTCTTCATAAAGTCTCTTAGAAGAGAGCATAATTTCTCAAAATGAATTTTTTTTGATAGCCAAAACTTGAATAACCACTTGAAAATGCTTTCTTTTCTAAAATTAAACGTGCATAAACACAAGTTATATTAGGAGAACCATATGAGTAATAAAATAAGTTTTGGAACTCATTTGACTAAGATAATATGCACCAAATGTAAGGTTTATTTTGCACAACTTAAAAAGTTATTTTGGTGTCCATAGTATATAGTATACCATTTATAAAAACTACAAATGATGAGTAGTTAATATTACAATTACCCTATTCTCGACATATGTAGATTACTGCTTTAGATATGATGTTTTGCATGAAGAAGAAAGGTACTCTAGTTACTGTGTAATAATTAGAATTATTTCTTTATTACCTATTCTTATCATTTTTTTAGTACTTGATAACTTTTTTTCTTTGAATCCATCTTGTTAGAGCTATTGAAATTCAATCCAAAGCATTGTGTTTTAGTTTTTAATGTTTGGTATGGAGTTCCTAATATTCTATGGTGCTCTATTTTGAAGCCACATATTAGGCAACATAAAATCACATTTTTGTCACTTTAACTCACAAAGAAGCACAAAAACATTGTTTTCTTATTGTGTTATGATTTTAGGTACACATTAGTCAAATATCAGTCCTCTACTATTTAATTGCATTGGATGAGGAAGTGTGCACTTGTTGAATAATTAGTAATAAAAGTGATTGTTTGTTTGAATCCACAAATCTAAATGTTATTTAATCATTTTAATATTCTATTCAATAAAATAAAATATCTTAAATATTAAGCATAAAATAACAATTAATACCAACAAATTGAATTATAGATCATATAAATGTTATTAGAAAACTAACAGTAATAAATATTTGTTAATTATAATCATTAAAAATAGTTTAAACAATTGTCACTTTAATAGAAAAATGAAATTAAAACAATATATTTATTAATTAATTAGTTTGTGATTCTCGACACCGTTGAATAAAAATGATATGATTATAAAAGTTTAACAAAAGAAAATGTGATTTGTTTAATTGTTTAATCAATTTTTTTTTTCATTCACTAAAAATATAATACGTCAACCAAAGTTTTAGTGAATTATATATATTTTATTTTAACTTAACAAAAACATATTTCAGTTATACATTTATTTTATTTTAAAACAAGTTTCTTGACGAAAACAGGTCTTCAGCATGTGGTTTTAATGTTCCTTTCTTCGTAAATTGCTTCGAATATGCATTCTTCTGTACTTATCGCATTACTATGAGAAGTATCTAATGGGGATTTTTTCTTCTGTTCAGTATGCCATCGATAGATTATCCTTGTGTTATGAAACTCATAATTATAAATATTTTCATCCAATGAAAAACAAAGAATAAAATTCCTTTATGAAAAACGAAGAATAATTAAAACGAGTTGCAAATCAATTTAATCAACTAGACGGCAGTCTTGTACGACTTCAAATCCCCACGGTTTTGAATACAATATTTGTTTGACTTTCATTAAAAACGTGAACTTGCCTCACACGGAGCTCTGAAAAGCTATAAATAGAGCAAGGGAGATTAAGAAAATCCCAACATCTGACTGTTTATCAGATTCAAAACAATACAAATCAACGATCGAGTGATCAAAGGATAAAGGAAAGATGGATTCAATAAGGGTATTGGGCAGCAAAAATTTATTACTAGAGAAGAATATTAAAGTAAGTAGCCATAGATTTATTTCTGCCAATTTCGCTATGCCGGTACTAGGGATTGACAGAACAAGGCAGACTGGTTTTTCTTCTCTCCCTTCACTGCGTAGAGGGGTTTCGAGTTCAAGGAAAGTTGCCACAAAACTTATTTCCAAAACAAGAATTGCTGAGCCTGAGAGTGTCACGGAAAAGCCCCTCAAGGAATATGAAATCAATGGTGAAGTAGTACTGCAGAAGGTGGCATTTCTCAACCTCACAGACTACTGTGCAACTGTGGCTGACGAATTTTCTGAATTGATTGGGAGAAAAGTTTCTCTTCAGCTTGTCAGCAGCGACCAAATTGATCCCGGTATCCCATATCTTGCAGAACTGCTTTTCAAATTTCTGATTAAAACTTCTATAGTATACAAATTTCATATTTTGCCTTCTTATATGTTGCCCTAAGGGATCAACATAGATATTCACAAAATGTTATTTTGGGGGCATGAAAACTCAATGTTTATGTTATAAATTTTTAATGTGTGATTTGTTGTGTGTAGAGACTGGATTGGGAAAAACAGTTGGGCAGCCTTCTTATTTAAAGTGGAATCCGTGGGATGGGCCCATTTCAAGTGAGACACGCTGCACAATCAAATTTAAATGGAATTCTGCACTTGGTTTTCCCGGTGCATTTGTCATAAAAAATACGCACCACCGGGAGTTCTTTCTGAAATCGCTCATCATATCCATCCCAGGTCAGGGAGTTGTCCGTTTTCGATGTAATTCATGGATAACCCCATCTTCGCTAAACCCCAATGACCGCGTTTTCTTCACCAATAAGGTGTGTTAATCTTTTTTCTTGATTAATTAGCAAATCCTGCTCAATATTTAGTTTCGGTAATTCATGGGCACAGGAGTAACATAAATGTGTTTTAACAGAGCTTTCTGCCGGAGGAAACGCCGGTGGGTTTGAGGAAATTCAGGGAGTCAGATTTGATATCCCTGCGAGGAGATGGAACCGGAGAAAGGAAAGTTTCCGATCACATATAAGATTATGATGTGTATAATGATATTGGGCAGCCGGGAAATGATCCAAACATACGGAGAGAAGTTTTGGGTGGATCGCAAGAGTTTCCTTATCCTAGAAGATGTAGAACTGGTCGTCCACGTGTAAAAAATGGTACATGTCTTTAATACTTTATTAGTAAAATGTGATTTTTTAATGTATTGACAGTTGCATGGTAACACTATTTCTATGACTTATCTTCGGCAGCACCGCAATTTGAGACCCGAGCAAGCTCGATCTTTATTCCTTCGGACGAAAGGTTTCCATACACAGACTTTTCCGATTTCCAAGCTCACATTATTTCGGCAGTTGCTAACGTCGTAATTCCCACTCTCTCGAATCTCTTCGACTACGCCTTCGAATCCTTTGACGAAGTCAGTGAGCTTTACAGACGGGGATTGAATAGCGCCAATAATTCTCGCAGGAAACTCCGTCAAGTTAATAATCCAGTCCTATTTGTCCAGCGACTCCTCGACGGCTTCGAGGATGATGTTCCCTTTATAAATTTCAATCGTCCACAACTTGTGGAAGGTAAGATTACCGTGCATAAATCAAATTAGGGTGCATAAATTTGTTTAAATAATGGTTAAGCTGTATAGAAATGAAACTGGACTGATGTTGTGTCCTGCAGTTGATGAGCTTGCATGGAGAACAGACGAGGAATTTGCGCGTCAAACACTTCCGGCTTAAACCCAATGGTGATTCAGTGCCTAGAGGTAACACTATTTCTTTATGTCAGAAATTCTTCCCCTTTACAGTATTTCCACGATTTCGTATTTCCACTATTTCTTTATGTCAAAAATTTTTCCCCTTTACCGTATTTCCAATCTGAAATGCCTTCTTTTGCTGTTTTTTGGACAGAACTTTCCTCCTTCCAGTAGCCTAGATGAAAAGTTGTATGGCCCACAGAAGAGTGCCATCACAGAGCAACACATACAAGAGAACCTTGAAGGCATTTCTGTCGATCAGGTAATTTCTCCCCTGAAAAGATTTTGAATTATCTATTTTATAAACAAATTATAATGAAATTCAATTAAAAAATTACAGGCCACTGCATTGAAAAGGCTATTTGTTGTGGACTACTATGATGCTTATATGCCCTACATCGAGCGCATCAATAAACTTTCTGAAGATATCAAAACATATGCAAGCCGCACAGTGTTTTTCCTCACAAAGGAAGGAATCCTAAAGCCAGTGGCCATAGAGTTGTGTTTGCCACCAGGTGATGAGAAAGAGGCTGTAAGAAAGGTTTTTACACCAGGGGAATATGGGACAGAAGAGGGAGCACTGTGGCAGCTTGCCAAAGCCCATGCTAGAGTCAACGATGCAGGTTACCATCAGCTCATCAGCCACTGGTATGTTCTCACCCATGTCCCTTCATTAAAAATCTCAACAGTCTATCTAATTACATTTTGCTAGAATTACCAAAGATTAGAAAAATGGTGTAGACCGCGTCAAGGCAGCATCTGTTTCAGCAACTTACGCAAAATTCTGTTTTGTAATTGACTGCAGGCTCAGAACTCATTGCATCGCAGAGCCTTTCATTATAGCAACACACAGACAACTAAGCAAAATGCACCCAGTGTACAAACTATTGATACCCCATTTCCTCGATACCATGGACATCAATCAAGCTGCCCGCCAGAGCTTGATAAATGCATCGGGAATTATAGAACAAGGCTTTGCCCCTGGCAGATATTGTATGGAACTCTCATCTAAAGCCTACAAACAGTGGAAATTCAATGAGCAAGGATTAGAGACCGACCTTCTTAAAAGGTAAGAAATCCGCCGATTTCGTTGCTCGCTGAATGTTCTAGCTTTTCCCTAATTTAATTTGTAGGCCTAATTAAACTGAGTCTTTTCCATTTACAATGAACCGCGCAGGGGAATGGCAGTCCGGGATTCAAAGGCGCCAAATGGTTTGAAGCTTGTGATCGAGGACTACCCATATGCTGTTGACGGCATTGAAATATGGTTTGCCTTAAAGCAATGGGTTTCAGACTACTTGTCTCTGTTTTACAAGAACAATAGCTCAGTTACAAAGGACAAAGAATTGCAGGCTTGGTGGGATGAAATAGTAAATGTGGGCCATGGAGACCTCAAGGACGATCCGAGCAGATGGTACAAGATGGATTCCTTGAGTGAAGCAGTGGAAATAGTGACAACTATCATCTGGACTGCATCTGCTCACCATGCTGCTGTAAACTTTGGGCAGTACTCGTATGGAGGATACATGCCCAATTTGCCCACCATGAGCAGACGCTTCATTCCAGAGAAGGGAACACCTGAATATGATGAACTACTCAAGAACCCTGATGCATATTTCCTCAAGACTGTGTCTACTCCAACGCAGGCAACCATTATCATGGCCGTTTTGGAGATTTTGTCAAAGCATGCAAGACACGAGGTTTACGTGGGACAGTTGCAAGGGTCTACTATGGATAGAGTAGATGATCCACGAGTGGCAGAAGCATTCGCGAAGTTTTCGGCAAACATGACCAGAATTGAGAAGAACATAATCGAGAGGAACAATAACTGTGAAGTTTATAAGAATAGGACCGGGCCTGCAAAGGTTCCTTATACCTTACTGTACCCTGACACTACAGATTTATCAAAATCGGGTGGCCTGACAGGCCGGGGAGTGCCTAATAGCATCTCTATCTAAAATAATCAAAAAGTTTCAGTTTATCATAACCAATTATTTGATCCTCTACCATTCTCCTTTTCTCTATTTCAGCATTCTTTATCAAATTCTTTATGCTTTGTAATACTATGTGAAATTTTATGCAGTTTCACAAAGTAATTAATAATGAATAGTGTATATTTGACTCAAAGGTCGAACAAGAGATTCATTCTAGAAATTCGTGTTTTCATTCCTTTCCGAAATGATAGACGTTTTAAGTCAGGTTTATTTTGTTTTGTTTAGATAATAAATCTTATCTCTAACATGCAAGGAAGAGGTGTCTATTTAAGTCCACTTCGTCAAATAAAGGGTAGTTTTATCGAATTTTTAGATCTTAGTGTTTTGTGTGAGAGTTGGGTTTTCAATCTTCATGTCATGTAATTCATTATGCTATTTGAGTAAAGAATATATTCACAATATTGTATTTTTTCTTTTTTTTTGTCAATTGTCTTTCAAATTTTTTATATTTGAAATTAGAATTTAGGATCATGGTAAATACTTTGTCTATTTCAAAATTTAATGGGAGAGTTTATAGATATGTACAATAAAAAAACATATTCTTTTAGTATGCAAAGATTTTTGGGATAATGTAAAATTAGGGTATATGGAGTCTGAAAATGTGGATGATATTCGACCTAATGAGAAAAGGATTCAGAAGGAAACTAGGAGAAAGATTGCAACTACCTTATATCAAATTCAGATGGCTCTTGATAGGAGTTTACTTTGTCAAATTCCAAATGCAAAGAGAAGTAAGGAGGCCCAAAAGACTCTAAAAGATACTTACCAAAGTAATAATCAAATCAAGGTTATCGAATGACAAAACTTGAAAAGAGAGTTTGAATTATTAAAAATGTACGAAATTGAGAATGGGGAAGATTATTGTGTAAGGAAAAATGATGTGGTTAAGAAAAAAGACACTCTAGGTGAAAGTATGGACCAAGAAGTTGTGGTAAAAAAGATATTAAGATCTTTAACACCTAGATGAAATAATGTAGTAATCATCATTGAAGACAAAAAATAATTGTCCAGTCTTGAGTATGATCATCTTTTTGGTTCTCTTATGTGACTTTAGAATGGAGTAAGAGATTCCCCTAAAGTTTTTTATTAATGCTAAAATAGGTTATTTTATAGGGAAACCGAATCCCTAAATGTTTTACATAAAGATATAAAGATTAAGTCCCAAAATGAAATAGTGTTTTGACTAGAAGAACCTTGCAAAAATCAACATCACAACTCAAAACACTAAAAAATAATAGCCTAACTAAAGAAAAAAAACAATAAAGAGACATGTGCCACATAGTGACTTAGTACTTGCCTTTAGTTTTAATATAAGTCTAGTTTTAATTTAATAAATTTATTATAGTATAGAAAATATTTTACTTGATAAAATGTTATATAGTTATAATTTTCTATAATGATATTAAATTATATTTTTATTTTATTTATAAATATTATAAATCATAAATATTATATTATATTATAAATAAATCATAATATTAAAATAATAATATTTTATACTAATAATATATAATAAAATTTCTTAAAAGATAATATAATGTAAGTAATATCATTTTAAAAATATTTTTAATTGAATGAAAAAATTATAATAATAAAAAATATAAAATTAAGACCAAAAAATCTAAAGCCTTTAGTTTTCATATAAGTATAGTTTTAATTTAATAAATTTAGTATAGTCTAGAAAATATTTTACTTGATAAGAAAGTTACATAGTTATAGTTTTCTATAATGATATTAATTTATATTTATATTTTATTTATAAATATTATAAATCATAATTATTCTATTATATTATAAATAAATCATAGTACAAAAATAGTAATATTTTATAATAATAATATATAATAAAATTTCTTAAAAGATAATATAATGTAATTAATATCATTTTGAAAATATTTTTAATTGAATGACAAAAATTATATTATAAAAAATATATAAAATTAAGATCAAAAAATCTAAACTAAAGCATTTAAATTAAAAAAATATTAAACATTAATACATTCAGGTTAATAAAAAATAACTCTTAAAAGCATTATTTCTACTATCATCAAATTTGGCCAATATAAGAGCTAAATGAATTCACTCAGTAAAATCTTTAAAAATATTTTCTAAAAATCGTAAAGCTAAAAAATTTGCACCTATGTTATGCACAATTTATTAGTTTCATAAAACAAATTTAAAATAATTAATTCTAAGTTGGAGAAACTAAAAAAATTAATCACTAGTTAAAACCTAAAATTCAAAATGTATCACAATAGTACTTAGCCTACTAGCAAGCACTAATTAGCATACTGGAAAGTACTAATAATAGTAAAGCTGAAGAAACTAGGCTAATAATTCCACCTTATCTTTCAACTTTTGCTCAATTATTTTATATAACCCTTTATTTGATCCTCTACTATTTTCCTTTTCTCTATTTGAACATCCTTTATAAAATTTGAATTTACTTTTATGCTTTGTAATATAGTATGAAATTTTATGAAGTTTAAAGAGTAATTAACTAACATATTTTAAAAATTTAATTTTTTTTTAGAATAAGTGAAGAGACATATAATTTTAAATATCTAAAATTTATAAATACAAATAATTCATTAAATTATGTTTGAGAAAGTAAAAATATTGTAAATAAACAAAAAAATAAAATTACTAATATTATCAATTTCACAAATATATATCTACAATATACATCAAATATTTAATATCTACAAATTTTTTTAATGATGTGAGAACTCCATTTTCTTAATGATATTTTCACTACTGATAAGACAAATCACATTAAATGAAATAGAAACAATCTTAGAAAAATGATAATTAACAAAATTTGAAAATGAATACCCTTAAGAAATAAACCAGTCCTTTTGAAATCTGAAAATAAATACCCTTTAAGAAATAAACCAGCCCTTTTGAAATATGAAACATTTTTAGGCTAGGTATTGGAAATATGGTAGCAACGATTTGTTGGGCATTGTTGGGAATATAGCATTAACTTCTATCCTAGGCTTTGCACATTTTGAAATAGTTTACATAAAAGAATAAGACTTGCATAATAGCCATGAGGGGTCACAAAAAAAATTGTGTTTTTAAACAATGTGAAGTTTGAAGTATATATATTGAAAGATTTCCTTTGGGCTTTTTATCTTATATTCATAGCACTTGTTTTATATCCTTGAGTTAAAGAAGGAAGATGGTATGGTGGCAGTTATTTTTTTCTGTCAGTTATAAGTCCATAAACTAATCTTGTTAATGTAGTTTATTTGTTTAACATTATGTTCATGGTGATTTTATAGAAGGTGATATATTTGTTTATAAAGTTTTGGATTTTATTATTTACTTACATAGGGTAAGAACATGGACTTACCATCTTGGTTAGACAGTTGTACAGTTATTCAGTTTACAATTGGTTTTTTATAGCAATGGACATTTATAGAATAGTTTTTCACCATTCATCAACAAATGAAAATCAAGTGTAAAAGTTTGTTTGATTTAAAAACTATTCATTCGGAACAAGAAGTTTTGTAAAATAGTTATATTTATTGTAATTGATATCAAGCTAGTGATTGAAATTTATTTTGATGTATCCATATTTAAGGGAGTATAGGTGTGTGTGCGCGCGTGTGTGTGTGTAATAGTAAATGTAATAAGGTGTAAAAGAGACACATCTTTTTTTCCTTATAAAGGCAACATATGAATTGGTATATTTTCGATGACCTACAAGTCTTCTTCAATATTTATACACAACAACTCTTCTTCTTTCAACTGTTTATCAATGTATTGATCTAGTTTCAGTATTTTCTTCATCATCTCCACACAACTTATGCTCTTTAATCAAACCCAGTGGTAGTCTTGACACTCTTATTACTCTACAAAACATGGAGGCACTTGCACAAAAGTTCTCTTTCTTTTCACATTTTTGGTACAATATTTTTTTTTGTTTTTAGATACTAGGGTTTTTATTTTTCTACTAATATTCTAAAAAATTCAACCAAACGATGGATAAATGTTTAAGATCTAAGAAGTTTATGCTGATGATTATTAACTATTGTTGATGTCTTCAAGGATTGAAACATATCGTATAGAAGATTATCTTTTAGAGGGTTTAAGATGAAACATTTTATTTTGATTTTCTCTATTCGAATATTTATCAAAATGATCTATGAACTTGTTGAAATATTAAATGCAAATAATCATTTCTCCCTGAAGCCAAACACCCACCTACCACCCTGACCGCTTCAAAAATATTAATGCTTGGTAGGTGAGTTTCAAATTTGGAAGAGAGGGGGAAAACATTTTGATGAGAGACAAAAAGGAATTTTTTCAAATTCATTTGATCGTATTAGAGAGTTGAAAGAATTGCAAAGTAGAGAAGTGCAAGTGCATAGAGCTATGAAGGAAAATGATTAGCAGATCTAGTCATCAGAGTTTAGAAGATAGAAGGAAGTTTGTTCTCATGTCTATAGTTGCAAGTGTTTCCTCTTGTCATTCTATAAGTTCATTGTTTATTGGATTTTTTCTATGAAGCAATGATTACTCTAGGCATTGTTGTAGTCAACCATTAGAGTTGCAAGTTTAAAATTTTAGGTTTCATCAGTTTGAAGAATTTAGGTTTTCCTAGTTGAAGTTAAATTCTTCTAGATTTTGTAATAGTTTATCATATTTGAATAGAAAGCAAGCAAGAAGGTATACATATCTTTTTTATTCTTCTCTTATTCATTATTGCATGTTTTTCATTTGAGTAGTTCTTTTTTGAAATCTTCATAATTTGGTTCTCTAGTTTTAATGGTGGGAAAATCTATGTTGTAAGTTTGGTTTACAGTCCACTCAGTTTGGTCTTTACCAAGTCCTTTTCATATTTTTTCACTATGTTCTCTTTGCAGTTATTACCGAGCTCACTTTGCATCCTCTTCTACTAAGCACCACTTTATAGTGGCTACTGAGCTTACTCGACATTGCTTGCTATCGAGCTCACTTGACATATACTTGTGCCGAGTTGCCCTTTGTTTCTCGAGTTCACTCGACTTTCTCTTGTGTTGAGCTTACCCAGCACCCTCCTGCCACTTGACATCCATTGGTACTAAGAAAAACTATTACTTGACACCTTCATCTGCTGAACAAAACTAGCACTCAACAACAGTTGTTGCTGACTAAAATTTTAGGGTTGTGATTTTATTTTTCACATGGTATCAGAGCTTTGAGGCCCCACATCCATAGTGAGTTAGGGTTTTTTTCTTCTAGAATATTTGACATGGTAGGAGATATAGGAAAGATATGGTAGTAGCCACTATCCTTCAATGGACAAAATTATGATACATGGGCAGAGAAAATAAAAACCATAATGGTTGCAAATGATTTGTGGGAGTTTGTGATTAATAGGTTCAATGATGTGATAGACCCAGCTCAGTATGTTGTTCTTACAAATAATCAAAAGACTCAGTTGAAGGAGTCAAGGAGAAAGGATGCAAAGGCATTAAGTTTGATTGAGGCAACAATGACAAAGATAGTCTTCTCCAAGATTGCAGTAGCAAATTATGCAAAGGAAGTATGGGTCATCCTTGAGACAAACTTTAAAGAAATTGATAAGGTCAGAGTAGTAAAGCTATAGATGATCAAAAGAGATTTTGGGAACCTTCAGATGAGGGACAATGAACTTATTGCAAAGTTCATCTCACAAATCTCCACTTTGATAAACCAGTTCAAATCAAATGGAGAAGACTATGATGAGAAGAGAATTGTAGAGAAAGTATTGAGGAGTTTACCTCATAAATATGACAACCTTGTGATGACCATAGAGGAAGCAAAGGACTTCACCACATTGACCATGGATGAGTTGATGGGAACTCTTCAAACCCATGAGCATGGGATAAACAAGTCAGAAACTACTTCCCAAGAGAAATCTTTCAAGGATCAAGAGAATTCAAGAGGCAGGGGGAGAGGAAGAAATGGCTCTAGTAGAGGCTCAAGAAATAGAGGTTATGGAAGGAATGGTCAAAGGAATGCTAGTGCAAAAAGCTCAAGAAGAGCAAGCAACTAAGAGGGAACAAGCACCTCTCAAAAAAACTCTAGAGCAGGTAAGAAAAATCACAACTCAAATAAGAGTAATGTTAAATGCTACTACTGCCATAACTATGGGCATTATGCAAGTGAATGCTGGAAGGAATAGGGTGATCAATCAAAGAAAAATGCTAATGTGGCTAATGTGAACATGGGAAATTCAAACAATCCCACAACCTTCATCATGTATAACATTGGTGAAGAATGAAGCCTTGAGGTATGGTACCTGGACAACGATTGTAGCAACCACATGAGTAGTAATGAAAGTTTATTCTCTTTCATTGATAAGACTTTTAAGTCTAAAATTAAAATGGGAAATAATGGAACCATTCCCATAGTGAGATAAGGATATATTATGATCTGCACCAAGCAAGGTGAGAAGGAAATACAAAATGTTTATTTTCCCCCCGATATGAAGCATTACTTGATAAGTGTTGGCAAACTCATTCAAAATGGATACAAGGTGTTGATGGAAAATGACAAGTGTGTCATTCATGAGAAGGATGGGAATAATAGATTACTTGCAGTAGTCCAAATGACAAAGAACCAAATGTTCCTATTGAGAATAGATACATATTTCTCTTTTCAAGTTAGTGTTGCACCTTCCAAGCATGCATGTATAGCAGTACACCAACAATTAGCTCTTAGGAGCATGATTGAAGACCCCTCCAAGCTTTAGCATCTTAGGTATGGACATCTTGGCTTTTCTGATTTAAATTTGTTGTCCAAGAAAATAATGGTGGTTGGTTTTTCCAAGCATAGTAGATTCATGACAAGTGTGAGGCTTTCATTTTTGGTAAGCAACATAGGCTTCCCTTCAATTTCAAAAATTCTAGAAAGGCTAGAGCACCATTAGAATTGATGCATTCTGATTTCGTAGGCCCTATGTAAACTACTTTTATTGGGGGGATTACTTATTTTATGACATTCATAGATGATTTCAATCATAGGATATGGGTGTATTTTTTGAAGAACAAATCTGAAGCATTTGATAAATTTGTTGAATTCAAAGACCTCGCTAAAAAAGAATGTGGACACTATATTAAGGTCCTTAGATTAGATAGAGGAGGGGAGTATACTTCCAATATGTTTGTAAATTTTTGTAGAAAAAATGGCATAAGAAAATAGCTTACAGCTAGTTATACTCCACAACAGAATGGAGTGGCTAAGAGAAAGAACAAGACCATTGTTGAAATGGCTAGAAGCATGATGAAAGAAAAAGGCCTCTCAACTAAATATTGGAGAGAGGCTATAACAACAGCAGTATATTTGATCAATAGGTGTCCTACAAAATTAGTTCATGACAAGATACCTTTTAAGGCTTGGTCAAGGGGCAAATGGATAGTTGAGCACTTGAGAGTGTTTGGATGTGTAGCACATGTACATGTGCCTAAAGAACAAAGGAAAAGCTAGATGACAAAGGTATGATGTGAATCTTCATAGGGTATAACTCATAATCAAAAGCCTATAGATTATATGATGCAATTAACAAGAAGATTATCATTTCAAGAGATGTGGAGTTTCTTGAAAATCAGTCATGGGATGGCTCAGTAGATGAATGCTCAAACACTTCAAGTAAAGTGCACACTATTGAAGAGGAAGAAGATGAAATTGGTGATTAGCAAGAAGATGGAGTAGCAAACATAGATTGCAGACAAAGGCAAACAGGGAACAACCCTTAACATGCTGAGCAACAATTCCAAGCACTTCAAGATAGCCCTGAGCTAGTATGCCAAACAATACTAGCAACAATACTGAGAATTTAGATCTCACTCTCGCCTCCCTATTGCCAAGAAAGACTAAAATTCTAAGAGAAATATACCAAGAAGAAACGTATGATGAAGATTATGATGAGAGTGTAAATTTTTCATTATTTTTTCATAGTGATCTAATATATTTTGAGGAAGCTATGAAAGAGGATAAATGATGTTATGCCATGGATGAGGAAATAAATGTTATTGAAAGAAATGAGACATGGGAGTTAACTACATTGCCTCCCAGGAAACAAGTAATTGGAGTGAAATTGGTTTACAAGACCAAGTGTAATGCTGAAAGAAAAGTAGATAGGCATAAGGCACATTTAGTGGTCAAGGGGTACAAGCAGTAGTATGGAAGAGATTATGATGAGACATATGCCCAAGTTGCAAGAATGGAAACTATGCATGTTGTCATAGCAATTGCAGCCTAGCACAAGTAGAAGGTATATCAAATGGATGTGAAGTTCACCTTCCTAAATGGTGTTTTGAAGGAAGAAGTTTATGTGGAGTAGCCACCTAGTTATGAAGTTGTAGGTGAAGAACACAAAGTGTGTAGATTAAAGAGAGCTCTATATGGGCTCAAGCAAACTCCAAGGGCATGGTACAACATGATTGACTCATATTTAATGGGTTGTGGCTTTAACAAAAGCGATGGTGAGCTCACTCTTTATATCAAGGTAGCAAATGGGAATGTGTTGATTGTTTTCTTGTATGTTGATGATTTAATTTTCACTGGAAATAATAATTTCCTAATTGGTGAGTTCAAAGAGGCCATGTCAAATGAATTTGAAATGACAAACCTAGGTCTCTTGAAGTACTTTCTAGGCATAGAAGTAAAACAAATTCATGATGTCATCTTTATCTCTCAAGAAAAATATGCAATACAGATCTTAGAGAGATTCAAAATGTAGAACAATAAGGAAACCCCAACACTAATAATAGTAGGTCTAAATTTGAGCGAGGAAGATTGCAGGAAAAGTGTGAATCCAACACTATAGAAGAGTATGGTTAGAAGTTTGATGTATTTGACTACAACTAAGCCAGACATAATGTATGCAATAAGTTTGATTTCTAGATTTATGGAAACACCAAAGGATTCCTATTGGAAAGCAAGACAGAGGATTCTAAGGCATGTGAATGGTACCAAAGGATTTGGAATTTTGTATACTACAAAAAAATGACTTCAAGTTGGTTAGTTACATGGATAGTGATTAGGCTGGAAGTTGAGATGAGAGGAAGAGCACTTCCAGATACATGTTTCATAAGGGATCGAGTACTATTTTATGGGCATCAAAGAAGCAACCTATTGTTGCTCAATCCACAAAAAAGGTTGAATACATAGTAGCAAATGTAGCAACATGTCAAGCTATTTGGTTAAAAAGGATCTTGACATATTTGAATGAAAGGCAAGGTGATGGAACCATCATTTATTATGACAACATCTCCTCTATTGTATTGTCTAAGAATCCAATCATTCATGATAGAAGAAGCTATATAGAGATTAGATATGACTTCATCAGAGAGTTGGTGGATAATGAGAATATCAAAATGTAATTTTCCAAGTTTGAGCAGTAGCTAGTAGACATATTTACTAAGCCTTTAGGCATTGGAACTTTTGTACACCTAAGAGAGTGTCTTGGTGTAGTTGATTTGGATCAAGAGTGATCTTTGTTTTTTTTTGGCTTAGGACAAAGGCAGAGTGTTGAAATATTAAATGCAAATAATCGTTTGCCTTTAAAGCCAAATACCCACCTACCACCTTGACTGCGTCAAAAATATTAATGCTCAGTAGGTGAGTTTCAAATTTGGAAAAGAAGAGGAAATTTTTTTGATGAGAGACAAAAAGGAATATTTTCAGATTCATTTGATCAAATCAGAGAGTTGAAAGAATTGTAGAGTAAAGAAGTGCAAGTGTACGGAGTTGTGAAGGAAATCGATCAATAGATCTATTCGTTAGAGTTTAGAAGATAGAAGGAAGTTTGTTCTCATATCTATAATTGCACATATTTCTTCTTGTCATTCTATAAGTTCATTATTTATTGGATTTATCCTATGAAGCAGTGATTGCTCTAGGTATTGTTGCATGTAGCCATTAGAGCTGTAAGTATAAAGTTTTAGGTTTTATCAGTTTGAAGATTTTAGGGTTTTTTGGTTGAAGCCAAATGCTCCTAGATTTTGTAATAGTTTTCATACTTGAATAGAAAACAAGAAGGCAAGCATACATGTCTTTGTTGTTCTTCTCTTATTCATTATTGCACATTTTGCATTTGAGAAGTTCTTTGTTGAAATATTCATACTTCATCTCTCTAGTTTTAATGGTGGAAAAATCTATGTTGTAAGTTTGGTTTACAACCCACTCAGTTTTGTCTTTACCAAGTCCTTTTCATTTTCTTTCACTGAGTTCTCTCTGTAGTTATTACCAAGCTCACTCAGCATCATCTTCTATTGAGCACCACTTTGTATTGGCTACCGAGCTCACTTGGCATATTCTTGTGCTAAGATGCCCTTTGTTTTCCAAGTTCACTCAGATTCCTCTTGTACTGAGCTTACTTGGCACCCTCCTACCACTCGGTATCTATTAGTGATGAGAAAAACTATTACTTGGCACCTTCATGTGTCGAGAAAAATTGGCACTCGACAATAGTTGTTGCCAAGAAAATTTTTAGGGTTGTGATTTTATTTTTCATAGAACTATTACGATGCCTTATTTCCACAAATAGGGTTTTCTTCTTTATTAGACTCTAAACTAGGAGGAAACATCAACAAATTCTATCAATGGTGAGTGAATTGTTATAAAAGTTATGTTATTTGTTTAAGAAGATCAATGGAATATTGGTCATTTAATCTAGGTGTAATTCTTCCTATGTTGCACAATGTAGAATCCTTTATCCAACATGTCATAGATGGAAATTTGGGGATTTTGTTCAATGTTCACTCTCCAATTTGTGAAGAAAATAAAATAACAACCCTAAAAATTTGCTTGGCAACAACTAATGTGAAGTGACAATTTTTATTGGCACCAATGGATGTCGAGTGATAGGAGGGTGTTGAGTAAGCTCGACACAAGAGGAAGCCAAGTGAACTCGGCAAACAAAGGGTAACTCGACACAAGTATATGCCAAGTGAGCTTGGAAATAAGTAATTTTGAGTGAGCTTGGTAGCTACTACAAAGTGGTGCTTGGCAGAAGAGGATGCCAAGTTAGCTCAATAATAACTACAAAGATGGAACTTGTTCAAAGACTCGACCGAGTGAGCAGTATAACAGGTTTCCATTAAAACACACAGAGATGAAGGTTGAAGCGTTCAACTATGAACTTATCAAAAAATAAAATATTTTTCAATGAAGAATAGAAGTGGGAAACACCAAATATTTTTATGCCTACTTGGTTGCTTGCTCTCTATTCAAATATGATTAAAAATATTACAAAATCTACAAGAATTCAGCTTCAACTAGAAAACCCTAAAATCTTCAAACTAGTAAAATCTAAAACTTTAAACTTTAAAGTTACAGCTCTGATGGGTGTATACAACAATACCTGGAGAAATCACTACTTCATAGGACAAAAACCAAAACAACTAACTTACAGAATAACAAAAGAAGAAACATGTGCAATTGGAGGCACGAGAGAAACTTCATTCTACCTTCTAAACTTTGACTTGATCTATTGATCAACTTCCTTCATAGGTCTTTGCATTTAAACTTCTTGACTCTGTAAATCTTCCAACTCTCTGATCTCCATGAATGAATCTGATACATGCCTTTTTGTCTCTCTTCAAAAAATTTTCCCTCTCAATTTGAATTCAAACTCACCAACCAGCATTAATGTTTATGACAATTCTATAGGCTATCAGGGTGGTAGGTGGGCATTTGGCTTTAGGGGCAAACACACATTAAATATTTTAACACAATTTGCAAAAGGTTTATAGCAAGTATAATTAGTGAAGATGTGATTTCTCTATCTCACTTTGAGTTCTTTATCCTTGGCAACTTGTGCCAAATTTGACATTAATTATTTATTAATATTTTTTTGAAAATAAGGATAAAAAAATTGGCCAATATAATTTCACCCACTTTTCTTTTCAAAATTAAATGAAATTGAATATTCTAACTTCATAATTCAAACAAATGAATATAGATTCTAAAATGGTCTCTTTCAAATATTGTGCTAGAATTTGTGTTTACTAAGCTTAAGAACCATCCATTTATATTCATTTACATAATCAAAGAGGCAAATTGAGGATACTTGACCACTTAAAAGAAAATTCTAAGGTTTAAAGGGTAACTCACATGAATTTTGGACATAGTTTGAATTTCCTTTGGGATGCTCTTACAAACTAAGAATTCTCAACTCAAAAAAGTCTTCTAGACCAAGGAAAGGGAATCTAACTAACTAAATTAAAACTTGAATTTATAAAGTTAATGATGATTGATTCAAGCCTTGATAGAAATATCAATATTATACTAAGAACACTAATTTAAATTACTTAAATGCATTAAAATTAATTCAACCTCTATCTTCAAAAGGTATTACATTATGAAAACTATGACATGAAATACAAGCACCATATTCTTCATTCGAATCACATTATGTAAGGTTACATGAAAGGGATTTTATCCTACGGATCTAGCTTTGTAATGTAAAACCTATGGTATAAATTGTGGTTTGTTCAAAACTTTTGTTTCTAATTTTATGGTGGGAATCATATATTCTTCAAAACTCGTAGAATGGTGTAAAATTTACATTAGGGGTTACAAAAGCTTGAAATCTTTCAACACTAATATTGGGCTCCTCTAATTCAATCAAAATTCCATACCTAGATTTGTAAAATTACTGAGTTCATTATGTTTTAAAGAAAATGAGGTCAAGGCATAAGTCATTACCTATTATAGGTCACTGGCCCCAATATAGTTTGTCACAGTTCTTATGCATGAACTATACACCATTACTCTTCATTGGCCAACTAATTATAAAATGGCCCAGCTCACAAAAACCATAAGAATTTCTATTTCAAAATTGGTAATTGTCTATAATTACTCTGTGAAACCACCCTCCTCTTTTTTGATTTGTTGGCCCCCATTCAAAACTACCAAACAAAATATTTAATATTTTCAATTTTTCTTTAGAAATAAGATTATGAATTTGATTTTTGGGCAAACAAGACAACAAAGTTGGAGTCAAATCTTTATGATTTAGCAAAAACCCCTGCATATGTATTATCTTTGTGTGGTAAACATTTCTTGCCTAAAATTGTCACAAATGATGTTCTCTGGAGTACTCTTCTGCATAATAATCTTTGGTTAGGAGATGATTTTATGGGTGGTATGTTCGATTGTAGCTAGCTTTTGGGGAAAAAAATGCTTTTTTGATTTTGCATTTGATAATGTAAAATTGGCTTTTGAAACCTTAGACTTCCACTTTGATCAAGATTTCCTTCATTGTATAAGAGGTTTGTTGAGTCATGCATTATATACTTGAGGAGTATCATGAACACAATCACATTCCTAAAATAACTATGAATACCTCTATCTAACTATGTGAATAGATTATTTACATCAATATTTAGATCTACTATAAAAATGATGAATCGTGTGAAAATATTTATAAAATAATTCTTAACATTCTCACATTCCATAAATAATTGATAATATTTATGTCTAGGACTATACAAGATAATTATTTACATCATTACTTTGTTCTATTATGAAAATGATGAATGATATGAAGAGTTCTCTCAAATAATTAATATATAAGACATTCTTATATTTTATGAATGTGTCACCGTGAAAGATTTATTTTTGCGAATGCTCAGTTTTCTTATCAAAATGATAAATAATGGGAATTTCCTACAAATAATTAAACCTAAAGTGCCCTTAAATCTTCTAACAGCAAGTATCCCAAGAATTTTTTACATCAATGCTCTTTTCTATTCATTGAAACTTCAAATAATTATTACAATATGTATTCTTATGTCTTCGATCATAAATGTGCAAAATAAACTATACTTAGAAGTATTCTTAAATCTTTTGACTACATGACCTACATGAAGTGATTCATCAAAAAAAATTGTTCTATTATCAAAATGATGGATAATGTAAATTTATTTCAAATAACTATAACCAAAATCATTCTTAAATATTATGGCAACAAGTCAATACTTTGTTCTTTTCTTTGAAATAATTATAACTCAATGGGACCAGCTCATTACAAACTAGCTAGATGACTACCAGCAGATAACCATCAAAACAAAACTAACCCCTAATGCTTTTTAAAACAAAAATAGAAGTTTATACTATAATTATTATAGTGACTATAGGCTTTAAACAAAATTCCTTTTAACAAGGCATAGAAGTTTATACTATAATTATAAAGATAACTATAGGCTTTAAACAAAATGCTTGTTAACCAACAAAAGACAATTAACAAAAACAAATGTGTAACAGCCTTGAAACTAAAAAATTCTATAAACTAGTGGATTAATAGCATGCAGAAAAAAAGAATGGGGGAATCCCTTAAGATTTATTGTCCTCCTTCTTCCCCAAGAGGACATTCACCCAGTCTTTTTCTAGGAAGTCAAAACACAGCTTGGAGTCCTCCTTGGGTAGGTCCCCTTCGGCATCCTTCAACACGCATAGAGTGGTAGCCGCCAGATGAGTGACTTTAACTATAAACTTGGTTAATAGTCCCATTCTTCCCTCTAGTTCTTGAATTCTCTCCCATGGCTCATTACCATCCTTACCCAAAATTCTTGGATGTTTTTCCCTGCTAGGCTGGGTATCCTACACAACAAGGGGGTTAGTGGCCTTTTTAGAACCTGCTTTAATAGGGGAGGAGATCGTAATGGAGGAAGGCATCATGTCCACTATTTCAGGGAATTGATCCTTTGTTAGGTCCACACACCTGGGCACAACTATCACTAAGACATGCAACACCTCCTTATTCTCCTTGTCATTACCCGAGATTGACCTAGAGGAATTAAAAATCTCCTCTTCAACCTCCTGCATTCCTCCCTCTCCAAAGTTAATAGTTTTCTCCTTCATTCTTCTTTTGTGGTAGCCTGAATCCTCATAATCTAATTCCTCCTCCTGCAAGGCTCCCTCCCTTAACTTTCTCTTAGCCTGAGACTTAGCCCCCCTTCTCATTTTATCTTTCACATCAACAATAGTATCTTCAAGATCATGCAACAAGAAGAAGGGAAGTGAAAGAAAATCATGGTGTCCGAAATGATTAAGAAGAGGAAAGTGGTAGTAGTAGAAAACTCCATACCTTCCTTCTAGGGTAAGATATTTCATTAGAATCAGGCAAACCTCATTCCATATGTCAAGTAGTTTTTCCCTCATGAAACTGCCTCTATGCCAAACTAGTTCCTCACCTTCCTTGAAAAAACATTGCAAACTAGTTTTGCTAGTCATCCATGTCACATTTTTCCATTTTCTTCCCCTCATCACCATGCCCATTTCCATAGCAATCACCTCCTCCAAAATGTGAAATGAGATACCATTAATTGTCACCTTGTGATTCTCCCATGTGTTAACAAACTACATAGAATAATTCTCATTGTGACTATTGAAAGTCTCCATGAATGAGACAAAACCACCCTCTCTTAGAATGTACTAGACCAAGGTCTTCCTCACACTATCATCAATCATAGCTAGTTCAATGCACAATAGATCACCTCCCATCTCTATAATTTTTGCCTATCCTCTCTCTATTCAAATCCCAGTCCCTAAAAAATACTTCACTCTTAGAAAGATAAACCCTTAAACAGGGATGATATTTACAATTAATAGTAATAATGGAACCTACCAAATTGGTGAGAAAGATCACAAGTTGGCTACCATGATCTTTACCCCAATCGTTTCCATCATTCCCAACAGGCCATAAATCTATTAAAAAAAAAATCTTTTTTCTACACAGCATATGATGATCCATAAAGGGAAATGAATAAAAAATCCCCCATTTCAAACTTCCAGTTTTTGGGCCATGAGTTATAATTATTGCCTACACTCAAGCCTTTTCTCCTTACCACATAAGCATCAAGTACATTTCTCCCCGCTAGTTTAAAAAAATTACACAAAGTAACTAGCTAGGATTCAACATTATTTATTTCTTTATTCACTATCTCCCTCACCAAATTTGGAAAAGTGTTCAAATTCCTCCAACCTCTTAGCCCATCCAGTTTTAAGCCAATCACTGCCATACCATCAAATGCACTATTTTCCTCCCAAAAAAAGTGATTCAAATAAAATCTAATGAGGGTGGCTAATAGGTACTTGATATCATCAATAATACTTTTCATAGCCCATCCCTCCCCTATATTACCTTTAACTATCTCAATAATGACTTTAGAATCACCTTCAACTTGCACATCCCACCATCCCATGCTCAAGACAAACTTTAATCCTAGTATAGAGCCATCACTTTTGCAACATTATTTGAAACTTTCCCTAATGGACCAACATAAGCCAACAACATCCTTCCCTTACAGTCCCTAAAAATACCTCCCCTTGCCAATCCCTCCTTTCTCGCAACACCATTAAAATTAAGTCTGACTCAGTTAGCAGGCGGGGGTTTCCATCGAGTTCTCTTTCTAGCCATAAGATTAGAGTTGTCAGTCTCCATAATGCCATCCATCAATGACTAGCACTTCACAATTCTAATCTCCACAGTAGAAGGGGGAACACAAGTTTTCTCCAATTGCTACATCTTATGTTATCAACTATCAATTTGGAGACCATATCAACCATGACCTTCACTTCCCTTTCCTCATTTTTGAACACCCTATTATTTTTCTCCTTCCCAATACCCCAACACACCTGGTGGGAATAATCTTCCACAAATTGATAAGCAAGGGGTGGGTGAAGGGGCCCTATCAATTCACCAAATGCCCCACGTCTACATTGAACACCCAATTCACCTCAAACTTCTAGAGGATTTTCCCCCACACCTTAGAAGAAAAGCTGCAATGTAGGAATAGGTGGTTGATGCTCTCTTCCTCCCTCTTACACATACGACATTGGTTAGGTAATTGGAACCTCCACTTTCTCAAATTGTCAATCATGAGAATTTTCCCATGGATAGTGGTCCACTAGAAAATGTTGATTTTTGGGATTAAATGGTTAAACCAAACATCTCCCTAGTCATTAGGTTCAAGAGATTTATCAAACATTAACTTGTATGTAGATTTAACCGAGAACTCCCCAGCCGAGGTGGCCCTCCAAATGAACTCATCAGTCCTATCTCTTCTCAGGATCTTGTACTCTTCCAACAAAGAATTCAACTCATTAGTCAGGGCCCTTCCTATCAATTCATTTCATTGCAACCTCATCTTCTTCTATTTTCTTCTTGGGCCAATATAATCCACAACCATTCTACCCCCCATGTCTTGGAGGTTATATCGAAGAGACCCAAACTTTGTTCTTGACAAAGGTTTATCTGTAAGCCATGGATACTCCTAGAAATTGATCTAGTTACCATTCCCCACAAGCCACCTTAGTCCCTCCATTAGAAGGGTTCTATTTCTCATGATGTTAACCTAGATATTAGAGCCCATAGGAAGATCATTTCTCAAGGTACAATGAGGGAAATTAATGAATACTTTGTTATACTAATCAATGATGAATGATGCTCACTTCTATTAACAAATTTTGAATGACACTTGCTTTTATCAATAAGTGATGAATGATGTGAAATTTTTTAATCAAAAGAATTCATAAATAGTGAGATATTTTCAATCTAGAGGAACAATAGAGAAATATAGAAAAATATTAGAGAAATTACAATCACCTTGTGATAAGTTTCAACAATGCTCCCTAGAGTGGGTTTCTACCAAAGGATACTCTATTTCAACTCCTCATCCTTTTCTATCTTTTGAGCATGCTCAAAAGAATTTTCAACATTATCTCCATAGTCTCCAAACTATCCTAACCCTTAAACATCATTTTATCAAATTGATCTCTAGTGAGATGGACTTTAAGCCTAAATCATCTATTCTTGATAATATTAATGTTCTCAAATAGATCATACTTCATGACAGAGATATAAAAAGTAGATCTATGCACCAAAATCATACAAAAAGGGATATATATAAGAAAAGGGAGCATAACAAACACATGAAAAAGGACAATATATATCAAAAACCAATACATTACAAATACATGCAAAAAGAGGATGATGCCATATAGAAAGCATGCTAAGGGAGATCTAGGAGACTTAACTAATGAGCAATGTCCTCAAAATTGAGATTAAGTGCAACTTTTTATGCCTTAATGGCTTGAGATATATGTTTAATCATCATTTGACACAAAACTCTTTATCCATACAACACCCAATAAATTATGTATTTATTCTAATGCAGAGTTATTATTTATTTTTTTGGACAATAATTTTATTTTTATTGGAATTCTTTTATCATAAGTTCATTGGAAAACCTTATTTCATAATTGACAGGATACAGCAAGAAAAGCTTCTTATGAAAGTATGATACAAATCTTTTTGCCAATGAAAATTTGGTGTGTATTGGACATATAGGTTTAGAGAATAAACTATAGATGGACACTAAGCCTCCTACTAGAAACTAAGGAATGTAGGAAATAAATACATAAAAAACTTTAGTTATGGGAGAGGACATTCTTGGAGATCGTAGGGCCTACTTTAGATAAACAAGTAAAATTTTCTAGAAGTATAATCCTATTACTCTATTCCAATTCATTGATTTCATTATCTAGCCACATCTCACTTTGTGAATATTTCGATTGATTTGAATACCCTTTTTCATTTTATTTTACCTCCATATGAAAAATTTTGTTGATTCTCAAATATGAGCTTTATATTTAATAGAAAATTGACTATAGTGAATTTCCTCATTCATTTATTTGCATGCTGATGTACAAAATTTGCAACATAAACCAATATGGACTTCTAGTCCCATCTATGATAGTAAGGTCTCTCTCCTTTCCTAATTCAACAACACCTTGTGAAATGTTCCTCCAAATACTCACAACCTAATTCAAATCTTCTTTAAATGATTCAAATACAAAACTTGATCAGAGTCAACCTCTAATTGTCTTAATGGATAATTGGTTACTACATACTGTCCTTTTCATTTGTGTTTCCATATCCTAAAGTCTCATTACTCTCACACAATCCTTCACATAGAAACTTTCTTCACAAGTTCACACCTATCCACTTTCCAAAACTAATTAGGATATCTTTCTAATATTTCCAATTACATATTCTATCCACAAGCTAGACTTTCACCATGCCTAACCACTACTATCAACTCACTTGATAATGTATGACTATCTCCCTCTTACATATTCCAACAACCTAAATGTACACTCTTCTATAGATCAATGACTTGGCTCAAACACTCTACACCTTGACCAAATCACTCGAAATCAAAACTCAAAACTTGACATTTGAACAACATAACAATTTCAAGTTCTCATGATGAGAGTAATCTTGCACACTATCTAGGCAGTCACATCTAATACCCTTACCTTTGTGTCACCTTCATCCAAAATATTGGAAGACTATGTTTACCCTTTCCTCATGCCTTTCCTACACTCAACTCACTTTTCATACCCTACACAATAACAATAAACATAAAATATAGAGAAATTACCAATCTGTTATCATGTCTGATAGCTAACCAACCTTGTCAAATACACTTCCCTGGTATTATCCTAAGGCTTAAAAACCCCTACAAGTACTTCCAATTACTTAAGCCACTTTTCCTTTGATCTTCCTTAGTATTTAAGTCCCACTTCATATATTAACGGTAGACAAATCACTCTATCACCTTGTGAAAACCAAAATGTTTTCTCTTTGTGACTACCACTAAGGACTTCTAGTCCTATATCTAATAGTGATCTCTCTATCACTTCATACTATTCTCTTCATTTTTTGTTGCATCTCCCCAAGTCTGATCAGTAACACAATCCTTCACATAGCAACTTGATCCATAGTTCACACCCTATTCTCTTCATAAAACCAACTAGGACATCTATGTGACCCTTCCAATTACATATTACATCCAAAAGATAGACTTTCTATTGACATTAAGGTCAAATTGTCTATCAATGAATCAACAATTAGTTAAATAGTCAAATGGTTGCAGTGTCTACTAAGCACCTAATTTAGTTTGTAGCGTTTGCCAAGCTACATAGTGTTTACTAAGCTTCATGGAGTATGTATAGTGAAAACTAAGCATAGTAAAGGCTACCAAGCTATTTAGTAGAAGTGAAGAAAATCATAGTGTTAACCAAGCTTTGGTATAATACCAAGTTGTACTATATCTACCAAGCTCATTGTGTTAATGATGTAAATCTAGCATTGACCAAGTCATGTAGTGTCAACCAAGTGATTCAGTAGCTACTAAGTTTATTAGTATTCACTGAGGCACATAGTGTTGACCAAGTTCAAGCTACTTGGAAGTGATTAGTATGGACTGAGCTTCAAGTTCAACCAAGTGCCAAATTTTTTTGAGCATTGACAGTGTTTACCATGTATCAAAACATCACCATGTTTATCTTTAGAACCTAAAAAATAGCAGTTAGGCTAACTTTGTGAATTATGATGAATTTTTTATTGTAGCATACTCCAGTACATTATTCCTTGGATTGGTATATATGTAGTGTATTGTATCATATCCTTGTATATAATTGAAGAATATTATGAAGTATATGAGTGTGAATTAAAGGCTACAAGAAGTAAAAGGGGTAGTAGAGATTTATCTATCACAACCAGGTGATCATTGTAATACAAGGAATCTCATTTAGAAAATCATAGTTGGAGATTAGAGATCAGCCACTCATTCATTCTAACAAGTGCATCAGTCAAATCCTTTAATAGTGTAGACTTAATAGTATTTTGCTAAATCTCCTAATAGAGTACATACTTCATTGCATGTTTGTAAATCCTTTAACAAGGTCAACCTCATAATCTTTATTGGTCCTAAAATGGTAGATCACTAGAATTTGTCAATTTTAAGGCTTAATAGGTTAACTTTATGCTACAATACTAAAGTGTGTAGGTATCATCCCCATCCCAGTTTTACTTTCTATTTGGAAGGTTTCTGGGTCACCATATCTTGTGTCAAATTATTATGAATATTTTATTTATTTCATTCTTTCATAAATGCAATTGGATTAGAATAATAAATGAAGGTTTAATTGGTGAAATAAGGTAAAGTTTTACTAGTTCTTGATTCACCCTTCCCCTCTCAATAACCTAGCCTACCTTATATTTCAAAAAATTAGTATCAAAGCTTTTGGTTCTGACATCAAAAGTTTACCAACTTGAGATAAGATCAGAGGCAATGGAGGTATACAGGCTAGATAAGGCTATTAAGAATAAAATGTTGGATATGGAATTAGCTATTGGACAACTCAAAAAATAATAGGAACAACTTTCTCAATCATTGAAAAGAGGAAAAGATCTTGTAGTAAAAATGGATGAAAATTTGTTCATTGAAGAAAGAATTGAGGACTTATGTGCAGAAACAAATTTAGATGAATCTAATGTAGCAATAAAAGATCTATTAGAAAAGAATTCCAATCTTCAAGAAGAAGTCAAAAAGCCGAAAAGAGAGCAATAAATTCAATCACTTAGATTATGTGAAGTCATGGAAGAAAAAGACAAAGCCAAAGAAGAAATAGAACAAAAGGACAATAATATTCAACAACTATCCCTTTAGCAAAAAGATTTTGTTGATCAACTCACTAGTGCAAATGAAGAGCTTATCAATCCAAGGGTAGAGAATGAAAGACTGCAGGATGATCTTAGCATTGTAAAGAAAACTAGTAAAAGAATGATAAAATCTTAGGAAAGCATTAAATAGGTGAATGAGAAAAATTAGTATAGACATAATGGCAAAGCTGAAAAAGGATATATAAAAGAAGGTGAATCATTTCAGAAAGGAGCTCAAAAGAAAAAAATGCCTACTTACAATCATTGTGGTAAGATAGATCATATGTCAAATAAATATTGGAGCAATGGAAAAGAAAAATTCAATGGAAAGTACTATAGTTGCAACAAGAATGGTCATAGAGCAAGTGAATGTACAAATAAACCTAAGTTTGAAGGAAAGTGTCACAACTCCAAGAAACAAGGACACAAATATTTAGAGTGAAAAACCAAGAAGTGGAACCTAATAGAACAAATTATGAAAGCAATATTTGGATGGGACTACAACATATGGTGTAGATGTCACTACTATGCTGAGTTTGGGCACATTGGAGAAAACTATGTGAAACATCATATGATGAAAAGAGATACTATAAAAAGATGTTTTATTTGTATAGAACTTGGACATCTTGCCAAGAACTATATGAACATATGTAGAATTGAAGATGAAAACAAAGCTAAGGTTGACAACATCAGAAAATAAATGAGGTAGCAATGGGTACCAAAATCTCTAGAGGATGCAAATCAAAGTCCTAAAGTTATTAACACCCAAGTCAATGAGTTGGGTGGCTTAATAATTTCAACTTAGTTTCCTATGGAGACCACTAGAATTTTCATTTAGAAGAATTAATCTAACATTAGTTCTAGCTAGAAAAATGAAAGATCCATATCAACATTTTAGATGCACAAGGATCAACAAGCAATGATGGAAATTCAAGACCTTACCGAGCTAGGTCAGGTCGCAAGACCTTACCAAGTGATGGTGACTCTACCAAGTTGTGAATGTATCCTGAGCATTAAAATAAAAACTAAGTGGAGGATAGTCTATCACCAAGTGACTATGAACTACAATGCATTAAATGGTGATTGAAAAGAAGAATTTCATTAAAAGAAAGAAATGAATTACATTATTTCATCACAAATTTTAATGAGCACAAAGAAAAGAACGAATTCAGAGCCCCTGAGTGATTTGAGTATTTTTTGTTGAAGATTTATCACATTTAAAGAAACCTTGTCAAGCAATGACATCATCAAGTAGAAAAGTAAAGAAATGTTTTGAAATGTTGGTTCATGGAGTCGAATGCAAGGTAGCTAATTTCAAGTTGAGTCCAGAAATTAATAAGTTATGTTTGAATGGTGTATTAAAACTTGAGCATCAACATTTGGAAACAAAGGGACTTTCAAGTCAAATGGATTAGGCTTATCCTAAGTCAAGTTCATAATTGAAAATTATGGTTGAACCAACCTATTTAGATTACAAAGAAAATGATTCACAGAATCACTAGACTACCAATGTTAAACAAACAAAAGATGACCAAAACCATGGGTCGAGTAGAACTAACCAAGAAGACTCTTGTTGAGTGGGATGGAAGAGGCATGAAGTTTAATGGCATGATAAAAATGGAGCTGAAGTTTAGAATACATGTTATTCCTCACAAAATCTATAGCTCTAGTCAGTTAAATAACATCTGATGTAAAGTTGTTGATCTTCCATACAAGGTGGTAAAGAATAATCTATCCTTTGACCTTGCTGAGTTATTGTTGAACCAATTCAACAAGAACATGGAGAGCATTAGAGTGTCAAATAAAACCCATGTAAGTTCTATTTTGACATGTCTATTTTTCTTTGTTCAAACTTTTTTCCCTTCCAAAGGTTCTGTAGTGAGGAGAAAGGATATTCCATTTTTATATTAGATTAATGAGTATATGGGAGAAATGGGTGAAAATTTTGATAGCATCATGGATAATTATTTTGAAACATTTAAAGAAAAGGTGAAAAATAGATCTAGGAACCATAAAAGTCTTTTGGAAGACTATGAACAAGATATCTATTTCATGGTTGACAATGACAACGTTTATATTCAGATAGTCAGACCAAGAGCGGCATGGGTTAAGCCTCTAGAGTATGAAGTTAACATTGATGACATTGAGGATATTATAGAAGCACTATTGAATAAACTTGTGGATACTAAAGCCACCTATTTTGGAACATATGATGAGGCAAAACCAAGAATTGAGCTTGAGATCAAGCTACCTCAAGCAATAAACAAAGGGAGAAAAATGATAGAAAAGTTACTGAAGAACACCAAGAAAGCAAGTTATCCTCTCATGCTAATAGAAGAAAAAGGAGATGATGATGATGAAGAGGATAAAATAGAGGAATCTGAATATAAGAAGCAAGAGCTCCCAAAAAAAAGGGGAAGGTCATTATAACTAGACCTGCCAAATCCTCCCCCATTGCATTTATAAGAAGGGAAACCATATCCAAGAAGAAGTTGAAGATAGGTGAAGATGAAGCTAAACAAATTATCTTTAGAATATTTGCACCTACACTTCAAGAAAAATTGAAAATGATAGAAGAAGGATTTGGCATGAAAAACTTTAAGTCTCTTAAGTATGAGACCATAGATGTAGAAAAGAAAAAAAATATGGATGATATGCTTATGAAAAAGTTGGGAAAATTGAAGTATTCATCAAATAAGCTTGCAGAAAAATTTCATTATGAACTTTTATAGGTGATTAAACCTAGATAGGAAAGGGAAATGAAGCCTGTCAAGGACATCTTTGAACAATCTTTGAAGCAACTCTAGTCGAGTCTCAATGAAAAGGATGTAAAGGAATCCTTGAAGCAAAATGGGAAGAATTTCACTCTCAAATTCAATATGTGTATGATATTGCTTGAGGATATTGAATTTGTGGTAACATCAACTACTACCATATGGAAGAACATCTATGGGTTGCACAAACCCAGTGACTTTGTGGTACATGTTCATGACAAGGATGATTAAGATGAGGAAGAATAAGTGGAAATAAAGATGATAAGTTAGATGATGTCAACCTTGATGATGAGGAGGAAGAACATGAAACTACTAGAGGAAGCCTTCTAGAGATGCAAAACATTGAGGAAATAGATGCAATGAAAATTGCAGTAGTAGTCATGGCTTCATTTCCTTACTCTCCAAGAAAAGCATTAGTGCAATCAAGCTAAAAGAAAGCTTCTACCAAGTTTGTTGTGGATACTACTATGACACCAAGCACCCAACCAAGATTTGGATCTATTCTGCCAAGTATTACACTTACTGAAGTGCCCAACACTTCATCTACCATGCAACAAGTTCCTCCATCATCATGATTAAACAAACTATAGCAAGGTATTATTGTTCTCAGTGCCATCTCTACATTTATTGCTATCCTTCTATTTCAACAATTGTTTCTATTCTGAGCATTACCATAGCTAGTGCAATGATAGTTGAGAACCATTCTAAATCGAGCACTGAAGTCTTAGACAAGCGTAAACAAATTATTTCTACCATTCAGTCGAGCACTAAAGTCTTAGATAAGTGTAGAAAAATTATTTCTACCATTCTAAAGGTTGAGGGAAAAGAAGAAGCAAAAGAAATTGATCTAGATGAGGATATAGTTATTTCAAATTGGGATATCTCTACCCTCACCCCTAATCAAATGGATACTCTAGTTGAACTATTGAAGAAGAAAGCTAAGAAAAAAAAGCTTAGAGAAGAAAAGAAGAAGAAAAATCAAGTCCTTGAGGACATAAAGAGCATATTTGTTGATGCTTTAAGTATTTAGGTTGATAGTGCACAACCTATTCTTGATCACCGAACTAAAATTGTCCACAAATTCAATAAGGATCTGAATGGACAAGAAAATATACTACAAAGAGCTAAAAGAAAGTTTGACAACAGAGTGTTAGAGAAAGTTGCACAAAAAATAGCAATAAATCAAGTAGAGTTATCTACTATTCTTATTTCACTGGAAACATCTATTAATAATGTTATCTCATTGGTTATCAAACTAAGTGACACATCTATCTTCACAAAGGAAATCAAGGATAAATTGTCCAAGATAGATGAATATATGAAGGAAAGTGCACACCAACTCTCACTTGACCCAAGTTATAGTTTTACATATTTCACAAAGATCATATATCTGACAAATCTATAGGCAGAATTATTGAAGGAAGAAGCCAAAATTAGGGCCACTCCTACAAAAATTAAAGGCATGATTCTTCAAAACATGGATGCATTTGCAAAAGCACATTGAACATGCAATATATCTCATCCATGATAACAACTTCTCCATAGATGACCACATGATGGAATTTTTAGCACAAGTTTAGATAGCCTTGCATACAAGGTATTACAAGATAATTGGGACAAGGCTATGGTACTAATTTTGAAGATACATTCTAATTTCTTATGACATTTTGGTATTAATATATAGATATTATTCACCTTTGGCATTTATGTCAAAAAGGGGGAGAAGTAAAAGACATTGTATATTGTATAAAGAGGGTAAAGATATTGAGAAAAGGAGGAGAAGCATACTATACTCTAGATATATGTATATAGAAGAGATATATATATGTATGGGGGACTAGTATAGTAATATGTAGATACATATACAAATAAGTAGATAATATCTCTACAAAACCAATTTTGAAAAATTAGAAAAATAAAGAATTCTACTTAGCAATAGCAGTAGGAAGTCAAAACCATGTTGAAGACTCAAAATAATGATAAAGGAAGGTTTTGACTTATAGTTTTGAATGTTCAAATTTTTGGTTTGATACATGTTTTGGTCACTAATGCCAAAGAGGGACATTGTTGACATTAAGGTCAATTTTTCTATCAGTAACTCAACACTTAGTCAAATGGTTGTAGTGCCTACCAAGCACCTCAACCAATTTGTAGTGTTTTCCAAGCTATAAAATGTTTATCAAGCTTCAGAGACCATGTATAGTGAAAATTGAGTGTAGCAGAGGCTACCAAGCCACTTAGTAGAAGTGAAGAAGATCATAGTGTTAACTAAGCTCTGGTATGTTAACCAATTTCTATTATATCTACCGAGATCATAGTGTTAACAATGTGAATCTAGTATTGATCGAGTCATGCAATGTCAATTGAGTGATTTTGCAACTATCAAATTTTTTAGTATTCACTAAGTCGCACAATGTTGACCAAGTTTGAGCTACTTGGAAGTGATTAGTATGAATGAGCTTCAAGTTCAACTGAGTGCCAGATTTTTTTGAGTGTTGATAATTTTTTATGTGTATTAGAATATCACCAAGTTTGTCTTCAAAATTGAAGTTACAACAGTTGGGCCAACTTTGTGAATTATAATAAAATTTGTATTGTAGCTAACTCTAGTAAATTGTTATTTGTATTGGTACATATGTCATGTAATGTATCATATCCATGTATGTAATTGAAGAAGATGAGGAAGTATTTGAGTGTGAATTAAAGGCTACAAGTAGTAAAAGGGGTAGCAAAGATTTATCTATCATAGCCAGGTGATCATTGTAATACAAGAAATCTCATTTAGAAAATCAAAGTTGTAGATTAGAGATCAGCCACTAGTTCATCCTAATAGATGCATCAGTCAAATCCTTTAATAGGATAGACTTAATAATCATTTGATAAATCTTTTAATAGAGTGTATAATTCATTGTATGTTTTGTAAATCCTTTAACAAGGTGGACCTCATAGTCCTTATTACTCCTAAAAAGGAAAATCACCAAAAGTGGTCAATTGTAAGCCTGGACAAGTTAACTTTATATTGCAATACTAAATCTTGAGGGTATCATCCCCACCATAGTTTTATTTTCTATTTGGAAAGTTTCTAGGTTACCATATCTTGTGTCAAAGTTTTATGAATGTTTTATTGCTTTCATACATGCAATTAGATCAGAATAATATATGGAGGTTTAATTGGTGAAATAAGATAAAGTTTTATTAGTTCCTAATTCACCCCTCCCCTCTTATTAACCTAGCCTATCTTATATTTCCAACACTTTCACCATACCTTACCACTATTATCAACTCATTTGATAGCTTGTGGTTGTCTCTCTCTTACATATTCCAACACCCCCAATGCACTCTTCTATAGATCATTGATTTGTCTCTACCAGCATACACCTTGACCAAACCACTAAAATGGAAACTCCTAACTTGATTTTTGAACAATGGAATAATCAATTATTATCATGATGATAGTAGCCTTGCACATTATCTAGAGAGTCACATCTAACACCCTTATCTTTGTGTCACCTTCATCCTAAGTATTGGAATGCTATGTTTACATTTTCCTCATGTCTTTCCCACACTCTACTCACTTTATATACCCTACACTATATTATTACACATAAAATAGAAACAACTCTTCAATATGTTGCTATATTTGATAGTCAACTAACATTATCAAATAAAATTTCCTAACATTAAATCAAAAGGCTTACAAACCTATCCAAGTACTTTCAATCACAAAAGACACTTCTCCTTTAATCTTCCTTGGTATCCAAGTCCCACCTCATCTATTAATAGTGGGAAACACCCTCTATCTCCTTGTGACAACAACAATCCTTCCTCTTGGTGACTTTCATAGTCAATGGTTCACCATTTTTCATTATGTGAAAAAATTGCATGGTTATCCATGTCAAATAAAGGAAAACTAAAATATTTTAGACCTCTAGTTACCCTAGTTAAGGGATTTACTAGTTTTCAAAACAATTAATAGATCTATAAATATAAGATGCCAAATGAGATGGTCCAATACCCAAAATGATCTTAAAACATCCATGTATCTTTCACACATGACAATCCTTCATAGCATTAATGTTTTTATAGTAGAAATGTGAAAATAAGTCAAGTATTATAGAGTGGAAGATATAAAATGCATGAAGAATAATATTTTATTCAATTCCAACTTTCCTTACATCAACCATAGTTTATGCAACCAACTTGTTATTGACCTACACACTAGTCCAAATAATTTCTTTTCAATCATTTCATTTTCCTTTGCAAACCTAGCACGAATATTGAAGAGGCTAATGTAATACGTAAGGAGATTTTGAAAAGTTTCCTTTATGAGTTGAAGCTTCCCATATTGGCTAAGAAGGGACACTTTCCAACAAGAAAGTATTATGTTAAATTTGTTAACTAGAGAGAAGTGGAAGGTCTCAGGGGGTTTCATACCAAGAGGAAGACCAGCATAGGAAGTTGGAAGACTATTAATAATACACCCCAAGATTCTCATTTGATATTTAGTTATATTCCTAGAAGACTTTTGATATATTATACAGATATTTTCTCCTAGTTGACTATCTTCCTAGTAGAAGAAGTATAGAACTTGATAGAATCTTTAGAAACCTATTTAACCTAGATTGATGGGAGGCCCATGACTATTGTTTCATCAAAAAATTTATTTTCATAACGCACTATGTTCATAGAGGATAGCCTCAAACCCAATAATGAACTATCCATTAGTTTATACATAATAAACCTCCCTAGAGTTTTAGCCGTTATGGTGAAAAGAATAGGGGAAAGGAGATGTCCTTAACAAAGGCCTCTAGATAATATTAAAAAAATAGAAGAAGAACCGTTAACAATAACTAAAGTAGAAGTACTAATGAGATATCTTATGAACTAGATGAATCCATCACATAATCCAAAATCTCTATGAATTTTTTATTCAAAACCCCAGTGAACCTAATCATAAGATTTAAAAAAAAACCATCTTGAGAAGAAACCCATCATTAGTGGAATTCTAAGGTGAATGGATCACTTCATGCAATTTAATGATAGAATTCATAACTCTTATACCAAGTAAAAAGCTATTATTCCAAGGGGAAATAATCAAGGGGATAGTAGCAAGAAATCACAAAGTAAGAACTTTAGAGAGGATTTTATAGATAGAGTTGCATAAGTTGATGGGCCTAGAAGAATCCATGGTGTCAACCCCAAAATTTTGGTGAATTAGAATAATATGAGTTGCATTTGTCTCTTTAAATAAATTTCTTGATCTAAATAATTCCTTAACATCATCACAAACATTAAGACTGACCACTCCCAGATAGACCTAAAATAAGAACATAGGGAAGTCATTATAGCAAGGGTATTTGTCACATTCAAAATAGAATACTACTTTCTTTATTTCCTTGAAAATAAGAATAGACTCCAAAGAATTATTACCCCTTTCATCCAAAAAAGGGGGACTACATCGATGATCTTATGTTGAAAAACTCATTAAGATTCCTATCCTTGGTTAGTAGTAAGGAGAAAAGATCAACAAGTGCTTCCCATATATCATTATCATCCTTTAGTCCATTATCCCTAAAAACAATACTAGAAATCCTATTGGCATCATTCTACTTTGTAGTAGTTATATGAAAAATATAGTATTCCTATATCTAGACTTGAACCATAAATTCCTCAATCTTTGTCTCCAATACAATTCCTCTTTGGCCATAATATCATGATATTTGGCCATAATATCATGATATTTGGCCATAATATCATGATATTTGACTATAATATCCTTTTCTTTTTCTCTATTATCCTAAATGACCCCATCACTTTCAATAGACATTTGGATAATATGAAGCTATACCTAAATAGATAACTTATATTGAAATATGTTACCAAAAACCTCTTGGTTGCATACTTTCATTATTTCCTTCACAAAATGAAGTTTCTTAGTCACCCCAAACATTGTCAAACCATTAATATTTAGTACCCACAACTCTTTAATTTAAATCACAATATAAGAGTGTTGCATCCACATTCTCTAAAATCTAAAAGGGAGTTAGCCACAAAGAAAATGGGAAAATGATTAAACCAATCTTATAAATACAAGATAAGAAACAACAAAACTTTTTAATTCATTCACATGAGATTAGCCCTTTATGCAATCTAAATGGAATGAGCTCCTAGCCAATTTGATGGTTTTACCAAGTGAAGTTATCCCCCTTAACATGCATATCCATCAAAGATTTTTTGTTAATAAAATGCATCAAATCTAATCTACCATTCAAGTGTGACTGGAAATCAATCCATCCAAACTTATCACTATCTTTAAGAACAAAATTTAAATCTCCCATTATCATTCAAGGCTTGCTCAAAAATTAAAATCTATATCTCTCCAATATTTGCAAATACTTGAATCTTTTAGCTTTATAATTGGGAGCATAAATATTTGAAAGGACCAAAAAAGAATTTATCCCAAATATAATTTAATATAATATAGAAAAGATTAACATAAGAGATAAAAAAATCACCTTGCACAAAACTCTCATTCCAAACAAACTATTGCACCTCCAAAAGCACATCCTGGACAATAACCCACAACTTTTCCATTTTGAACATGTGAGATTTGTCTCAACTTTTTCTTTCAAAATTTGGGTTTCTTGAATCAAAATTGCACCAGGTCTATGATCCTGAATAACATTCCTAATAATATCATATTTGTAAGATACATTTTGTTTCCTAATATTGCAAGAGATAATCTTCATTTATTACCTTGAGAACAAACATCCTTGATGGTGAGTTACTCTCCTTATGTAATTTTTTGTCTACTAACATAATTTCTAACATCCTTTTTGGACTTTCTCCTAGGTCTACACTTTTTTCCACTAGCATCCACATTTAGGGTATTACATACAACCATATTTTTGAATGTTGGTATGGGGGATTTATTTTTCATTGTCCTACTCACTGAATACCACTAGAGAGCCTTACCTTGATCAAAGAGGAATTCATCAACATACCTATTGGCCTCATTTACTTCCATAGATCTAGAAAAATGTATTTCTAGAAAAGAAGCTATATCATCATTACGATAATAAGGGGAAGACATAGGGAACCAAAAGGAACCCTCTAAAATGATGTAATGTTAAGCATCTTCAACAAGATTGTCAACCCTTAACCTTGTTAGAATAACTTGGGCAATCCTTTTTGGACTATGAGATGTAAGGGCTAAAATAGGGCCTAAGGAGCTAGTTAGTACCAACAACATGTTTCCTTTATTTTCTAAACCTCTCCTCTTATACTTTTCAAATGTAGCAACATCCCCTTCCTCTAGATTATTATCAAGCACCTTTTGATCTTTACTAAAGGAAAAGATCTTGCAATAGTAAAAATCAAGTTTTTTCAAGGAATCAAAAGATCAACAAAAAAAAATATAAGTCCTCCCAAGAATGAACACTCTCAACCTTAATCTAGTCACGATCCAAGCTAGTTTGAGAAGGAAGAGAGGAACACCCACTCTAAGGTTCCAAATATTTTCCCTACAGACCCATAGGAGATGTTCCCACATGCCTGCCAAAACTTTTTTGGGTGCTATTATCGTGACTATTCCATTTTTCCTACACTTCTTGGTGGGTAAAGACTTCATTTTCCTTTTACATATTTATCTTCATATAAATCTTAGAATTTAGCTTCTTCACCTAGGGTTATTTCTTTTAAGGATTAGAATATATTGTTATAGAAGACTTAGCCATAGAAGACTTTACTTTAGCCTTCCTTATTTGTTTTGGAAGTTATTAGCCATGTGTCTTTTCTTGTTGTATATAAAGAAAGAAAATGGGGTAATTCAAATTAATATCTTGCATAAACTTCCCCACATAAGAGTTGATTTTTATAGTAAATGGGACATTCTCAAATTTACAAATTTTAACAAAAATACTAGTAAAAAAAACTTTAAACTTGGCCACCATCATATGGTCAATAGAAAGGACATCCCCATAAAATGAATCCAATGATCCCTTAATTACTTATCATTCTATAACTCTAGAGGAATGCTAGAGAGATGCACCCAAACAAGGTCCAAACAAAATAAATTATATATACTTTGGTGACCTTTTTTTGAAGTCTAGGTCCATTTTTCAAAAAACCCATAGGATTCCATAAAGAAAATAATCACAATCCTTCTTGGTAGAGAAAAAAAATGGACAGGAAACAATTTGGGAGAGGAGAAATCTCAATATTATCTTTCAAATGCCATATTTTCTTCATAAAGGACTTAATATCCTCAATATTATTTCTAGCTCCCAATAATTTACATATTATAATGAATTCCATGGAAACAATTGCATGACCGATTGGGGGCTAGTGAAAAGAATAGAATACTTGGCATTTAGATATCCAAAACTAACCATAATGTCTTGAAAAGGAGAATTCCTATGTATTTCAATGCCAAATAGCATTGACAATTTCTTAGATTCCTCCCCTTCCTTCTTGAATTTAGATTTCTATTTTAGGTCACATAGTATAGGAACTTCCTATGACTATGAGACAAAAGAAGGGCACCCACTTAAAGCATCCCCAATTCTCTTACTACCTTTTGGGGCATTTGTATTCACAGAATATACCCCTATCCCTAGATCTAACCTAGCAACATACATGTTGGATGCAAAATTTCAGCCATCATTATTCTTCTAATTCAAAATCCCCATTTAAATTCAAATTGTAGGTCAATATGTTGTCACTAGGATGGATAGAAAAAAAAAATTCATAAGATCTCATATATTAAATATCAAGAAATTCCTATATCCAGAGGTAACTCTATTTGTTAAGAATTAGGTTTAAGTTTATAAGGATTTAAAAGGGTCCTGTCATTTTAATTTGAAGCTTCATATGATACCCCTTTAATAGTATATCCCTTTTTATATGTTACTATACAAAATCCACTACTTGATATTACATATTCCTCCTCTTATTATCTATATAATCCTTTTATTTGATGCCTGTTTGTTGAAGTATCTCCTTCAACCTCGATAATGCACCTCCTTGATGGTTATTGTGAAACTTTCCCCTAAAGAAAATATCTTTAGTTCTTGAGAAAATTCTATAAGTTACAAAAATCCCCTTTAATTCATTCTATAGATTATTAAGAAATGGACTCTTAATCCTTATAGGAAAATTATTCCTATGGAATAATTTTATCCCAAGTGATTATATTTCTTTTTCAAATATCCTAGTTGGCTCTTGAATGAATTTTTTTCCACTTCAGCTCAACCACCTATTTGAGGATAGTAGAAAGAACTAAAAGAAAAATCAATTCCCAATTTCCTCTGCAATGCTTTCCAAAATTGACCTAGAAACTTCACATCCATATTTGAGATTATAGTAGAAAGAAGTCCATGAATCCTTATCACCCATCTATTTGAGGATAGTAGGAAGAACTAAAAGAAAAATTAATCCCCAATTTCCTCCACAATAATTTCCAAAACTGACCTATAAACTTCACATCCATATCTAAAAATATATTACAAGTAAGTCCACAAATCCTTACCATTTCTCTATAAAATATGTCTACTATTTGAGATGCATCATTAGAACACATTATCATATCATCAAATGAGTTAGTTTACTAAATATATCCACCATAATAAAGACACTATCAGAACCCTTTTGTTTTATTAGAAGTGCCATTACAAAGTCTATACTTACATTATGTCATGGTCTAGTAGGAATAGTCAATGGTTGACACAACCCTATATTAGTGGTTATCGTATTTTCCCTTGACCAACCATATATGTCTCCACATATTTCCTAGCATAATTCTTTATCTTGGGCCAAAAGTTTTACCTTCTTACATTTTCAAGTGTATTGTCCAACCAAAAGTGACCACCTAGACTCCCAAAATGCTTCTCCTTAGTGATGTTCTCCCTCATTGAACATCGTGCATCACACAAGTAAATATCTTTAAATAGAAGACCCTCAAAATTGAGCAATATAAAAAGTCCACATTACATGCATTATAGAATTTATTATATACCTTATAAATTATATCATTGAAGTTCCCATCCCTTCATACATAGAATTCAAGGATTTTGTCGTTACACTCTATAATTGAATCTCTTAGATAATAATCACCCTCCTACTCAAGGAACATACTAATTTTTCACTTACTCCCATTTTTATTTGATGGTGAAGTTATAGGCTTGGATAGACTCCACCTACTTCATATACCTAATGATTAGCTTCTCCTAACTTTTTAGGAAACTTAAGGTTTAATTGTGAGGGTAAAAAATAAATTCCTTAGGAAAGATATAATGTCTCCACTTCTTACGGGCATCAACTGAAGCATACAACTAAAAGCCATGGCATGATTACTTTTTCTTAGCCTCATTTAATCTCTCATTTAAGAATTCTACTAGATCACCTTTATATCTCAATACCACCCTTATTCTCACATTACTAGCATCACGCTCAATTGTAAAAGAATTATTAAAATTGGGGGAAATAAGCATACATTATTGAGAAACTATAAGCCTTGAGGTTTGTAAAGCAATCATATGTTATAATGTGAAACTAACTAGTTTAGACAAATTTATAATTTAATACACCCCAAAACTATGAAATATAGTGTAAATTCCTTCCATGAGTGGTGCTCACTATGAATTATGTAGATCTCCTAGTATACATAAAATAATTTATTAACTTTTTCAAGTCAATATTCGCTATCACAATCTTATCCTTATTAACTAAAATTAATGTCTAGGATTGAAATTTTTAAATATATAGTTATAGTCATTATATCTGTTAAAGGATTTAATTAGTAATTGAAAAATAAATATTATTCACTCAAATTTCTTAGGTTAAAGACAATAAAAAACTTCATTGTGACTAACCCAATGATTAATGAGAAAACAAAACCAATTTTATAAAATATTAAGTAGTCCTATTAGATGGCATGATGAGAATTAATATAAGAAGATTATTAATTCTTATGACAATGGATCCAATAGGGTAACCCATTAAAAATTATAACTAATCATGTGACAGAATTAATCATAATGAATAATGGGGTTTAAATAACCAACTAAGAAAGAGTAATATTAATTTTATTATTACTCCTCACTCCTTGTTTGTGAAATTGAATTTTGATGGGGGTTCATGTGGAAACCTTGTGTTCTTTGGTCTTAGTTTTGTATTATGATATCATACTATAAGAAAATTACTATTGGGGCCTTTATTCCTATTACTGCCTTCTACAAACAACCAGGAAGAAGCCATTACACTGCTCTCGAGTCTCAAAGACTCCATTTGACAAATTTTCTTATTTGATCTTTGAAGGTGATTCTTTGATTATTATTCATGCTACCATTACCAAGGTCTCTTCAAATAGGAAGATACAATATATTCTATAACAACTATAGTCCATGTTGTGTAGCTTGGAAGATCTACTCATCTATCACATGTATTATGTGGGCCATGTCCTCGTTGACGTGTTTTCCAACTTGGCATGTGATGGTCATAATCTTTGGCTTTTTGAGGGCTCAAAAAATTTAGAGGACTTTTAGGCTATTTTGAACACACTTTGGCAAGATAAATTTAAATTCTTTAAATTTTCACTAGGTGTTGTTTGATAATGTTGCTAGTAGTATATCATACTTTCCCTTTTCCATTATTTTTGTTACACCTACAGGGATTTGTGCAAGGGAATTCAACGGTGTGTAAATCTTGCTAGCATTGTGGTGGCTTTTACTTTTCTCTTCATCTATGAATGTCTAATCATGGTCTACCTTCACAAAGCTTTCCTTCATAAGGCTTTGTTCATATTAATACTATATTGTCATATTTGGCTCTATGTCATTGGTTTAGGATTTTTTTCCTAGTTGATGAAGTCACATTATGTCTTTGAACAACTTTTGACTATTGTATTTGACTCTACATTTTATATCTAGCATATAGGATATATGCCTTTTGTTTTGAGAAAAAGTTACTTTTGTTATCTTAGGTGATGTTAGTTAGGCTTGAGTAGGAACAATGAGTTGCTAGCCTTGCGCACCTTGGTATCCCATTCTGTAAGGATACAATGGATAATATTAAGTTGTTAAACACATTAAACGCCTCATCTCAATAAGAGTATTTCTCAACACTATGTCATATAGATGGGCATGCAATAATACATTACTATCCTTATGGTAGCAAGTAAATGTGAGCTTTCATGTGATATACAACTTCCTTTGCTTGCAACTCACCTAGTTGTGTGTGTCTATAGTATTTGAAGGTCAATTTAGATGTCATTTGATGATTTCATTAAGATTGTATACCCTTTAGTGTGTATACATTTGTGTCAACCTCTCTAGTGTTGTGTAGCACACATTGTTATCTTTGTGAGTACAAAGAGAGGGATCGAGGGTGGTTGGGTTGTACGACCAACTACCATTTTGGTCTGGTTATAGGTATCATAAGTGTTAATCTCAATTTGGTTTTGACATATAAGTGACAATATACTTAAGTTTTTTACTTAGTTCATGTCGAACAAGCAATACATACTGAGCATAAGTTGTCAAATAGTATATGTTGAGCAATAGATATTTAGTATAACCTGAGTAACTAGTAAGTGTTGAATCACTCAAGTGTTGAGCTAATGATATGTGTTGAGCTATTTAGATGCCAAGTAACCAGCTATAGCATTCAAGTTGTAGTTCATGTCGAGCATTAGGGACTTCAAGTACTGAGTTACATAGTTTTAACATAGTATTTTGTAATGGCACAAAATTCTAAGTAAACTATTTTTGTGTTGAGTTAAGGATTGATTTACAATCTTTGTTGATAAGGACAAATCTTAATTATGAATCCCTATGCATTACATGCATCCAATCAGAAAAAAGGAAGGTTTAAGCAACAATATGGGTGAATCACTACTGTTGATTAATACCTAAGCCTATTTCACCTAGGTCTTCTTAAGGAAGACAAACTCTAAAATATATAAAAAAATGCTAAGGAGAATTAAAGAGAGTTTGCATGCACGAATAGAGCATTCATGGTGATTAAGGTGTTATGAATTGAGTTACATTGCAAAATCTATTAAAGGAGAACAAAGGAAAGGAATCAAAGGACAACAAAGATACATCTAATCAGAAAGGATCAAGTACACATTAGTATAAAGGTGATCTAACATCAACCAGCATAGTGCTAACCATAGGGTCATTTCTAAGACATTCTAATAGGTGAATCGATTAAATCTCCTAACAAAGTAGTCTTAACAAGCTATTGTAAATCCTTTAACAAGGTGCTTACTTCATTGTAAGTTAAAGTCATTTTACCAGGCACACTTTTAGCAGGGTGTTTAAATCATTTAATAGGGTAAGATCTAACAATCTTGTAAGCCTTTAATAGGGCAGACCTTTCATAGGGTAGATCATGTTTCATGGTCAAACATCGTAACCTTAATTAGAAACACTTTATTAGTGCAGTAGTGAAGAATTGTGGGTGTCATCCGCACCCCAATTTTACCTTCTCATTGGAGGGTTTCCAAGTAACCAAATATCTTGTGTCATACATGTGTTGAACATTTTAATTTCATGCTATGAATATATATGTTTAATTTGGTATTTCATCTTATATGCATAGATTGTGAGATGGATGTGTGGTGAATAGTTTTAGAAGTTGAAATTTTTAAGTGCTAATTCACCCCACACACCCCCTCCCCCCGCCAACCCTAGAGTTTACTTCCCTATTATATTTCCAGTAGTATGGTCCATATTAATAGTGAATAACATTTTAGAGTCAATATTTGTGGTATTGCATACATAATTCATCTCTTGTGTTGTATCATTTCATTGAAAACTTTTGGGTGTGTTTCCTCTTATTTTTAATATAAATTTATTCTGTAAGTAATTTTGATGCTAGTTTAGTGTGTATGATGGTATTCATAGCCCTTTATTTCATATCTTGTAGTTTTAGTACAATGGTATTTAATATGGTTATTTATATTGCATATTCATTTTATGATAGTAAAAGTCATAAATTAGAATGCATGCAGACATGTTTTGATGGTAAATATAAAGGCATTTGATGGCTTTTAATGTATTCATGCCTTTTTTGACATAGTTGAAGTGTTTAATACATCCTCACCTTTCCCTGATGCCCTATGAGGACTAATTTGACCCTATTATAACCTTAACTAAGTGTTTTGACCTTGAAGACACCTTTTATTCCAGTACATTTGCTAAATCTATTTGTACACATGTTAAATAATATTGTATATTCATGGTTAAAGTAAAATGGCACATATAAACTAGAACTTTTGTGACAAAAAGATGTTCCTCTAGGTCTGAGCATAAATGAATCATAGATTTGGACATTATTTACCCTTGCAAAAATTTTTATCCTATCACTACTTGATGATAGTCCTATATGATGTAGTCTTGCATACGGTACATGATAGTGAATCCCACACCCTTTGATTTTTATCTTTGATAGAAACTCTAACGCAAGATTGAAGGATTAAAAAAGGTTTGTCTCAGCACTCTTGTGTCCATATGAAAGTGGTCTTATCTTCATAGTCATGAGAGCCTTCAAAAAATACAGATCAAACCTTGTTTGTAAAATGCCAATTATGTTATACTTCTACATTGGTGGGTTAGTTATTATCAATACATCTCAAGTGCACAATCTATGGTTGCATTCACATTACTAATGCAATTAAATATACTAATGAAACAAAATAAAAAATAAAAAAATTGTGTTTATATGGTACATTGTTTCTACAAGGTTTCTTAGATGAGACATGACAATATCCATATTGGAAACAATAATTAACAAAATAGTATCAAAATTTATGCATAAATAATATTAGGATCCGTAAGGGAACATATACTACTAACATAATTATGTATTTTTTGATTTTTCTAACCCCTCATATCTTATAATTGTTAAATAAAACTACATATCAATTTCAATTAATTCTTCTTCTTTTGTGATTTTGAAGGAATGTATTTATTTCATCACCTTATTGATTTAATGTTTCTCAATAGTTATTAAGTCTACAAGTAGTGTAGATAGTGAGCAGAATAATAAATTATGATATTTTAACTTAAAGATAGAGGCTATTGAATTCATATTTAGACATTGTGATTGAAGTATAACAAATTTAAAATTTAAATAAACTTGTATATTCAAACATTTTTCTAATCTCTTGCACTCTCATTCATCATGACTCTGGATCACTATGTGTGATTCAAAAAGTTGTTGATAAAAAATTCTACACAATCAATTACTAGAATATTTTTTCATAACCATCGTAGGTCAATATATAGGTTAAAATTTATATATAATTTCTCAATTAAAAATAATAATTAGTGTTAAGACATAACATATAGGCATGTTGTTATCTAAATTGAGTTCTAGGTACTCAAACTTTAGGGATAGGCAATGGAAGACTTCTTAAGTAATTTTCTTCTATCTTTATTTAGTAATGATTGGAAGAAATTACAAAATATATGTTGTATAATTATTAAAATTGACTAAGGGATTTTTACCTAAATGATTATAAATTATGAACCATTAACATTATTGTCATTAAGATCCATTAAATACAATGTGTATTCATTATAATTAAAAGCACACTAGAACATGTTTAATTGAGCTAGGGCTTAATCATATGAGGATTTCACTTATATATTTTATTTTTAAAAAATGTAATATTTTCGATAACAATTATAATGTTTTGCAAGATTATGATAATATGTTAATAATTTTCTTTAAAAATTTAAGATTTTTCTACAGTTTTTTTTAATATTTTTTCCAAGTTTTGTAAAATATAATATTTTTTTTTGTATAATAATATAGGTATTTAAAAATATAAACATCACATATACACACTTTCATAAATATGTTTGATAAACTTGACACTGAATAATAAAAATAATAAAACATACAACATATAAACCAAAACGAACCAACACAAGGAGAATCAAGTGCACCAAATATAGTGGCATCAAATTTTTGGGTAATAAAGAATTCTTAGTAGCAAAAACAAAAATCCTTTTCAACTAAGGGAGTGCACTAGAAACTATTGTCATGGAGCATGGAGAAATAATAGCGATTGATGATTTAACTATTTCCTTGGGTTTTAAAACCATATGGATAAACTAGTTCAATTCAAAGGTTTCACTTAAAATATATTTAGATTGAAACTCTATTTGTCATTAGTTTCTATAAAACAATGTATGGTGTCATATGTTTGACAAAACCCTATGATATGCATGATTTTGATCAAACACCTAGAGAATGTTTTGCTAAAACTCTCTATTTTGTCAAACACATTTTTCATCTCTTTTTTATCTCCCATGTATTATTCCCTTTGTGGGTGAAAGTGTAAGCCACTATTGTGCGATCACCCTAAACCAAAAGGGATCATGTTCTAGGTGACACATTGAAGTGACCACCTTTTGACCTTTTGATACTTAAAAATCTCTACAGGAAGCTTGATTAGTACAAATAGTCAAATCACTAAATGCTCACTTGTTGAGTTACCAACTTGTATATGAATACAATAAGGAAACCCATTAAAATTCAATGTATATTATTTGCTCTGTAGTTGCACAACCTAGCATTATAGCTATTGTTACACTTCCATTAATTTGAAGCATCAAATGCTTTTTTGGGATTAATGGGATAAAATGTGCTTCAATAGGGTAGGGATGATGATAGAGTTGAGAAAAGAGGTCAAGCATTATCATGGAGGATTGGTGGTGAAATAACATATTTTATGATGCACCTCCTAACACAACCCTTTGTATTGTGCAAGGTGTTTCTAAACCTACATCTCAAAATCTCCCTATCTTAAAGAAAGTTTCCCTTCTATGAATTGATATTTTAACTACACATTGGTGTACTCCAATCCATAGTTTCTCCATCTACCATTTGTCATTTTCCCTAATCATCAAGAGTCATGAATGCATGTCACAAAATATTGTGAAAGTTACTACATGTTTAGAAACAAAGTATATGAAATACATAGATGATATGATATAGTGGAAAGCAACTAGTAGTTGAACACCCTAATTTCACACTTCTCAAAATCCTAGATGGAAAGTAAATCACTCCCAATTTTCTAACCAATGGTTATGTCAAATGGATTCTTATACATGTACAATTGATGTGGCATCACATAATTGATTATTTTTACAACTAAATTTACATTTCATTTAATTATAGATAGTCATGTAACAATAATAATTTAAAGTCTAATTTTTTATACAATGTTGTCAAAACAATTGAACATTAAATCAACTAAAATAAATATTAATTCAACATATATATATATATATATATATATATATATATATATATATATATATATATATATATATGTATGTCAAGGCAAAGTTTCAAAGAATAATAGCTTTAGGAGATAATTGGAAGAGAAATGTTAAATATACAATTGTTATTATTTTTTTTGACAATAATTAGGCTAGTCTTTTCATCTATGTGACCTCTTTTCTAATTAATGAATTTTTTTTGCCCTGATATGATGGTGATATTTATTACTTTTAGGGCGTGGTTATCCTCTCTACAAATTGCACCATTGACTAAATTTCTAAAAAAAGAAAACACAATAATTCTTTTCAAAATTTTCAACATTTGATCTTCATGATTTATATATTTTGTAATAAAAAACAACAAAAATTTTGTAAAAATTTCGCCAAAGAATCATATTTGACCCTTTTTTTTTTTGTCTTTAATTCATTTTGTATGAAAATTAGCGAGTGCCCTACTTTTATGCTTTAAATTTACCTTTTTTATTTCTGAAGTTGCAGAATAGTACTTGTTAATAGTACTATCACAGGAAAAACACTATAACATATAAACCATGGGTCGGGGTCCCCTCGGAGTGTACATTAATGATAATGCTGTGAAAAGAGAGGAAAACACAGTAAGTACTGAAAATGCAAAGATAAAGATAATGAGTAAGTGGTCTACCTATGTCGTTATGATAACATGAAGGGACATTATAAAGGACTGGACCCAACGTTTAAAAACTTGTTAATAAAAATACAGTACTATCTAGTTGTGTTCTCTATGACACGGAGCAGGCTAGCTCTGCATAAAAATAAACAGTGCATAGTTGTGTACCAGCTCCACTGGTTTATACGCCACTCAAATGTGTAAAATAGAGTCCAGATGTCTCCCCGACGGTCAACTATGCTTCATACATCAGGAGGTTTAAGTAAATACACAATATTGTCGAGCAGCGGTTGCGGAGCTTATCCCATAACGCCATGTTCTTGTTTGTACTAAAAATTAATAATAACTCTTACCAGATTTGGATACCCTTGCGTTATAGAAACCTAGCAAATACAGCGAGTAAAAAATTTAGAGTGTTGGCATCTGTTTTGGAGGATCAAGTGAATAGCTGGAAAGGTTAAGAGGCCACGATTTCCCACGAGAAAAAGATTGATCTACTCAATAAATCTGGAAACAATGTCATGGCAACGTCTTTCCAGCAAACGGCGAAGGGGCAATGTCTAAATAACAAATTCAGACATATATCTTAAAAAGAAATTGTAGATCAAGTTAATGATGTGGTGATATAGTGATTCATGGCCTTATGGATTGCTTTGTTCAATATTAATAAAAAAACTTACATCTATTCTTTTCCAAATTTATCTTAAATATTTTAATTTTTAATTTACTCTACAATGCAAGAGGCACATCGAACTTGATTAGACCATTTATTTTAAATTTGTTAAATAAACTGAAAATTTGAAAAAAATATAAATATAAATTTAATTTATTAATAAATGAAAGTAAATTATCTAATCATAATTTGTCTATTACATAGATATTTTGTATATAGTTTACTTCCAAATTTATATGTCTTGTCCAATTTTGATTTAAATAATGAATAATAAGGTTATTAACTTGTGGGAATCTATAGTTTGTCATGTTGGAGAAATTTTCTTTGGAAGAATACAAATACGAGTTAAAGAAAATAGATCAAGGAAGTGTACTAGTAGCCCTTATAGTTAGTTTCTTACATCTACAAATTCTAAAAGCTACTTTAGATTTTGATTTGTTAACTTATTCTCTCCATCTACAACTTAACTTAAACTATTGTTCTAGCTCTTTGATGGTAATAATGCACAATGTGGGATTTGTTATGTAGACAAAGTTAAAAAAAGTGATTATTTTAGAGTGTTGTTCCATACCTACTTAAGGATGTGTGAATAATCGTTAACTACAATCACATCAAAAATTGCTAAAGTTATGCACAAATATCTCAATACTTGTTCAAAGAAACTAACTTCTAGAAATTAACTACTGGTGTTAGCATGTACATATATTTAGTAATGAGCTTTTTGTTGTCATTTTTTATAAAGTTGGTAATTCAAAGATTTCGGTGAGTAAAGAATGAATGGTAAAATTGAAACATTCTTTGTAAATAGTAATCTTTACCTATAAAAATTTACTTTTCCTTATGGACAAATTAAATTCAAGAAAAAAACATTTAATGTGAAAAGATTTACACAATACATTGTTTATAGTGGAGCATCTTTTCAAATTTGGTTGCATCCTTTGTTGTTTGCATAAATTTTTTGAATCACACTTAGTGATTAATCACCAATATGAGAAGAGCTACATGAAGAAAAAATAACTAAGAATGATTTGAAATACTGATACAAAAATAGAGCACACAATCAAATTCTAGAAGTTGTTTTACTATTACTTAAATAAAGTTAGACATTCTAACGAATAGATTTATTAATACTAAAATTTCTAATTCCATTATGAAACTTATTGAATAACTATGATGACATATAAATTAATTAATGACAAAATTGGGGATGATAAGTAAATGGGTATTTATGTTATCAAATAACTTATGGCCAAATAATAAGTTAATTTTCTAAAACTATGGTGGGCTATGTTAAAAATGTAGATGAATTCCATATTTGAGAAATTAGTTTGGTATAAAGTGTATGCATATAATTGGATAAAAATGTATAAGTGTTTCCTTAATAATTAAAAAATTGGAAATGGAATAATTAATTCATACAAAAAATGTTGCAATCAACTATCATTAAATTTTTCCGTCGAAGGACAACAATTTAGCAGTTTTATTGCTAAGTATATATTTTAGTTGTGAACTCAATTAGTTGGAGGGATTATTTAAACTTTTTCCATGAATGCTTGTAGCATATGCACTAATTAATAACCCCAAAGTTGAATTTTCAATTATTTAACAAAAATGTTAAATAAGATTTGTACATACAAAGTATACAACATGAATAGTACCAATTTTTTAAAACTTTATCAAATATCAGTCATTGTCTAAAAGATGAGTGGCAATAAGTATAATTCTAATATAGTGAGGATTAGAAATAATGTATTTCTTTGGGTCTTGGTAAATAAATATAAACATTATAGATTGAGAATGATCGATATGATATGTAAACTTTTATCATCTTCATTCATCTTAATAATTAATACAATGGGGCACCATTAACTATAATAAGTAATCATTATGAAGGGTACATAATTATTGAAGTGGTTGAAAAATGCACTATTTTGTAAAAGAACTTCCTTTGCAAATTATAGAATCCAAAATTACTCATTACCAAAACCATACATACAACTTTGTGCACTTGCTATTTATAACGGTCTTATATGGGAAAACTGCAATCATTTGTATGATAAGGTTGCTAACATAACTAAAGTTATATTCTTGCCATCAAATATGATGAAAATAAAAATTAATAGACTAATCGGTCAAAATGAACTAATAGAAATATTTAAAACAATGATGATTACTTATGAAGGGTACAACAATGAAGTCACTTGAATGCACTATTTTCTTTCTTTTACTTGCACACAAATGATCAAATACAAAAGTGTTGGGATGGTTGTACAATTAGAGGTTTTTCACTCTCAAACTCCCATATTGTATTTACATGTCCATGGCTAGCTAAAGTATCTAGAGTGTAATAAATTGATACGAGTACAATATAGATGATCTAATAGATTATATAATTAAGATATTAAAATGGAAATTCTAAGAAACTAGTGAAGAAGAGCTATCATTCATGTCCATTGAAGTTAGTAAAAGCATTAATGTCTCAAACCAACAGTGATTTTCTATGAGGAAAAATTGAAGTGAACCACAAATAAGAATGTAAGAATATATAGAAAATCAAAAGAATGCCAAAATAACTGAAGAGTCAACATGAAACAAAAAATAATAGAGAAATGTTAAGGAAAAAATGTAAGTTAAAAAGGTCTAGGAATTATCCTAACATTGGTGTGAGCATAGAGATTTTGACACTAGATTTAGTGAATGTAATGTCTCAAATGCCACCTTTAGTTGTAGATTCTTGTGGGATGAGTATGTAAGAAAAAAATATTTGAACGATTTACACGTTCCCATGAGCATTCAATATCAAATAGTTGAAAAGAAAAGTGTCATAGATGGAATGGATGGTTGAGCAAGCTAACAAGGTGGAATCTTGATCATTGTCTTTAATTCTACAAAATCTGACATTTTTAGCAATGCAAAAGTATGCATTTTATAATTTAGGATCTTACAATTATATTTTGAAATCCTTCTAACTCCCTTTCAAAATTTTATGTTTATTTGTGAGCTTAAATGTTTGTAGATTCAAGAAAATAGAAAATCACATCTTGCATAGTTATAAACCTTAAATTTTTACTTTTACATAGATAATGACAAATTATGTGTTACGAGGCTATAAGGGTTGAATATTTAGAACCATAAAAATATTTAAACATTCAAGTTGGTTAAGAAATTGTATGAGACAACATTGTATTCAAGTGGTCCCATTCAAAGGGTGACAAGATTTATCTTTTTTTTGGTTAGTGTGGTCCTTTAGTAGACTTTGAAATCTATTTTTATGAAGTGGGGGATTATTTCTTCTCTAGTCGGGTTGATGATTTTTATTTTCAAACTCTTATACCAATTTAATATTATTTCGACATAATATCCAAGAAAAAATCTTATAAAGCAATCATCACCTTAAGAAATACAACATTATCTATTGCAAAAAACTAGATTAATCTTCAATATCTTGCCCACAAAATACTCAACCATGGAAATTTTAAAAGTTATAATAAACTATGCATAAAGTATACCTTTATTTAGATATATAGAGTTAATACTACATGACATTATTAGTATTAAAATAATATTGTTCAAAATAGCAAGATACTTCAAATATTATACATTTAGACAACAATCAAATATATAAACAAAAAATATAATCTCTTAAAATAATTAATATTATATAAATATATTAGAATATTTATAATATGAATTGGTGACACTTAAGCACTACATATTTAGAAAACAACCAAATTTATAATCATAAGCTTTTTCTCTTTAAAAAAATTAATATTATATAGATATATAAAAAATTAATAAAGAATTGTTAAGTTATGTTGTTATTATTCTTACTATTAAATTTCAAATTCCACTCATATGTTAAATGTTTAATGTTAATATTAAATGTTGAAAAGGACAAATCATGTTCATGTATTTGTAATTTACCTTTAGAAAACGAGTTAATAAAAAATTGCCCTTGTACTCTCTTATGCGGCTTTTTATCCTGCTGATAGCACGCAGAATGTGATTCTCAAAATCGATAAAAAAATAATTTAACAAGATCAATCTAAAAGCTCTTACAGATTCTACTTAATTATATATTTTTTCTAATAGTAAATGACTATTAATTTTATCAACTAGCAGTAAATAGTCTTATAAGAATGGAAATCTACAGGGCTTTGTATACGTCTGTTTGGTTTCACACAAGCAAGTCGATATGCCTCAGAGAACTCTGCCAAGCTCCTGATAGTGTAATAGAGATTAAGAGATCCCACGATCTGGGATTTTATTAGATCCAGAAAAAAATAGAGTTGGAAGAGGGAGTGATTAGGAAAATCAAGTAAAATGGATTCAATGAGGGTACTGGGAAGCAATAAATTATTATTAGAGAAGAATGTTCAAATGGTTAGCCATAGATCTATTTCCGGTAATTTAGGTATGCCAGTCATAGCGATTAGCAGAAGAAACCAGACGGATTTTTGTTATTTCCCTTCACTGCGCAGCACTTCCTCTTTAATCACATTGCAGACATCTAGGAGAGTAGCTGCGAAATCTACTTCCATAACTAGAAGTGGTGAGACTAAAACTGTGCCCACAGAAGAGCGCGTCAAGGAATATGAAATCAATGGTGAAGTAGTACTGCAGAAGGTGGCCTTTCTCAACCTTACAGACTACTCTGCAACTGTGGCCGACGAAATTTCTGAGCTGATGGGGAAAAGAGTTTCTCTTGAGCTTGTGAGCAGCGACCAAATTGATCCCGGTATTATATACACTGCAAAACTTATATTAAAACAAATGATTTATATTTGTCTTGAATGGATTCTCCTGACTTAATTTCACTCATCTGCATTTAATACTACTTTCTCGTTTCACCACGTACTGTTGTGCTATTGAATCAGTTTTAAAATATGGTATATCAGTTATTTTCAGGGCATGAAAACTCAATATAAAGTTAATTCATTGATGTGTGTGATGTTTGGTATGTAGAAACGGGATTAGGGAAAACGGTTGGGCAGCCTTCTTATTTGAAGTGGAATCCATGGGACGGACCCATTTCGAGTGAGACAAGCTGCACGATTACTTTTAAATGGAACTCTGGGCTTGGTTTTCCCGGTGCATTTGTCATAAAAAATATGCACAGCCGAGAGTTCTTTCTGAAATCACTCACCATATCCATCCCAGGCCAGGGGAAGGTTCGTTCATCCCAGGCCAGGGGAAGGTTCGTTTTGAATGTAATTCATGGATAACCCCTTCTACGCTCAACCCTAATGCCCGTGTTTTCTTCGCCAATAAGGTTTGATATCATTAGCAAATCCTGTTCAATGCTTTAAATATTTGTTATCCATTCGCACAGGACTGACATACATGTGTTTGAACAGAGCTTTCTGAAGATTGATGCTGAGATCTTCACTTCAAACTCCAGCTCCACTGCTCTATTTCCACCATTCAAATAAAAATTGTTAAAACTAATCCCTAACACATAGATCAAAATATAGATCAGGAGTTCTGACAGTAGTTTTAGCATTATTCCATGCCTATGATTAAGGATGGGAGAAGAAGTAACTAAGACTAGACAAAAATGCATCCAAAAATATCATCTAATGCATGCCATATGTACAGCATGCTTCTTGTTTAAACTACTCCTAAACTGAAGTACAAGAAACTATTAGGTTACTAATCTCTCTTGTAGCTCAAAAGGAATGGAGTATTCATCACATGGATGTGAAAAGTGCTTTCTTGAATGGGTACTTAGAAGAAGAGGTATATGTGGGACAGCCACAAGGTTTTGAGATTCAAGGCAAAGAAGATTATGTCTACAAGTTGAAGAAGGCTTTGTATGGCCTCAAGCAAGCACCACGTGCATGGTATGCACGAATTGATGGATATTTTCAGCAGAATGGCTTTCAAAGAAGTAAGAGTGAACCTACCCTTTACTACAAACAAGAAGGTAATGATATTTTCAGTGTGAGTTTGTATGTTGATGATTTGTTATATATGGGTAGTAGTTCAAAGATGAAAGATGAATTTAAAGTTGCTATGATGAATGAGTTTGAGATGAAAGATTTAGGTCTCATGAAGTACTTTCTTGGCATAGAGGTTTATCAAGGTAAAGATGAAATTTTTATTTGTCAAGAAAAGTATGCAAAAGATATGTTGAAAAAATTTGATATGGCTGATTGTAAAACTCTTTCCACTCCAATTGCTCATGGAGTTACATTATGTAGAGATGATGGTGCTAAAATTGTTGATGAGACATTATATAGGAGCATTGTGGGGAGTTTGATGTTTTTAACTCACACAAGGTCTGATATTGCTTATTCAGTTTCATTGGTTTCAAGGTATATGGCAAATCCATCAGAAGAACATATGAAGGCAGCCAAGAGAATTTTGAGGTATGTGAAAAGCACGGTAGATTTTGGCATTCACTATTCTTCTAATAAGTTTGAGCTTGTTGGCTTTAGTGATTCAGATTGGGGAGGTTGTTTGGATGACCAAAAATCTACATCTGGTAATTGTTTTTCTTTGGGTTCCGGTTTAATTACATGGAGTTCAAAGGAGCAAAATATGGTTGCTCTCTCTTCTACAGAAGCAGAATATGTTGCGGTCACTTCAGCTGGCACACAAGCTTTATGGCTTAAAAAGCTTCTTGAAGAAATTGGAGAGATAAAGGTTCAGCCTACTGTGATTTTTTGTGACAACATAAGTGCCATTAAATTGGCCAAGAATCCGGTTCATCACAGCAAGACTAAACACTTTGATCTTAAACAACATTTTATTAGAGATTTGGTACAAAATAAAGCGGTTGAGTTGAAGTACATCAGCACAAAGGAGCAAATTGCAGACATCTTCACAAAGGCAGTTACAAAATATCAGTTTTTGGTACTCAGAGATCAGATTGTGAGTCCTCTCAGCATCAAGGGGGAGTATGAAGATTGATGCTGAGATCTTCACTTCAAACTCCAGCTCCACTGCTCCATTTCTACCATTCTATAAATAATTTTTAGAATACTTCAGTTTAGGAGTAGTTTAAACAAGAAGCATGCTGTACATATGATATGCATTAGATGATATTTTTGGATGCATTTTTGTCTAGTCTTAGTTACTTCTTCTCCCATCCTTAATCATAGGCATGAAATAATGCTAAAACTACTGTCAGAACTCTTGATCTATATTTTGATCTGTGTTAGGGATTAGTTTTAACAATTTTTATTTGAATAAATGTATTGACTGAATAGCAATTTGTAGTTGGAATAATATATTATTTTTTTTCTCTGCAGTAAAATAGAGCCTTTCTTGTTTTGAATATTATCATTTTTTTTTATTGTGTTGCTGCTGTTGTTTGAATCCTACACTTTCTTCCAGAGGAAACGCCAGTGGGTTTGAGGAAATTCAGGGAATTAGATTTGATATCCCTGCGAGGAGACGGAACCGGAGAAAGGAAGGTTTCGGATCTCGTATATGATTATGATGTCTACAATGATATTGGCGAGCCAGACAAAGGCCTAAAGAGAGAAGTTTTGGGTGGATCGCAGGAATTCCCTTATCCTAGAAGATGCAGAACTGGTCGTCCACGCGTTAAAAACGGTATAGATGTTTAATACTTAATCTCAATCACTTTCGTTCTAAATCAGGGCTGATGAGGTTAGGATTTTGCATTAGAAGGCCCATTCAGATTTATATTTCAAAGTACATTAGACCTAGTAACCCAGATTAGGAATCAGGGAAATACCTAAATTTGAAAATTTTGCCAGTAGCTTAGATCGAATGAGACCTAATTAAGAAATAATCTCGACAATACACGCAGCGAAAGTGGCTGCATCTGTTGAAACGATACAATATGTTTGTATATCTGATTCCGATTGAATTCTGATATGTTTTTTTTGTTTGGTAGCACCGGACTTCGAGACCCGGACAAGCTCGAATTTTATTCCAACGGACGAAAGGTTTCCTTACACAGACTTCTCAGATTTTGGAGCCCACATAATCACGGCAGTTGCTAACGCCATAATCCCCACTCTCTCTGATCTCTTCGACTACGCCTTCGAATCCTTCGAAGAAGTCAGTGAACTTTACAAACGGGGATTGAAAAGCGCCGCCAATTCTCGCAGGAAACTCCGTCGAGATAATAACTTATTCCTTCTTATCCAGGGACTCTACGAGGACCTGATGAATGACGTCCAGCTAATAAATTTCAGTCGCCCACAACTTGTCGAAGGTGAAATTAAACATTCGGGATTTAGTTCTAATTTTGATTAAATAATCCAACCATGTCTAATGTTCTGTGCTACTACAGCTGATGAACTCGCATGGAGAAGCGACGAGGAGTTCGCACGACAAACACTTGCGGGCATAAATCCACTGGTGATTCAGTGCCTAGAGGTAAAAACCCAAATTCTCAAAAGTCCAAATCTCTTACTTTCTACTCTTCTTTCTTATCTCAAATATCATATCATTTGCTGTTTTTTGGACAGAAATTTCCTCCTTCCAGTAGTCTAGATGAAAACATGTACGGCCCACAGAAGAGCTCCATCACAGCCCAACACATAGAAAAGAACCTTGAAGGCCTTTCTCTCGATCAGGTAATTTCTGTCGTCAAAAAAAGTGATCTTGTTGTATTTGTCTTATAATGATATAATGCAATATAATGTAAAAATTACAACAGGCCACTTCATTGCAAAGGTTGTTTATTGTGGACTACTATGATGCTTATATGCCCTACATCGAGCGCATCAATAAGCTTGCTGAAGATGTCAAAGCATATGCAAGCCGCACAGTTTTTTTCCTCACCAGAGAAGGAACATTAAAGCCGGTGGCCATAGAGTTGTGTTTGCCGCCAAGTGATGAGAAAGAGGCTGTAAGAAAGGTCTTTACACCAGAAAAATATGGGACGGAAAAAGGAGCGGTGTGGCAGCTAGCCAAAGCCCATGCTAGGGTCAACGATGCAGGTTACCATCAGCTCGTTAGCCACTGGTATGGTCTCACCCATGTCCCTTCATTAAACATCTCAGTGTCTAATTAGATTTTGGTAGAACTACCAGAGATTAGAAAAATGGTATAGACCGCGTCAGAAAATCATTTGTTTCATCAACTTACTTCTGTTTTGTAATTGACTGCAGGCTCAGAACTCATTGCATCGCAGAGCCTTTCATTATAGCAACACACAGATAACTAAGCAAAATGCACCCAGTGTACAAACTATTGATACCCCATTTCCTCGATACCATGGACATCAATCAAGCTGCCCGCCAGAGCTTGATAAATGCAAATGGAATTATAGAACAAGGCTTTATTCCAGGTAAATATAGCATGGAAATTTCATCTAAAGCGTACAAACAGTGGAAGTTCAATGAGCAAGGATTGGAGTCGGACCTACATAAGAGGTAAATGATACACAAATCTCATTTCTCACTGCAAGTTTTATCATTGCCTGATTAAATATTAAGGGGTTCTTTAATTGAGTCTTTAATCTACCATGTGCCGTTTAGGGGAATGGCAGTCAGGGATCCGGAAGGGCCAAATGGTCTGAAGCTTGTGATTGAGGACTATCCATATGCTGTTGACGGCATTGAAGTATGGTTTGCCCTAAAGCAATGGGTTTCAGACTACTTGTCTGTGTATTATAAGGATAATGTGTCAATTCAAAAGGACAAAGAATTGCAGGCTTGGTGGGATGAAATAGTAAATGTGGGGCATGGAGACCTTAAGGACGATCCGAGCAGATGGTACAAGATGGATTCTTTGAATGAAGCAGTGGAAATAGTGACAACTATAATCTGGACTGCATCTGCTCACCATGTCGCAGTAAACTTTGGGCAGTACTCGTACGGAGGATACATGCCCAATTTGCCCACCATGAGCAGGCGCTTAATTCCAGAAAAAGGAACACCTGAATATGACGAAATCCTCAAGAACCCAGATGCATATTTCCTCAAGACTGTGTCTACTCCAACGCAGGCAACCATTATCATGGCTGTTTTGGAGATTTTGTCAAAGCATGCAAGACACGAGGTATACGTGAGACAGTTGCAGGGGTCTACTATGGATAGAGTAGATGATCCAAGAGTGGCAGAAGCATTCGCGAAATTTTCAGCAAACATGACCAGAATTGAGAAGAATATAATCGAGAGGAACAATAACTGTGAAGTTTATAAGAACAGGACTGGACCTGCTAAAGTTCCTTATACCTTACTCTACCCTGACACTACAGATTTGTCGAAATCAGGCGGTCTAACAGGCCGTGGAGTGCCCAATAGCATTTCCATCTAATTGAATAAAAACATTTAGTAGATCATCACCCATGATCGGATCCACTGCCATTTTCCTTCAAGTTGAAAAGAGCATTGCCATTGTGGTGAATAACAATCATATGGTTGCTTATAATGTAGCCAGTGCGTGCATTGTTTCTAGTGTAATAGAGTGGAGCATGGGTGCTTTGGAGTGGACATTTTTCTATTTTGGTTTCGAAATAAATTGCGCCTTAAAATGATAGGAATGTGAAACTATGTGATATTCACATTTATTTAGCATCATACAAGTTTTTTATGATAACAAGAAAAATAATTTAAAATGAATGAATATATTTAACTGACTAAAATGGCTTTGGAGCAAAAACTTGATGTACATCTATGACTTATAATTATTAAAAATTTATGAATAAATAAGAAAGAGTATTTTCATTAAGTAAATTGGGAAAGGGTTTAAATTATCTAAAAATATCAAGTTTGAGAGTGGTTTGAATGAAATTTACAAGAAGTGAACTCAACTAGCAAAATCAAACAAATTAAATTCTAAAAAGTTTCAATAACAAAAAAATCAACAACTAAAATATTGACAAGAGAAACTAGATGGACAAGAGATTAATATCCCTCCACTCCTCACTCTCAAGGAATGAGTCCTCTATAGATATCCACAAAATTGAAGTTGGAGCACTACAACGCTCTTTGGTGAGTTATCTATCATTTCCTTTTTGGTTTCCTATATTCAAGCTCGCCGTGAAGAATGTTGTAGTGAGTAGTTATTTTATTTTTTATGAAGATTGCCTTTTTTGGTTTCTAATTGAATTTAGATTTTTGTATTATAAAAAATATAGAATTAATACATAACGGTTTTTTAAAATTTAATTTAATTTATATGTATTGGAATCTATGTATATATAATGTTCAATTTTCCTCAATAAATTAAGTTTGTTTACTTGTTATTTATTGCAATTGTAGATTTGAATTTTTGTATTATTTATTCTTTAATCATATAATTTATGTATTTGATTTTCTTTTTAAAGGTGATATATTACAATATTAGGTATTAGGTTTGATTCATAATCATTTTATCTAAATATCCTATAACATAATTCTCTATAAGACCTTAATTCTCAATATTTTCTAAATATGTATTGAACACATTGAAATAATAATTTTTAATATGTTATTCAAAAACTGTAAACTAATGAAATTGATGCATGTCAATCTCAATAAGCATAAAATATGATCTCTAAAACTAAAATTCAAATTCAAATTAATATTTTCAAATTCATATATTGATACAACTTGACAAGGTGATCAAATTATGTGAAAGAACACTCCATTCAAAACAATAAAAACAAAGTTATACTACTCATTAATACAGGACAACTTCTAAAATGATTTCTATATTCTAGTAAATATAAACCTAACTCTCCAACCATTATTCTATATAAGTGCCTACTCTCATTTACTCCTTCATAAATGAAAGATATACTCAATAAAATATTTTTAGTTATATTTTTTGATTGGATTGCATAAGTCTTTTTAACATCAACATTATGATGGATCGCGAGTGTGATCTGAAACATTGATGCGAAAAAAACTTACACAGTCAAATATAGAAATATAACTAAACACATTTCAAATCGATTGTGGAAATTTGACAATGTCAATGGAATGTTACTTAAAGAATTTGTTCTTTTAGAAAAAATGGTATTCCATGTTATTGTTCTTTTCCTTGATAAACTAAAATATAATAGCCATTTAAATCAACATTTTATACTAAATCTTCAGTTTCTAAAATGTATAGAAACTAACCTTTAAGAATTTAAAGTAATATATAATATTTTTTATTTATATTTTTATAGGCAATTGGTAGAAATGTCAATTATTTATTATTTTATTATTATTTATTATTGATAATAATTATTAGGATGTGTTGAAATCATTTAGACTCAAGCTGAAAACCTTCTAGATGAGAGGCTAAAGATTTGACATTGTGTTGTATGCTCTTGCCTAATGTATAACATATTTTATGCCAAGAATAAAATTTTAATTCCAAAATGTAGATTTGTTGCACCAATATCTAGGCTATAGATATGTGTCTATATTTCTTTATTGTATACATATTTTTTTGTTAATTTTTGAATTCAAAGGAACTTCAATTTTGATAGAGATATAATTGATAATACATAATATTTTGTGTGTGTTTGAATTACGTTATTATTTTTATGTTGAACAGAGGATATGAATAACTAAAACATATTTTATAAAAAGTTCACATGTAAATAAATACCTAAATATATAATGAAAAACATACATTCATAAGAAATAAAAATTAAATATATTATTAAAATCAAATATATAAAAATTATACTCTTTTAAAAGTTAATAATAAAAACTAAAACTTGGGAAGAAAAACATATCAATGAATTCATCTAATCCTCCAAAAGCTACTATTAAAGTTAATTTTTCAGCATTTTGTTAGATGTGAATGACACTCCATTGTTTGTATGATTTAAGAGTAGAGAAATTTTATCAAAGTGGGGTTGATTTAAGAGGATTTGATCTAACCTTCTTCAATTATTTCCTTCAAATTGGATAATAAAGCTACCTATTAGTGTTGCATTAGTTCCTAATAATTAGTTGAGAAAATTAAAATAGGTTAATTTTGAATTATAGATTGTTGAAAATGGTTCCAAATAGTATCAAACATAGTTCCTCACATAAATTTTTATCTCAATAAATGTTGTTCTATTAGTAAAAAATGGAGAGCGAAGTAGGAGTGGAAGGGAGAATGTGTGCCAATATCTTTGGAGCCAAAGCAGAGGAGGATGATAGTGATAGAGATGGAGATATAGATCTAGTGGGTTGGTCTATGCTCCACTACTAGGAGGATAATTTGCATCTCCTTTCTCTTTTCTTCTTCTAGTTCAAGAGCTTTTGCTTGAAGTTGGACACAATTTTTCTTAATTGTTTGAACTTGCTTTGTGGTGGGTTATTGGTGGGTCATTTTTGGCTCCTAGTTTTAGATTCTTATAACTAAAGGTTTTTTGTTTTAATTTTATTTCTCTAGTTTCTTACCCTATCTTTATTTCTTTTCATTCAAAGTGGGTTCCCTTCTTTTTCCAGTTCTAGGCTTTCTTTGTTTCCTTTTCATCATTTTCAAGTATTGGGTTTGGTCTCTTATTCAATTAGCTTGAGGTTTTCCTTGGTTCAAAGTGTTGGTATTTCTCTTGCTTCAATATTTACTTGGGCCAGGTCATTTCTTCTCACTCCCTCTTTGGGTATGAGGCAATATTTGGTTACAATTTTCTTTGTTTTCAATATGATTCTCTTCTTTTTTTTCAATAGGAGGCTTTTCTATTTGTTGAATAATTTCTACAAATTAGATGGTTAAATTTTTGGGGAGGAAGGGGGGTCTTTCTATCTCTTCTTTTATGTTCTTTGTGTGGGTCTAGAGGTTGTAGTTGTGTGCTTGCTTAGGGTTGAATTCTTTTTTCTCCTATTTCTTTGAAGCTCCTCTATTGCCCTCACCAAAACTCTCTGTTGGTAAGTGTTGGTGGATTGGAAGGATCATTATCCCTCTACTCTTAGAAAGGCCCTATCTCTTCTATTCTCTTTTTTTGAGGGGTTCTTTGGTGTAGTGGTGATATGTTTGTGGCATCAATCTATGATTGGCTTATACTCTTAGTGTTTTTCTTATAGAGTTGGGGTTTCCTTGTTGCCCTTTCTTAGTGAGATTATATGGTGCAATAAGTTTTGGTCATCATGTTACCATTTTATAAAGGTTGTGTTCCTACTCCTGCGGTTCCTTCCTTATATGACTCTTATAGAAGAGAAGTCAAATCTTATTGTGGTGGGTTCTCTTCTATTGGTTTTTCTTGGAATTCCTTATGCATAGAGCTGATCTATCATATGAAAATATAACATATATTAGTTTGAGGTCCTTAAAATAGCTCTAATGCATAGAGCTCTAAATACTTTATCAACATAAATAGAGATATAATAAAAAAAGCATTCAAATCCTATTCACATTTCCTTAATACCAAAAGGAACTAAAATTTTGAGAAATGTTAATCAAAATAAAAAGTGTGATGGTAAATATAATGAAAATTTTAATTTAAATCATTTTTCTAGTAATCTATTTTAACCTTAAGTTGAGAGACAAAAGAAATCATGTGAGACTATACATGTTGTAAAATATATAACAAAAAGAAATAAGATATGAGAGTTGAGTAATCATTTTTGAGTGATTAGAGTGAATATAATATAATTATAGGATTTAGTGAAATACAAAAGAAAGAATAGAAATAAATAAAATAAGTTTAATTGTTAAGAGATATAAAACATTCCTTATAAGAGAATATGATGAAACCTATGCTTTAGTTGTAAAGATTGATGTTTTCTTCATAGTCTTAGCGATATGAAAGTTGTATCTAATCGTTGTTTTTTTTTTCTAAATAGAGTTACTAAAGTAAGTTTTTTTGAATATGCATCTAGTTGTGAAGTTTCAACATGGAAAAATAAAATTTGTAGACTAAATAAATCTTGTTATCGATACCAACAAAGAATTTAAGACATGGTATAGTAGGATTAACTCATTTTATAGGAAATCTCTAAATAGAAAAAGTGGCAGTGAGCACAACCTCTACAACAAGGGAAGGGATGGTAAGAATTTAATTACTTTCTTCTATGTAAACTATTTAAAAAATTTGATAGATGTTGATTAAATTATAATTGATTTTAAAGAGTCAAGGTAAAGAGAGTTCAAAATTATAGAGATGTAGATGTGTTGAGGTATTTATTTAGTATGGAGGTAAATAAAATGATATAGAAATTTTTTATCTCAAGAAAAAGTATGTATCAACAATTTTGAAAAGGTTTAGAGTGAAAATAGAAAACAAATTACATCAATGCCAATAGGGGAGAAGACCTAGTAGCTTCCTAGGCTAACTTCACACACCTAGAACTCTTAAACCATCCATCAAATTTAGTGGATTTTTTTGTGTAACTTAGTAGGTGAGCGTAGAGCTTAATGTTAATGTTTTAGCTTATGGGTATTAAAGGATTTCTTTGTAGGGATCATAAAGCACAAAGTGGTCAAAATGTTTTATTTTAGAATGTTTGCCTAATAGCCACTATGTTCATATACCAATAGTTGAACTCATTGAAAAATATGAGTACTTGTGGTAAAATGTCCCACTTGTTTTAATGAAATGTTCTAACAGTGATGCACAAATTGGGTAAGCACTAATAAAAAAAGCTAAAAAATGATCAACTATTAGTACATGTCTTTTTTATTTTTGGGGGTTCTTTTAAGAATAAAAATTGGGGAGTATCTATGACAAAACTATCACAATATTGGATCCCTCTATTGGATACTAGGTCTATTTCCCTATTCATAGTTTGTAGTTACAAGATATTACAATACTAATACAAATGTACTCATAATTAGAGAAAGGGAAATTATATTTGATAAACATTTGATGATTTCCATTAATGATATGATATAATTTATTATGTAGATTTAAACAGTTGATTTATAACTGAGAAGTTGTAACCATATTTGCTTATAGAAGTAATGAATGTATTAATGACAACATTCCCATTAACACCCCACCCCCTTTAAGGCTTACATAGAAAAATATGTTGAATACATATTATTAGAACATGTTCTTTTAAAGTAGTGAATCTTGAACCAAGCAAGGCTACATCAAGTTATCTTGTGACCCTTGACAAGGTATAGCTTCAAGTTGTGTTTTAAAATACAAAGCCTTAAATTATTTAACAAGTATCCCTAAGAGATGCAATAGATATCTATCATTGTCTAGTGACCATAGAAGGGCACAGTTCTTAATCAAATACTCAAATTTCACTTGACAATAGTCCATATTGAGTACACTATCAAGTCTCAAACCAAAATTAAAAATTAAGTATCACAAAATATGTATTCTCTTCATATTTTTCAGCATAAAAGAATAAAAACTTCAAACATGCTTGACACATAGAAAATTATCTCCAAGCGAGAAGCTAACTTGTGATAATGGAAAGTCCTCCATCCTTCGATGTTTCCAACCTCTAGATTTGTTAAGGTTCAAAGCACAAAATTAGGATTGATGGGAGAATTATGAACAATTTCTCCATTATATGATGTATATGCATCTCCATTTCAAGAAAAATTGCCTTTTTCATCAAATTAAATTCTTTCTCTTTTCTTTTAAGAACATCACTAGCTCTAGTTCTACAAAGCCATGTTGTGTGGCTATTTTTCTTATGATAATTTTTTTATTATATCTTTAATTTGTGTTTGAACATATTTTAGTACTTCATGAATATAATGCCTTTTCTATTAGATAATATTCTTGTATAACTTATTTTTTCCTCTTTTCTTATGCTAGAAGGGCTGAAATCATATTTTCTAAAGTTTGTCATGTGATTTAACTCAGTGTTACAACAAATTACTATATTTGGAAGATAAGCTATTTAGCATAATGGCTTTGGCATCATCATCATCATCAATAGGAGCCTTAACTTATACAAGTTGCCAAATGGGATACCTTAGATTACTTATATGATTTGATATTGTGATACCATTCTCACTGAAACCACAATTTCTTAATTTCCAAACTAAATACATTCTTGCACAAACATGTTTTTTACACACCAATCACTATATGATTATACAAATCGAAGGCATATATCTAATTATAAATATGGGAATGGAAGAAAAAAATTCAAATGTTGTTGAGCATCTTATGTACACCAAAAAAATACATGAATTTAAAAGAGATGAAAAAGAATTACATGCAATAGACACTATTTTGTGATATATAATCTCTTTGGTGTTATATTTTTACTCATTAATCTTTTTATTGTTATGTTCACCAATTATGAACTTTTTATAGATTACATATCATAAAAATAGACCTCATGCATTTCTTTCTCAAACACATTATTTATATTGGATTAGTGAAAAGAATTCTTGATATGAGTGGTAGGTGTAGGCTAATGCATTTCTTTCATGCATGAAAATGTAAATTGCTCTATGTTTCCAATATTGGCTATTAAATAAAAATGGTCACTTATGTCCATTGATGCACAAATATCAAACGTACTAGGTAGATCTGATTTAATAATATTGGAGAAAGAGAGAATATCATTTGATAAACATTTGATGATTTCCATAGGATATTCAATAAAATGTATAATGCAGATTTAAATAGTTATTTGATAACTGATAAGTGGTAACAAGCAACTATTTATAGTAGTTATGAACATGTATTAACACCAATACTCATAAGTTATGGATTTATGTGAACTGATACTCATGAAACATGAGTCAATAAATTTGACTAAAATACTTCATAGCTAAATCATGATAACAATATAACAATCTAAATCTATCCAAAATTACAATTGAAATTTAAATATATTTGTTAGTAAGTAAACTTATTATAATGCGTGCACCAAGCTTAATTTATGAAGACATCAAAAGATGTACATTTATTTAAAAATGTTAATGGAAGGGACATATATGATATGTTATGTGCTAATAGAAAAAGAGGTTTCGATTGGTCAAACACATAAGAAATAACTGGTCATGAAGTGTAGATGACAAATAAGATCATATCAATATACACAGGGGAAAAGACCCAATACCCACCTAGGATAATTTTGTCTACCTAAAATTCTTGAACCCTACATTGGATTTTATTGCTAGTTTTAGTGTATCTCCATAGGTGAGTGAAGAGCTTAAAGCTTAGGTTTTCACTTTTGGGTATTTGTAGATCTCTCTGTAGGGATCATGTAGTACAATGTGGTCAACAAGTGTCATTTTAAAATATTCACCTGATACCCACTATATTTATGCACAAAGAATCACTTACTCAAAAAACACAACTATTTGTGGTTAAATATCCTAGTAGAATTATGAAATACCCTAATAATAGAGCACAAATGGGTCAATCACCAACCAAAAAAATTATAAAATGATCGACTATTAGTACATGTGTGATTGGTTATTAGTACACATGATACCCACTATGTTCATGCACCAATAATCACTTACTAAAAAAAGACAAGTGTTTGAGGTTAAATGTCCTAGTAGTCTTTATGAAATATCCCAATAATGGTGCACAAATTACTCAATCATCAACCAAAAAATCTAAAAAATGATTAACAATTAGTACAAATGTGATAGACTATTACCACATGTATTTTGAATTTTTTGAGCTATTTTTAGAATTTATATTAAGAAATATCTATAATAAAAACTATCATTATTATTGAACTGTTGTAGATACTAGGTCTATTTTCCCCTATGTGTTAAACTTAGTATTCAAAACTTTCTCACCTTTTTAAAAAGAAACGGACCATTTCTTTATTAGTCTCACCTATTTATAGGAAGAGACTAAAGTTTTTGCTTGCTTCTTTCTAATTAATTTATGCTTGAAAAGTTGTGCCAAAAACTTTTAAGCTATGGTACTCTCAAATAATTTTATTAAAATATGAATTTCTATTTTTATTGCTATTTTATGATTGGTTTTCCTAAATGTGTTGGCAATGTAAGGAAACTCAAGTGTGGAAAATCCTTCCTACACTAATCCCTTAAGGAAAGTATCATGTGAGTTCCTATTAAATCCTTACAATTTCAGATTCAATATTATGTAAACAATAATATTGCAGTCAACTATGAACATAGAAAATAGATAGAGAAAGAAAATACATAAACACAAAGATATGCCAGTGGGGAAAAACCTTTTAGTAAAACAACCCCACCCCTCCAAAACTTGTACAATTTATTATCTTCAACACAAAGGTTACAACACACTTGCAATGCAAGTTCTTTCAAGACATGGAAGACTAATCCAGTAGGAACCAACAATACACTTTCCACACTAAATAAAACCCTAAAAATGCTTATATCATGCACTTTCCATTTTAGGTCAACTTCCAAAGAGAAACTACATTAGGGTTTACCATTCTCTGGAAAAGTAGGAACCCAAAAAAAATTCCAAACCCCACACACTAGATGGAGACTCGAGTGTACAGTACTCAATGATCAATTGCCACATGTCTTCATGTCTTTACCCATTATCAAATCTTCCAAAGATAGCTCTTATGCATAATAAGAATCCTTCATAACTATTTCAGTCATGATCTCCTTACAGACAATTCAAGATGCCAACACATGCAAGTGGAGTGAGACATCAACATGCCAACTAGACATGTACACTCGTGCTTAATTACATTATTTGCAAAAAATACATTTACAAAACAAATAATAAGAATAGGAATTATCCAAGGTTGAGACACCTTAGTCCTAACAAGCAATCTATTTAATTTTTAAGTTAAAAATTGGGAAGAAGAAGAAGGGAAAATTCTACCTATTTGAGGAGCACAAATAGATTGGATCATAACAATATTTCACATGACTGTATTCATGATGTTATTATGTGACCTAATATAGGTGTCTTGACTTGATTTTTGTGGCATCATACTGGTGGAGCTTGAAACTTTTATGCCATTAATGACTTTGTATCCTTACAATATTTATCACTCATCTCCTACAGAGTCATACGATGCATATTTTTATAGTGAGAGAATATCTAGAGACAAAAAATCTAAATTGGCTAAGTGGATTTATCTTGTACAAAAAAGAGTTGGGCTCTTTTGTATTGTATCTCTAACAAGCTCTTCCTTTCCATTGTTGAATGAGTTATGATTTTTTCTTTCCTTTTGAAAACATGGCTACCTCTCTCTACCATCTATATTTTAGTAGGAATAAGAAAATGGGTTTTTTCAAAAAATATTGCTATCTCATGCTAGAGATTTTCACAAAATTGCATATGTTGGATCTCAACATTTGTACATTTTTAAATTCCTAATCTTTTCCTCAACTTGATTTTTTTCCCAACAATCTAAGGGAGGATGTTCTTTTAATTTTTTATAATAAGTCATTCTCTCTTGCATGTGTCTTTCACATCTTGCAGTCTCTACAAAATGTTGCACCTCCATTAATTGAAAACATGGATACTTTTTCTCTCTATATTTTGTGAGCTACAAAAAAATGGGCATTTTATGGTTGCAATAATTGTTGTTTATTTGTCTTTTTGTTTACTTGGCACTATAGATTTCATGTTGTTGTCTAACAAATGAATAATAAATGATGATTAATATTGTTCATTTTGCTGTTATTTTTCCTCTTGGCGACTAGTCTCCATCAACCAGATGTTCCTTTCCTTTATTTCTATAGATGAACACTAGGAATAGGATCACTGTGATTCATCACAACTAGTTTGGTAGGTAGTTTGGCCAAGATGAATTGGCAATCTTCATCTCTCAAAAAATGCACAAAAAGCATCGCTATTAACAATGGCTTTTAAGTATTGATTCCTTGATTGTGTAAGGAGATATACTCGTTATTATAAAAAGATATTAAATTCAAAAAAAATAACACTGACATATTGCCTTCAAAATCTCCACAATATTATTGTCCTCCTTTTAGATTTGACTTTAAAAACAACATAAAAAAAGAGGGTATCAAAGAGCTTGATATCAACCAAAAAAGTTTGACAATGCAAAAGTATGGTTCTAAATCTTCAGTTAATGCATATGTTTGGTTGCTTCATCTAGATATTCATGCAAACATCCAATTGTCAAGCTCAATAGTTTTAATTTTTAATCTTGTAAACTAGAGACTATACATGTAGATAAGATTTTATAGCACATTGACACACACATTGATGCGTTGATGTAATCATGGGTCTGTTGAATGTTTTGTTATAATTTCTTGTGCAATGCTTGAACAATTATGGGGGTGAAATTTCCAATGTCAGTTCTATGCAGACATGCTATGATAATGGAGATTAAATATGAATAAGTTAGGGTAAAAAAAAACCGTAACCCAATCCCTATTGGAAAAAAATAAAATTGGATAACATTGACGAAGGAAAAAATCCCTCTATGTAAAATAGGAAAACCAGTAGCCACCTCCTCTATTATGACAACATATGCCAAAATTACAAAAATAGAATTAAAATTAATTTAGAATTACAATTTGAATGTATATTAGATGCTTATTCATTTTATAACTATTTAATTGAAATATTTAATATATAAAAACTAATTTTATAAAATTATTTAAAAAAAAAATTAAAAAAAATCATCTCTACCTATTTTTTCCTACCTTACCTCTTTCCATTTTCTTTCTTCTTTACTTATTTGGACATTTCTCAATCTTCACCTCTGCCCACCTCTTTATCGTCGTGTGTTTATTAGTGTAGAATGATACATAAAATTAAATATTTGTATTAAACAAACCTGAATGTTGTTGTTGCAATGGTAGAGAACACAAGATATAGGAAAACAATTGAGCACAATATGATGCTTTTGTTTTAGAATATCAAGCTTAAATTGTAACCATCATTACTTGTTTAAGAATGCAGAAGAAATATTACTATAAATTATGTGTCATATATATGTTTTTTAATTCTCATTTATCATATTTTATAAACAAAGGATCATTTTATCTTCAATTACATTTAGTGCATTTCCATATAGAGTTTAAATCCCAATGCATGTAGTTATATGTTTAGAATATTATTAGTCTCCTCCACAAAATTGAAATGTTTAATATAAACATTGCAATTAAGATTAAAACAAATTTCTTGTTAATCTTGCATTTTTTAAAGCATTAGGCAGGAGTTCTTGTTTTCCATAGCTACAGAGGTAGTAGATTTAAAGAAATTAAAATTAGATGACTTTACCATCATAATTCTTAATAATGAATCCCTGACCTTCGATGAAGGACTAAAACACACATCATCTATCACCTATAACATACTGTAGCTGGCATGTTTTAATGCAAGTCGCATGCGGTACGTATATCTTTTTGTGTGTGATGAAGTGGAAAATCGAGTACAGATGTTTGGACTTTAATGAATCTTGATTATCGCAATGTTATCTACATTTAGTATTTTTTGATCTCAAGGGAACGTTTTTCACATGAATGATTTTCCTGTCAGTGATCGCACTCTGTGCTTTATGTACTATAATTGCAGTCTTCGACAATTGCACAAATATCTTTCGGTATAATGGATAGTGTCGTGAACAAGTAACTCTCTATTATTGAGCAATTTACGTCAAGTATGCCAACTTCTATTTGATTAGACTGCTAATATGCAATTTTCGTCAATGACTGTTAGTTTTGTTAGATTGGACAGCTGTTTGTCCATATGTTATTATTTAGTATCTAATTGTTTTTGCTAACAAATTGGTTAGAGCAAGGACAATTATTTATTAAATAATTGACTTCTATTAAAAGCAACTAGAAACCAATTTTGTTAGGGTTAGTAAGTTGTTTTATATCTCAACCGTCGATTGCTAATCGATCTTAGCCATTGGTTTACCAACGAGAGTAGTATAAAAGGGGGCCTAGGGGGCATTTGGAGAACAAGAAGTTTGGAGAAACGTTTGCAGTGGTAGCAAATAGTCTTGCAGTGCTAGGAAGGGCGCAGTGTTAGCGCGGGAATAGTAGTGGGGAATATCAGAGGGATAAATTAGGAGGTTGTTGAAGTTCTGCCAGTGAGAGGCAAGGAATTTTGTATCTCTTAATTTGCTAAAGTTTAATATAATTTCTCATCTGTAGAGCTGGTTTTCCCTTAGGGGTTGTTCCAGGGACAATTTGTCTAAAAATATTGTGTTCATTGTGTTGCGCATTTCTTTCCGTATTTTATAAGTGAAGTTGTAGTTGTGTTATTTTTTGATATTAGCTGAGAATTTGTTTTCAGTAGTTTAATAATCATTTATGATAGGAGATTAATAATCAGTGACTACAATAGTTAGATTTTTCACATGGTATCAAAGCTTTGTTAAGGGTAGAAGAGTTTTGCCCTAGAAAAGAAATTTTGACCTCTTTAGATTTATTATTGCTTTAAACCCTTGAGATGGCTTCAGTTGGTTTGAGAGATCAGGATAGATTGGATGGTGCCTCAAATTTTGGTGTCTAGAAGGCCAAAATTTCTTTATTGTTAGAAGAGAATGGTATCAAGGATTATGCTGCCAGTGTTGTACCTATACCAACAGATGCAACACAGCTTGCAACATATAGGAAGGATGATGCCAAAGCGAGGAGGATTATCCTTGATGGTGTCAAGGATCATATTGTTCCACATATCACAGAACTAGATACGGCAAAGAAGATGTGGGATGCCATTCTGAATCTATACCAGAATGCTACCACCAATAGGAAGTTGATTCTCAGAGAGAAGCTAAAGAATACCCAAATGAATCAGGGAGAAGACATCACAAGTTACCTCAATAGGCTCAGACTTGTGAAGGATGAGTTAGCAGTTGTTGGAGATAGCCCTAGTGATGACGAGCTAGTGAGAATAGCCCTAAATGGGTTTACTAAATAATGGAGTGTCTTTGTTCAAGTTGTCAGTGGATGAGATACTTTACTGAGTTGGGATCAACTATGGACTGATTTCACTCAGGAGGATTTTAGACTAAGTCTTGTCAATGGGGCCAACAAGAGTCAGAAAAATGAGGTGGAACAAGAGAACATTGCCCTAGCAAGTAAAGGGAAAGAAAAGAAGGGATCTAGCAAAGGATCAAATTCACAAAGTGAGAAGAAGAAGAAGGACCTTTCTAAGTTCAAGTGCTTTGGATGTCACGAGTTTGGCCACTATGTCAGTGATTGCCCAGAGAGGAAGAAGGGTAAGAAGTAGGTGACAACTTCAGCAAGTGCGGAAGAACTCACCAGTAGAATGGAAGATGAGTTTGAACTCATAGCTTGTATGGTTAGCTCAACCTGACAGTGTGTTTGGTATATAGATAGTGGGGAATCATTTCATATGATAGGAATTAGAGAGTACTTCTCCAGTTACAAGGAAGAGGACACCAACATCAAGATTTCTATGGGAAACTTGTCCAAACTCAACCCTGTTAGGAAAGGGACGGTTCAGTTTCTGAGGGAGAATGGAAAGCTAATTCCACTTCATGATGTGTTATATGTGCCAGGCTTAGGTATGAATTTGATTTCTGTATCTATTCTTAAGGATAGGGGGTATAATGTACTCTTTAGAGGGACAAATGTGTTGATTAAGCAAAAGGATTGAAATCACCCATAACTATTGGAGTTAGGAGTGGTCACCTTTTAGATTGCAATTTGATACTCCTAAGGCACTTATGAGCAACAATAATCCTAGATATCTTGGAGAGCTATGGCATAGGAGGATGGGCCATATTCATCATGGAGCACTTAGATTGCTTTGTGAGACAGTGACAGGTGTTCCAGATGTGAGCATAGAGCATGACGATGTATGTAAGAGATGTGTATTGGGGAAGTTTGCGAAAGCATTTTTTCCAAGGAGTGACACCAGATCTAAGGGTGTTCTTGATCTAGTACATTCAAATGTTTGTGGACTGATGTCGATGAAATCTCTTAGAGGATATGAGTACTAGGTTACTTTTATTGATGATTTCTCTAGAAAGACTTAGATATACTTCTTGAAGACTAAGGATGAGGTTTTTAGTTGATTCCAAGAGTTCAAGGCTCTTGCGGAGAATTTGACAAGAAAGAAGATAAAGGTTCTTTGGTTAGACAATGGAGGCGAGTACAAAGGAAATGTCTTCCATGAGTTCTGCACCAGAGAAGGAATCAAGAGAGAATGGACTATTCCTTACAATCCACAGTAGAATGGAGTTGCTGAGAGGAAGAACCATTCTATATCGAAGGCAGCAAGAGCTATGCTACATGACCAGGACATGCCCCGTTACTTATGGGAAGAGGCGTATAATACATCAGTCTACATTCAAAATAGAGTTCCACACAAGGTGCTAGGAAAGATGACACCAGAGGCGACTTTCACAGGGAAGAAGCCAGATGTTAGTCACTTCAGGATATTTGAGAGTTTGGCATATTGCCATATTCTTGGAGATACACATACAAAGTTAGATCAGATTGCAGAGAGGGGGTACTTTGTTGGGTACAGTGAGACCTCAAAGGCGTACAGGATTTTCATTCTGGGGACTAAAAGAATTATTGTTAGATGGGATGTCAAGTTCATGGAGGACAAGGCATTAAGGAGATCCAGAGATTTTACAGCAGATGATCAGAGTGGGTAGCCAACAGAAGCTCCAAGACCAAGTCAAGGGCAACAAAGCTCAAGTACAGTTACCAGTACGAGTGTAGACTCAGTTAGTGAAGATTCATAGAGTATGGAGCAACAAGTACAATAGGAAATGCATCTAGAAGACTTAGAGGTTGACATTTCATCCTCTACAGTTGGCAATGGGAACCATGTGGTTCCAAAAACACAAAAGGATACTCAGGAGTTTGTGGGAGCTCCTAAGAAGAGTACTAGATAGCAAAGACAACCAGCCAAGTTCAATAACTATGTGGCATTAGTTAGTCAGTTGGTAGATAGTGAACCTTCTAGCTATCAGGAAGTTGCAGAACATCAGGTATGGCGAGATGCTATGGTTGAGGAATATTCTTCAATAATGCAGAATGATGTGTGGGAGGTAGTACCTAGACCAACAGATAGGGTTGTAGTTGGATCACACTGGATCTATAAGATAAAGCACGGTGCAGATGGTAGCATCGAGAAATACAAGGCGAGGTTCATGGCAAAGGGGTTCTCTCAAAAGGAGGGAATAGACTATGAGGAGACATTTTCTCCAATTGCTAGGTATACTTCTATATGAGCTGTAATCTCACTTGCAGCACAGATGGGATAGCAAATCCATCAAATGGATGTCAAGATAGCATTCCTTAATGGTAAGTTGAAGGAGGAGGTATACATAGAACAACTAGAAGGCTTTGTAGCACACAACAAAGAGACCCACGTGTGCAGATTAAAGAAAGCATTATACGGACTCAAGCAAACTCCTAAAGCGTGGTATGAGTGCATTGATACATACTTGTAGAAAATGGGCTTTGTGAAGAGTGCAGCAGATGCTAACCTCTACTACTTGATGGTTGGGGGTGAGATTCTCATTCTTGTTCTTTATGTGGACGACCTATTTCTTATAGGTTCACTAGGGCTCATAGTGGATTGCAAGAGGAACCTTGCAGAACAGTTTGAGATGAAGGATTTAGGACTTATCCACTACTTTCTAGGCATGGAAGTGTGGCAGACAGATGGGGAGATTTTCCTTGGTCAAGGGAAATAGTGCATTGAAATCTTGAAAAAATTTGGGATGGAGGATTGCAAAGCCATGTCTACACCCATGATCATGAATTGGAGGAAGGTAGATACATTGAAGGAGAAAGATGTAGATCACACTTTATATAGACAATTGATTGGTTCACTTATGTATTTGGTCAACACTAGACCAGATATAGCATTTGCAATAAACTCTCTTAGTCAATTCATGGTTGAACCAAAGAGAATGCATTAGATAGCGGCTAAGCATGTGCTATGTTACTTGTGTGGTACAGTTGAGTATGGGATCAGATATGTTCGAGGTGAAGGTATCAAGTTGATAGGCTATACTGATGTAGATTGGGCAGGAAGTACAACAAACAAAAGGAGCACTTCAGGGTGTTGTTTCAACTTGGGATCAGGAGTTGTATCTTGGTTCAGCAGGAAGCAGAAGTCTGTGGCTCTAAGTTCAGCAGAAGCAGAATACATAGCAGCTAGCATGACGACATGTGAAGCTATATGGCTTTGGAAGTTGTTAGTAGCCTTTTTTGGTCAGAAGGTTAAGACTACTATGATACATTGTGACAATTAGAGTTGCATCAAGTTGTCTGAGAATCCAGTGTTTCATGATAGGTCTAAACATATAGATATCAGATATCACTTCATCAGAGATTGTGTACAAAGGGGAGTTGTTTAGCTACAATACATACCTACAAAGGAGCAGGTAGCAGACATTCTGACTAAGGCATTGGGGAAGGCAAAATTTATCTTCTTCAGAGAGAAGTTAGGTGTCTTGCAGAACAACTTCCTCGCTAAGAGGGAGTGTTAGTTTTGTTAGCTTGGACAACTGTTTGTCCATATGCTATTATTTAGTATCTAATTATTTTTGCTAACAAATTGGTTAGAGCAAGGACAATTATTTATTAAATAATTGACTTCTTTTAGAAGCAACTAGAAACCAATTTTGTTAGGGTTGGTAAGTTGTTTTATATCTCAACCATTGATTGTTAATCGATCTTAGCCATTGGTTTACCAACGAGAGTAGTATAAAAGGGGGTCTAGGGGGCATTTGGAGAACAAGAAGTTTGGAGAAATGTATGCAGTGTTAGCAAACAGTCTTGCAGTGTTAGCAAGGGCACAGTGTTAGCGCAGAAATAGCAGTGGAGAATATTAGCGAGATAAATTAGGAGGTTGTCAAAGTTCTACCAGTGAGAGGCAAGGAATTTTGTATCTCTTGATTTGCTGAAGTTTAATATAATTTCTCATCTGTAGAACTGGTTTTCCCTTAGGGGTTTTTCTAGGGATAATTTGTCCGAAAATATTGTGTTCATTGTGTTGTGCATTTCTTTCTATATTTTATAAGTGAAGTTGCAGTTATGTTATTTTTTGATATTAGCTGAGAATTTGTTTTCAGCAGTTTAATAATCATTTATGATAGGAGATTAATAATCAGTGACTGCAATAGTTAGATTTTTCACGATGACTATGCGGGAGCAGTGTACTATTAGCCTGATTTGTTAGTTAACTGGGGGAAAGAAAAAATAATTTGTATTTGGAAAGGATGAAATAACTTCCACAGCAAAATTGTGATATTGTAATAATTTTACATAGTTAAATCTTATAGCAATATAACAATTGTATTTAGATTTATTTTGAATTATTATTATTAATTAGTAAAATTGGCTAAGAGTGCACTCTAATTTCTACATATACAAAATTTATATCCTCTTAATATTTTTAATTAAATATTCCTTTGAGCACTATATATTAAATATTATAGAAATTAAAGTATATATAATTTTTAAATATTCATTTGAACAATTAGATATTATAGAAGTAAAAGTATAATTTACTGAAAATTATTTAGAATCATATTGCTTCTATTTATCTAAATAGAAGTGAGAAAATATATAAAATATTAGAACACTTAAAAATTTAAATTGCATACAATGAAATTATAAAGGTTAGAAATAAATTTATTCTCCAAATAACCTGTCTAAGGAAGAGATTCCTTGAAGGAAAGATTGATATATCTATGTTAGGCTGAAATCTATTGGCTACTTGGTTGTAATGGCACATGATAGAGTTGATTGATGTTACCTTTGATATATTCGGGTTTGGGGCCCTTTTCGTACCTCTTTTAAATAAAGAACATTTAAATCTTCCACAAAAATAACTTAGAAGTGGAAATATAAAACAAATTCTACCATCTCCTAACAAAAATATAGCAAATTTTCAATTAATAAATTGAATCTAGTCCATTCATTGAGTTTCAAATGGAAAGATATGGCTTTGACTATGAGAGTGTCACTACAACCTAGATAGGGTTGTGGTAGGTAGAATTAGATCATGCTAGTATGCATTGAAAAAGCCAAATAAGCATATGATAGGGTGATATTTGAAAGGTTTACGCATTGTCTTCTACAAACGAAAATGAGATAGTGTCTTGCACTAAGAAATGCCCACAAGAAAAACCTATTCTAAAGATACAAAAATGGGAACACCTTTATAGTTCAACTACTAGATATCATCATCATCAAAATCCTCATTATATTGGGATAAGACCTGTCAAGAATGGAATGGCATAGAGTCCATATTATCCCTAAGTGCCCTACCAATAGATAGAGCAAAAGATGAGGTAACCTTCAAATTCTCATCCAATATCTCCACTAACACAAGTTAGATAGACAACTTGATAATCATGATCAACATTAGAATTCCCTTAAGTGAGTTAAAAAAACAAGCCTTATAGCTTATATACGACCCATACAAAGGTGTAGATGTAGAGACAATGCCTCACCAATCTCTTCGAAAGAAGAAATAATAACTTAAAAAATATAGAGCTTTCTAGACTACGAGAACTAAAATAAAAAGAGGGTTTGTTAGATTGGAATTCTAGTGATGAAATTATATCATAGGGCCTTGTTCAAATATCCACCTTAAGGATGGATGTGAAGAACTATGATCCATTGGAGTAGTCTCTTGCACTATACAGAAGATAAAATGATGCTCAAGGGATGGATTTAGTGAAGGTTGTTAGACTTTAATGTGTTAGGTACTAAAAATTTGAGAAACATTTGTATTAGTTTGAAAGGAGACAATGATATCTTGCAAAGAGATGATGAGAAAAAAATCCTACAACAAAGAGATAAATACTTGGACCAACTTGTCACAAAGCCCAATCATCATTTTTAGTCTATGGGAAAGCAAGATGAAGGAGTTCATAGGTTGAAATAATGGAGTAGCTGAGATGCGAGAAACAATAGGGTTAGGAATTAAAGTGGAAGAAATGAGCTTGGTAGATGCACTTTAATTTCTTGTGACATTCTTAGGTACCAAGGCCCTTTCTTGATGATGATGCATAAATTCAAACACAAGTTGGTTTTGACATAGATGTGACCTAGATTTCTGATCCTATGAGGGCCTAGTGGAATGATACTCTATAAGAGTGTCAATTGATGTTAGTCTTGAGAAAGAGGAGGTCCCTACAAATAAAACAAGAGATTTCACTGTCATGACAACCACCAATCCAATCACAAGCTCCCTTCCTCTTTTTCCATGCAAGTAGTAGGTGGGACTGAGTATGCCCTTGAATGGTAAGGAGAAGGTTCCAAGGGAGAGGGTTTAGAATTAAAAGACCTCCTAAGCTTAACATAGATGGTAGGAAAAAGTATATCCATAATGTCAATAATGATGAGAGGAAGGTGTGTCTTGAGTTTAGATAACATGGTTCACCTTTTTTTTATAGTAGGTGTAGATCTAGGAAGAAAAGACATCGCCACATGTTGAAAAATTTGAGTCAAAGGAAGAGGCTTAGGTCATAAGGAATGTACTTTCTCTAAACATTAAATGAAGAGGAGACATTGGAAAAAGTGTAAAAATTTTCATGATAGGGATAAATAAGAGGAGTATGGGTAGAAGCAACTATTTTGAATTTTTTTCTCCTTCCTTATATCCTCTTTGAGTGAGGAGAGAAAACACTTTTTTTGGGATAGTATGTCTCGATTAAAAGCAATGGAAAATCAAGAAGGAAACACCAATGAGACACTAGAAAAAGCAATAACTAGTGTCTTGGATTATGTAGATGTTACCCTTTATGCTCTAAATTCAAGAGCTTATGCATGAAAAGACTAATGGTTCCCACGGGTGCAAGCTAGGGGTTACTTAGATTGACCCAAAATGATAGGGTTTCATAATTCATTAAAAAGTGAAAAAGATATATTGGTTCCTACTTAGACTATTAAGGTGGTGAACCTTAGAGGGGGAAGTGGGATCACATCATACATAGTAATGGTGGTAGAATACTTTTTGCATATCTTATTTTTTAAGACATTGAAAAAGAGGACCTCCTTATTTATAAGATCAACCTGACCTCCACCCCATTGGACAATTCTTTAATATGGAGACTAAACCCCTCTGAGGACTTCACATTGAAATCCATTCAACATACTTGTTGTCATGAGGGTGGTGAAACCCCGGGGTAGTGTCCAAGGAATGTTTGGCACCCTTAGATCTTTACAAGGATAAATTTCTTTTGGTGGATGGCTCTACATGGGGCAATCCTCACCATTGATAACTTGCAAAGGAGAGGATTCCAGTTGGTCAAATATTGTGTGTTATTTTACAAAACAATGGAATTCATTCAACACCTCCTCATACATTGTCCCTTTTCTTTGGAGGTTTGGAGGGAGATTTTCTTTATGTGGGAGATTCATTGGTGCTTCAATGAGAACCTCCATCAGTTTTTTAACTGCAATGGTCCTTCTAGTCACCCATACCTCAAAACCTTCTTGAGTCATTCCCCCATATGTGTCATGGAAAATTTGGAAGAAATAGAATAACCATATATTTTGAGAAAAATTTGCTCCTATCTTAGTGGCGTTTTAGCAAGTGACTAGGATCCTAAAGGAATGTGGCTAGATCTAGCATTGGAAACCCCCCCGAACCCCCTAAGGGATCAAGGTATGAGATCTGATACTTCTTGAGACTTAAGTATGAAGGTGGCAAGACTTGACAACTCTAAAGTTGTTGCTAGATGTAAAACAATGTGGCACCCCCCTCTGAAATCTTTGATGAAACTCAATTTTGATGGCTTAGACATTGTTGGAAGGAAAATGGTTGGTGATAATGTTCAAGATAATATTGGTAAGATGGTGGTTACCTATGCTGGGAACTATGGAGGGGGTTCAAATAAGAAATCAGGAGCTTTGGCCTTGCTAGTGGGAATAAGGATAGTGAGCACTAGAAGAATTAACAGATTGACTATCAAGGGAGATTCTATCATAATTATCACAACTATGAAGGGAGAAGGCCAGTGTAGCTAGAAGATCAAAGCAAAAATAGAGGAAATACACATCTTGTTGGATGGGCTTCAAGAAGTCCACATGGATCATATCTATTGGGAAGGTAATGGAGTTGCAAATGAATTTTCTAAAATTGGTCATAACATGGAAGAAATAAAGGAATGGGATGATGTCAGCCAAACCCCACAATCCACACAAATAATGGTGGAAAGCGAACATTCTCTTTGTGACAATATGATGAAGCACAACACATGACATATTTCTATAGATCTAGGTTGGTGGGAGAACCCTTGGCTTAAAAACTATAAAGTTTTGAATATTCAGAAATATTTTGTGATTATTTCCATTAGGGGTTCCCTCACCATGACCACTAATTACTATGGTGAGAGGATGAACCACATAGATTTGGTCAAAATAATAAAACTACCAAGGACATGCATTGTGAATAAACACAAAGATAATGCCATAGTGCTTTATTTCACGCATAGTTGGTAACAATTAATTTCAATAGGAAAAGTATCATTCACAAGTGGTCGAGCCAGAGGGGGATTGGAAATTGTGACACCTTGTGACTTTATGATGGGAATCATGAATTGCTTTCTGAAGATCATTTTTTAGCATTATATATTTAAACTGCCTTGGCTTCCAAGTTTTTTCTTACAACAAGGTGATGTCGGTGCAAATTGAGGATTTGGTGATTGAGCTCAGTGAAGACATAGGTGCTAACGATCACATTAAACTGGATAAGATTGAAGACTATATCAAGGAAAGCGAGGCAGCATGGGTTTATCTGTGAGAAGGTGGATTGTTATCATTCATGGAAGATATTAAAGGGTATGATGATCATGTATCCTTGCAATTTATCAATACCTGGAATAATAAGAAGGTTAACATTAATGGGATGGCCTTCAAAATGATAGAGGAGCTTGTTGTGACGGTTGGTGGGTTGTCCCTTGAGGGCAAGAGTTGGCATAAATAGGCCAGAGTTTCTAACGAAATGAGCTTGAAGAAATTCTTCCACCTTAAGGAGGAGTCTATTTGCATGTGGGGTGGATTCTCGAGGGAGTACCTACCCAAGCCTTGAGACATAGTGTGCTATGCCATTATGTGCTACATTACACTTGAAGACTAATTCCAGGTGTTGTACTATTAGCACTTTCCTACTCTAAACAAATTTAGTAATCAAGACTTGATTTCCTTCCCACAACTTAGTTTGCATTCAATGGAGGATAGTGTGTTTAATGTTAGGAGAAAAAGAGAAGAAGAAAGACCCTTTTATATCCTACACCAGGCCTTCATGTTTAAACTCTCTAGGTTCCAACCTGCCCTCAACATGCCTCTTCTTGTTAATCCCCTCGCAACGGTTACACTTCAAGTCTCCATAGACCTTAGCCCTAGTTTAGCCTCGAAAGTGGACAAAAAGCCTCTAGGTACTAGGAAAAACATTAGCATTATTGACTTTGATACCAATGTTGGTAAGAGTAATAAAGATGCTAGGAGGTCCAATAAAAGACTTAAAAATGAAAAATTTAGGACAACCCCCAAATAGGAGGTGAGTTCTAAGTCCATGGAGAGTGAAAGGAGATCCACTAGGAGGAAAAGGAAAGTTATACACCGTAGCTCCAAGAGTAAGGATGTTCCAAGCCCTTCCACCATTTCTGACACCCTAGAAGCCAACCCATCCCTAGATAAAAGCTTGGGGGAAGATATCACCTCCCCTATGAAGGATGTTGCTAAGGGTGGAGGGATGAAATAGCAGCATAGCCATGGGCAGGAGCAAAGCAAAATTTGGTAGGATAGCATGGAAAAATCAATGCATGACCTAGCCAACAATCAGGAAGCCTTGTGGCATAAAGTTGGAACTCTTGCTGAGTTCTCTACAAGGGTCATGCATTTGGAAACCACCACTATGTACTTTCTATAGATGAACAAGGAGGAGAAGGAAGCGAGAAAAGAGAGTGAGACCACCAAGTCCCTCTACAGATTCCTCGTGGATGATTGGCTCAAGACTCTGCTCAAGAAACCGATCAAGGAGGAGGTGAAGAAACCAACCATAGAGGATCCTAATGAAAAAGAGGGAAAGGACCTAGAGGAGAAAGAGGGGAACTAGCTACTGTACCTTTGTTTCTTTTTCTTTTTCTTATGTTATCTTTAATTGTGAACTTCATGCCCTATGTGACATTTTTGGTTAATGTATGATAAAATATCAACTAGGACCCCTCTAAAAGAGACATAATTGGTCAATCCAAAATATAGAGAGAAAGTGACTCTTCATTGTACAAATCATCCAAAAAGTCATCAGAAAAATTGTTGATTACAAGGAAGGAAAAAATGATTAGAAAAAAGTAATCAGCATGGTTTCCTTAAAATGTGAAAACATGTCAATGGGCTCTTGGTCTACTGATGAAGTTGAATGGCTCATAAAGAGCCCACCAACGATCAAGTCTTGGTAAGTGAAAGGCTTGAAAAAATCATAAGGAATGAGGCTAGGATTATGCCCTGGGCGAATTTGGCTCCTTAGTCCTCGACTCTTAGCTGAAGAAGTTTTAGGTACCATGGGCCTGTATCAAGTACCTAAAACTTATTTGTAGATGACCCCATCAAAAAAATTTAAAAATGTGAAAACATCTTTCAAAACATATTGAAAGATGGATAGCAATGTAGAAAGGGTAATTCTAAAATCAAGAATGCCACAACCATGTGAATGTGTCATTTTTAGCAAGGATGCCACATGTTAAGGATTCACAAATTGCACAATAAATGGTCCCCACAAGCATTAGTCCAAGGTGTATCCTACATCGAGTAAGCAACCTTTGATGCAATGAGGTATTTAATTCAAATTGTATCCTCCATCGAGTACGCTGTACGTTGGGCTGAAGATATCAGTTATTAGCTTGTGACAAATGTCATCAGCTTATTGGACACCTGGGAATTCCCTGCTCCATAAAGGATTAGGAAATCGCAACTCCTTTGCTGCAATCCTCCATGTCGCTGCGAGCTCTTGCCGTCATGTCCACACCAGGGGTGACTTCCCCTCTTCCAGTGAAGGAAATCCCAGGCTCCTATGGCCTCCCCTTCGTCGGAGCTGTCGTCGACCGGTTCGAGTACTTCGTAACAGAAGGAGCCGAGAACTTCTTCAAACGCGCATAAAGAAATACAAGAGCACCGTACTGAGAGTCAACATGCCGCCAGGCCCGCCCATTGTGTCGGACTCGAGGGTCATAATGCTCCTGGACGCAAAGAGCTTCCCCACGCTCTTCGACCTCACCAAAGTGGACAAGGCCAACGTCCTCACGGGAACCTACATGCCCAGCACCGATTTCACCGGCGGATGCCGAACGGCTGTGTATCAGGACCCCTCCGAGGAAACCCACGGCAAGCTCAAGGCCTTCTGCTTCCACGTCCTCAAAGTAGCTCGCCCCAGAATCTTCCCCGAGTTCGCCCGGTCGTTCGACGAGCTGTGTGTTGAAGTGGAAAAAGCATTGGAGAAAGATGGGAAGGCGTCGTTCAGTAACAAAGTGGATAATTTGACATTCAATTTTCTGTGCCGGGCTCTCATCGGGGCAGATCCGGTGGCTCCTGGCCCGGCCAGTCTGGGGACGAGCGGGCCAACGCATGTTAAGACATGGCTCGCGCCTCAGCTCGCCCCAATTGCGAGCTCGGGCGTTTTGCCCAAGGTTCTCGACGAGCTCACAATTCACACATTCCCTCTCCCGTTTGCTCTCGTCTCCCGGGATTATAAGAAGCTCTACGATTTCATCTCTCGATTTCGCCGTAGAGGACTTAGGGCTTCGGAGAGACGAGGCCTGCCACGACTTGCTTTTCAAACTCGGCTTCAATGCATTCGGGGGAATGCTCATCTTTTTCCCCAGTATCGTCAACTATGTTGCCAAGGCGGGTGAGGGTTTGCAAAGAGAGATTGTCAAAGAGGTTCGCGGGGCCGTGGAAGGGAATGTGGGGCTGAATATGAAGGCGTTGGAGTCCATGCCGCTTGTGCGCTCTGTTGTCTACGAGGCGCTGAGGATGGACCCGCCTGTGCCGTTGCAGTACGGGCGGGCGAAGAGGGATTTTAGGGTGGAGTCGTACGATGCGGCGTATGAGGTGAAGAAGGGTGAGTTGCTCGGTGGGTATCAGGCACTGGCTACTAAGGATTCCCATGTTTTCACCAACGGGGAGGAGTTTGTTCCGGGGAGGTTTCTTGGAGAGGAAGGGGAGAAGCTCTTGGAGTGTGTACTGTGGTCTAATGGACGCGAAACGGATGAGACCACGGTTGAGAATAAGCAGTGCGCAGGGAAGGATATTGTTGTGATGGTCGCCAGGCTTTTGGTGGCTCATCTCTTTCTTCGCTATGATTCTTTCGCTGTAGATGAGTCATCTTCTTCGGCTATCTTTACACAACTCACCAAGGCTTCTTAATATAGGAATCGATCATGACTTTGCTTGTGCTTCTACTTGTTGTGGGTAATGGTGTCTTTCAATCGCTGATGTAGCTGGCAATCTGCCCCAGCATGTTCAGGACAGATATATATCAGATTGCCTATCTCCTTTTCGTGATCGCCATAATGTTTTATGGTGTGATCTCTAGTGCTAGGTCTCATCGTCTTAGGGGTCTCTGATGTCGTGTTATGTTACCTCCTTCGTGGATTTCTTGGAAATATGTAATTGAATGTATAGTTATGTCGTTTTTATAGAGTTCAGTTCTACCGCATGGTTGTTCTTCAGTTAAATTTGCAAGTCCTTATCTCTTCGCACTATAAATGGTCTAATTCTATATTTATAACAATTAAATTTATTCGGTAATTTTAAAGGATGGAAGCATTAGCATTTCATGTGAGTTCATGAGAATATTCTTATGAATCGTGTAATTCTTTATTAAAATTTTTTAAAAAAATAAAAAATGTTATAAATCAAACTAGTAAAATGAGAAGAAATATTAAAAAAAAAAATTGAGATAAAAAAAGAAAGAAAAAAGTTATGGGTTAAAAAATTATTTTAAAAAATGTTGAAAAGAGATATCTAGAAATATTTATTTATTTAAAATAAAACTATAAAATTAATATAATACTGATCTTTTTAAAAGATAAATAAAATAGTAACATATAAGACATTTAAAAATTTGGCAGTAAATTGAAAGGATTTTGTAAAAGGTAACTATAAAAAGAATAAAATTCTATAATGCTCTTTTTTGCACAATAGATTTTGCAAGATTTTTATACAAATATCTCTTTTCATAGAGATGTCATTCACTAGTAAAAGATATGAAATCATACTATTTAACTAATTGCTTCACGTAATATTATGCATCTCTTACAATACTCCATCATCATATCCTTACAATTTACCTACATCATATGGTAAAATAGTTTACTTGGGTTCTCCAATATATCAATAGTAAATAGAATCATAACAATTTAGAATTTTACTTGGGGAAGGGGGAAAAAATATGGCTGCATAGGCCCAACTAAGTGTGTGATGCAAGGAAATTTCAAGGAAGATGTTTATCATCTCTTGGCTCCATGTAAGTGTACACAAGATTGTTGGTGTGAGATCAAAGAAAAATTTTGTTTGGTGGGACTCTTGCCAAATAAGATTCGAGACATTTTTCAATGTTGGTTGATCAAGGTTAGGAAATTGACCTTGTCAAAACTATGCACAATCTATCCACCAATAGTGATATGGGAGATTTTGAAGGAATATAATAGGAGGATATTTCAAAGAAAGTGGAACCAATTGGAAAAGTAATCAAAAGAATTGAATATGATATTAAAGAGGTAATGAGTGTTTTTAATATTCATTTAAAGCATTTTTAATCTCTATGCTAGATCATATAATATGATTTGTTTATTTTGCATGTCTATTTAATCTATCATTTTAAATCAAATCTACACCTAATTATTTATTGGATTATATCATATGGTTTGACCACCTTATCCTAAGTCTTTATTTAATTAAAATAAAATGCTCATTTTAATTAAATAAATCCTCTTTATCCAATTTGTACACATGAAAAATGAATTTCCTATTTTAAGAATAAAATAAAAAGTTTTTTTACTACACATTGAATATGCAGTTTCTAAGGCAATGAAATCTCTTTTTCCTCATATTATTTTCCATGTATCTTTTGCCTCTTAACCATGTCCATCACTTTCGCTTCTTGAGAATCTTCTATACCAAAGTCAAAACAATAATATTTCTCAACCATAGATTTTGTTCCTTAATCTCCCATCATCCATTGCTATTTAAAAGGAGTCTCTATCCTTACTCTCTCATAATATTAGACTCTTATGCTATTTTTATGTTGCAAGTTTCATTCTAGAGCTTTTGGAGCACTTGAACACTTTTTTGCATTCTAATACTTTGGTACTAGTTTTCTCTCATTGTAGCTCAAATTTTGCATAATAGTTTGCATTATCTAGTCTAAATAGGAGAGTAATCTTGCTCATTTTGTTAGTTTAGTTTTCTTTCTTGTTATTGCATCTCATCTTGGATTATCTTGCACTCTTATTCTAGCTTTCACTTGCATTTGCATGCTCTCATTTTACTCTTGGATAGCAACATTTTTGCTCTTATCTTTGAATCTTCTATTCTATGATGCACTTTACAAGGGTCTCCTATTGAAGTTCATTTCAAAGTCACACTCATACTTTATTTTCTTATTTTTTCTTGTAAGTCATATATAGGAAACTCTAAATCATCATTTAATATTTCTAATTCATTCGGTCCCCCAGATATAAGGTCTTAGCAAAGTGTGCCACACTTTTGGCACCTAGTATGTGGCTAGAACCAAGTTTCTAACTCTATTTTCTCACATTTTTTTGAGTTCAATAATTTAATTTTCTTGTATCTTAGTTGCATTCCTCATTTTTTTCATAGCCACAAGTATTGGATCTAATCAAGTGGTTTTTTAGGCTTCTAACTTTGGTTTTTAAGGCTAACCCTTATGCCCGTTGAGTTTAAGGTAAAACCCTAGGGTTTTGAAAGATTTGATCATATATTCCAAACAACTTAGTATTTTTCTATGAAAGTTTTTTTTGTAGGTTTGCAATGGATCAAATGTGCCTTAGTCAAAAAAATAGATTTTTTAGATTAGATTTTTGTGAGTTATAATTTTAGCTTTATCTTTAATGAAAATTCATTTCTAGTTGCAAATTTAGTGTCATTTTTAGAAAATTTTAAATTTTTGGAATGGTTTAATAATTTGATGGGGAGTTTACTTCTTTCAATTTTTTTTCATATAGATGTAATATTATGGCAGAATTAGTAAATTTAAGAAACCTATTATGTTTTGGGAAAATGGGTCCCTATTAAGCTCGATACTCCTAAAGTTGTTTCATTTTAAGAAATCTTTCTTATATTTTACTATAGTTCTCTTCTTTGCATTTTTATATTTTCGGTTGAAATAATAGAAAAAAAATCTAATCTTTTTTGAAATTGAAAGCAACAAAAAATGGTGGTTGGGCCAAAGCACAAAACTAAACAACCTTCTATTTAAAAGATATTTCAAGATTTAGGTCAACCCACTTTTCAATTTCAAAATACTAGACATCACAATATTCCAACTTTGACATAAAACAGTATAAAAAATACTATCCCAGTTACTACAAACTAATCTATAACAAGGACTAAGCATGAAATAAAAAAATAAAAAATTATCAATAGTCCAAACAAGTACCATTAAGTTAGCCACCAAGGCTCGGGTGCTCTAAAAGTAGCATAAAATAAAATAAAATTAAAAGGGGGTACTACTTCCCCTTGGCCTTCTCTATTCCTTCTGGCTTATCTAGCAACATTTGGAGCCAATCATCAGCTAAGAACTTTTACATGGAGCCTGTATAGTCCACCCCTGATTCTGTAGTTAATCCCTCTTTCTCAACATGGAGTAGGTGAAGGGTCGAGGCCACCGAGTGCATCACCTTGACAAAAAACATGGTGGCCTAATCAAACCTTTGTTCTAGAGTCTCCTATCTTTCAACCAACCTTCTCAGGTTCTTTCTAATGTAATCCTAAGCCATATTTTGAGCCTCAATGTTCCTCTTTGAGGTTTGTTCACTTCTACCAACCACAAGTTGAAGGGAGGTTAGAGTCTCTTCGTTTTTAACCCTAGATCTCTCAAGGGTTTTAGTCTTCAAAGTATCAAAAGAATGGGAATGCATGGGGCTTAACTAGCTTCTATCCCAACCCTTATGCTCACCAATTGCTTCATCCTCCTCCTTCCTAGTCAGTTTATTCTTAGTAATTTTTTTCTTCTACTTTTTCTAGGGGAGTTTATGTTTACAACTATCTGTGGATTTAGAATTAGGGGATACTTCCATTCTTGGGTCAAGGTCCATATTAACTCTCCTCTTCTTACGTCTCATGGATCTTCTCTTGCCACCCTCAAATTTAACATCCTTGTTCATAATCTAGATGTTTTTCTCCATTTTGATTGTGTTTATAATGTTAAACTTTGGGGTTGGGTTATCTAGGGTGGTCACAATCTCCTCAGAATGTTGACGGGTCAAGGTAGAGAGGGTTAGGCTGAGGAGACTAACTTGCACACTTATAGGCTAAATGAGACAAATATTACAATGAAATTCATACAGTTTGTACATGAAAGCTTGGTGAAGGACTATATAGGGTTTACCCTTTTTCATTTTTCCCTACTTAAAAAATATTACCTTCCATGGAATCCAGTAGAAAGAATGGGAAGGATATAAGATCCTAATTGCAAAAATTTTTTAAAAGAAGAAAATGGTAGTAATAGAATATCTAGAATCTATCCTCAAGAGTGAGATATCTCATAATTGTATAGCATACCACTTTCCAAGGGTCTGAGAGCTCCATTCTAACATATCCACCATGACCACAAATAGAGCCCTCATTAGGTCAGAAGAATTGATTAAGGCTCATTCCATCCACCACACATGTCTTTTTTCTCCATTTCTTTCCCTCCAAGGATCATCCACCCGCTTTGGTAATAACTTCTTCGTTGATCTCAAAAGATATCTCATTCGCAATCACTCCCCCATTGTTCTAGGTATTAACAAACTATATCAAAATGACCTCATCATTTCCTTAAATGCACTTCATATGTGACACTAACCGTCCTTATAGTTTTCAATGGAATTTGGTGAAATATGAGAAGGGCAACCACCCATATTTTTTATTTCACCTAGATCCTTGATAAAATCTTTAGAGGTATCTGACATAACCACAATCTCTTTTTGTTGAAAGCTCAAACCAAAAAGAAGACCTAGAAAATTCAAGATAATGTACAAGCAATAGTGAGAACCAAAATGTGAAGGCTTAAGGAACTTATGCCACTTGAGAGGCACAAACTTGTACTGACCACACCATTTAAAATCCAACTTAAGTACTTTCTAATGTGAGTACCATCAAATTTAATAAACATCACCTTTTCATTTCTAAAAAATCCTACTATATCTTATAAGAATCTCAATGCCAAATTTGGTAATTATTCTCACCTTTTTCACCTTTACACAATCTAATCTTAAATCCTTTATTGTCAATGCTAATATGGTCACCTTTATGCCAACCAATCATAATAATGATTGTTTACCAAATAACCAATGAAATCACTTCCACTAATGATTCTCTCCATATTTGGTATCTTTAATGATTAATTAAATTAAATATGAGTTGGAAGCTTATTCATACTTCCCCAAGTACACGTGTCATGGGTCACATGTCCCATCATTTCTATCGCATTAGCCACACCATTTCCCTCATAATACACATGTTGAATGGGCTTGTTATTGAGTCTTAATATATAGTTATGACTGACATTAATGATATGTGATATATTTCAGAAAACATTATTATTTCCTTTTAGGGCCTCAATTATTATCTTTTAGTCCCCTTCAATAGTTATATTTTAAATACCATAGATGGTAGTAAACTTGAATCACCAAAATAAGCCCACAACTTCACCATAATTACTTCTATTTTCTCCACAATTGTAAGTGTAGTCCATGATCAGGTTGTCATAGTGATCTCTTATAACATCTCCCACAATTGCCTATCCCCCTTTGTAGAGAAATGAAAGTCTAGCTTTAGCCAACATGGGAGGTGGGGAGAGAATCTCCAAATAGTTCTCTACATGACCAACAATTTTGTGTTGTTAGTTTTGAAGACTAGATCCATTATATGCTAGTTTTCTGCTATAACCCATTGATAGGGATTTAGGGTGTACATAGGGGTCCACCATTTTGAGAGGGGGTTAGTCTCATGAACAAAATTAGAAATCAAAAGGGTGGTGGTAGGGGGGGTGAGATGTGTCACAAAAAATCTGATTATTTCTTTCCTTCCAAAACCACTAGAAAACATATAGGGGAATCAATTCCCAGAGTATTCTTAAGAGGGGGTGATGGATCGAGAGCTCTTGTCCATATATAAATTACTACATATTGTTATTGAACACCCATTGAATGCTAAATCTATGCAGTATATCTAACTAGACTTCCTTGGTATATGAACAATGAATCAATAAATGGGTGGTAGTCTCTTCCTTAGATTGACATAGGCTAAATCTATTAACTAATTAAAATCCCCTCCTCTTAAGATTATCAATTGTGAGTATACTGCCATGCAGGGCCACCCACTAGAAGAAATTCACTTTTGGGATGATCCCTTGATTCCAAACATATTTCAATTCTATATATTCTTCTTGGTATAAGATTATTATAGGCATATTTAACTCTAAAAAATCTCAATTATTTATTTTTCCAGACTATCAGATCTTCCATCAAGAAAATAGGAACCCCAGAATTATCAAAGAACCTTTAGAGATTTTGATCAATGGATGGGATAATATTCTTTGCTACAAGTTGATCTACTTCTCACTATTATCTATATATTCTTGCACTTGTACAAATTCTGTCTAAATATGACAACTTCAGAGGAGTGAATTAGCATTGGTCAAGGATAAATCCTAACCAATTATCTTTCAAAAATCTGATTAGTCTCTCATCCCCCATAAACCATCTGATACCTTGCCTCAAATTTTTTTTCCATTAATAAAATGAGTCCATATTCTTGAGCCACATGGGAGCCCACTCCTCTACAAATTGTACTTGAACTCACCCCCCTCATGTACTTCACCCTCATAATCTGGCACCACCTAGTTTCCTCTTTGATCAATCTCCATTAAATCTTGGCCATTAATTCTTTGTTAATGTCAATGATTCTTCTCAAGTTTAATCCCCCACCCCCACATCTTGGACTTGTAAACATTTTCCAAAGAAACCAAACTCAATCATGATTACTCTTCAGTCCTGGTCCATAAGAAGTTACCCTAGATTTCCTCAATCATCTCAATGAACTTAGCAAAATTTTTTAATAGGGACAAGAAATAAAATAGGATACCCTATAAGGAGGCCAAAGGAGATATAATTTACCCAAAAATTTCTTAGGACTTTCTATTCTAGTTGACCATCTTCTTTTGGGTGTGTTCCATAATAATATTCCAAAACTCGAGGGATACTTCTTTAAATATGAGGGGTAATCCCAAATAAGTATCTGGGAGCTTAGCCTATTTTAATTGAAGTTCCATAGTAATTTGTTTTACTAAGTTTTTAGTGGTTTATAAGGAAATATATTATTCCCTTAGAATAATTAATACTTTGGCTAGAAATAATAGCATATTCATCAAGAAGCTTCTTCTAGTGTCTGGCTTCTCTAATGGACACAATCACAAAGAGGAACGTGTCATCCAAAAATTGTTGGATAGCCTTTGGGAGAAGTGAGGTCACCAAATTAATACCTTTTAGGTGATCACACTTAGCCATTTCCAAGAACTTTAGCAATAGTAATGAATAGGTATGGGGATAGGGGGTCACCCTGTTGAACCCCCCTCCTAGTTTTGAAGAACTTTCCAATGGTACCATTCAAAAGAACATAAAATTGAACATAATTAATAGTATCTTTCACTAAAGAAATAAGTCTCCCATCAAACACCATCCTAATAAGGATGTCAAAAAGGAAATCTTAACAAACGTTATCATAGGCTTGGAGATGTCAAACTTCAATGACATACCTAGATTTTTGCTCCTTTACATTGAAAATATAACTTCATGGGATGTGATGACAACATCGAAGATTTGCATACTTGGGATAAAACCACTCTAAGAGGAGCTAATGAATTTATTTAGGAAAGGCTTGAATCTATTAACCATGGTCTTAGAAATGATTTTATGGAGAGTATTACATATGTTGATGGGTTTGAAATCCCCTATCCTAGTGGGTTCAACAATCTTTGAGGCCAAAAATATATAAGTTTAGTTCATCTCTTTGAGGAATCTCTTGAAAATAATTAATCAATTGTAGATTTTCCTTGATGTGTTACAAAAAATGTCATATCTTTATTTTCCAATCTCACTTAGGTGATGAAGATAGTTTCCATCATTTGTCAACCATTCTAGAGTAAACCAAGTTTAGAAGACAATGTCTACCAAGTTCAATCATGCACCAAAGAGAAGTTTGCAAAAGTTCAATGTTCACGAAGCTCACTTGGTTAACAAAGGAAAATTGGCATGGAACTAGTGCTAACTGAGTTCACTTGGTTACCAAAGGAAGTTTATGAAGTTTTAGTGTTAACTGATTTCACTTGGTTAACATAGGAAAATCATTTTAGAGTTAGTGTCTACCAAGATGGGCCAGTTAACTAAGGATTTTCTTAAATTAACATATTTAGTTTAATGAATTTATTTGTTTAGTCTAGCTATCTTAAAGGATGAATATTATTATATTTGTAAGTCTATTCAAGCCTACTTGACAAGGAAAAAGATATAAGTATAAGGTCAAGTTGTGGGATTGAATATGAAAATCATGGGATTGAAATGATAAACCAAGGAATAAAATTTGAATGATAGCAGAGTATCTTGAGTTGACCAAGATACAAAGTTTTATTTGATCAAGGAGGATCAAGTATTCAAGCTAGAACTTAGATATGAAATTAGAAATATAGTTGCATCAACAATTAGTACATATCATTGTTACTCTCTAATAACTTTAGTAGTGTATCAAATTTCTTAACAAATTTAGCTTAACAACTATTTGCCAAATCCTCCAACAAGGTGGGATTTCAAGATTAAAGTGTCTAAAGACCTCGAACAAGGCCACTCGTAACAGGGTGATTAAATCCTTTAATACGGTCACACCCAACAATGTGTTTTATAACCTTTAATAGGGTTGACTCCTAATAGGGCTCACTTCTAAAGAGTAAAAAACAATAACTAGTTGCAATTGACAGTTTTTCCCAAATTGGATTTCCACATTAAATCCTAGTGTCACTTGTGTTCATGCTATTTCTTTTAAGTGTATGCAACTAAGTTAATTAACATTAATCACACTTAATATCATAAATATCTCCATGTTTAGTATTTACCAAGTTACTATTGATATTTCAGTACTTGCCGTGTGATAATAAATTACTAGTGTTAACCGAGTGCCTCTATGTTAACCAAGTTTTAGTAGAAGTTATATTTTTATTTGTATTGACATCTAAGGGATCTCAGATTTATTTTTGCAGTAATTTATTCACCTCTCCCCTATCATTTACTCCTCTTATATTTCCAACAAAATCTCCCTTTGTTAATGAAATCTTGCATGATAAGATCATACTTCAAAATGTCACAAAATTCCTAGAAAAATGCCAAGGAAAACACATTTGAGCCTAGTGTCTTATAATCCCCCATGGGAAAAACTACCTCCTTCACCTCCTTAATCTCCCCCTTTTTTTGAATGTTCTCCTTCATCACATTGTTCACCACCGAGATGCTACACCTTTAGAATTTATCCCTCTTGTTGTTTTCTTGGGGAGCTAGATTCTAGTTGTAGACATTCTAAAAGTACATAGACCTCTAGTTTCTCATGTCCTTTTCCTCTATCAACTCTTGAACCTAGTCATCCACAAGTTTGGTGATAGTGTTCCTCTTTTTGTTTTTTGAGGTTGACCTATGGAAGAAAGAATTATTATGGCCACCCTCCACCAGCCATTGGATGTGAGATCATTGTTTTCAATATATTTCCTCCTTCATGGATATGTCCCTCCATTACCTTCTCAAGTCCCTCTCATCACCCATAGTCTCTTCATCAATAGCTCCACTAGGTAGAGATTATTCAAACTCCTCTATTTTTTTTAATCTCTTTCTTTTGTTTAAAAATGCCTTGAAATGAGTTCTTTTTCCATATTTTAACTTCCTTTCTAATGATCTCCATTTACCTAGTTTCTCCAAAGCATTTAAAAAGGAGTATTGAATTCCACAACACACATCTAGTTATTCTTCCCACATATAACACTCGACACTTCCTCTCAAAATTGAAATCTTCAACCCAAGAATTAGGAGCATAGAATTTAAGAAGGTGCCAATTAAAGAATTTTTCAAAAAACTCACAAACTAGAAAATTTTGGCTACAACTGATCATCTTACCTAAGTTCTTATTTGGTTCCCAAATATTAGCAATATCTCTAGAAGTTCCATTGGCCTTACTATACACAAAGTAAGCACTCGACCAGATGTAGAAAACTGTCTAAACAAAAACATTTAGTGACATTTTGACTTCCTCAATAAGAATAATATCAACTCTATGTTCTCTAATATTATTATTAATAGAATATATCTTTTTGGGGCTATTTATCCCTTTAGTATTCAAGGAAATAAGCATTATCTTTGGCATCTCTTTATGTCCTTAAAGGTAAGCTGGGTACTTTGAGCAACATCTCTTGATGTGGCTTTAAGTCTTGTGGTTTTCTTTGAAGGTCTACCCACCTTAGCCTCTAATCCCATGTCCACTCTATTGGAGCCTCTTGACTTTAGTTTAACCATATCCCAACCATCATAAAGATTAGACAATGGTTGTGCAGAGGCCAAACACTCCATGTTATACTAGATGGGAGAGTGGAATTCATGGCATATTAGGATTGTAACTATAAGAGAGCCACTCTGGTCACCCCCATGAACCTTATCTCTCCCACCAAGAGAAATCAAGCACCCTTTCTAATCTGTGGAGTCTCTAGGGGCACCCATTTCCAGCTTAGGTTCAGACCATGAAAGGACCTTATCCACTCTCATTTCCAAGTAGAAATCCTCCTTCTCATAGGAGATTCCTATTTGAATTTTGCTTAGTATCTCCACAATCCCTAAGGAGGGCCCCATGGGGTCACTGTATCCATCCATGAGAATCTCTAAGCCATCTTCTAGCACTTCCTTCCAAACTTTCTTTGTGGAGGGGCCTTCCATGACTATGGTGTCTTTCTCTAGTACAACTCTCTCCTTCACATTGATATTAAACTCCTTAGTTTCCTCCTTCCCCTCAATGTTATGAAGGGGCCTCCATGAACTTTTGGCATGGATAGAAGGGAACCTAGGATTCACTTTCTCCTTTCCTTTATGGTTCTTTTTGGGATAGTCAATGAAAATGTACCCAAAAGTAACACACTACTAACAGAAAAACTCTACATTCTCATATGAGATGGGTTTGGACCATTTCCTTCTCTTGAAAGTAATGGAAATCCTTATAGGGAGGGGCTATTTTATAATAATTTTAACAAAAAATATAGCAAAAATCAATCTAGCTTTTCTAGTCATAATATTATCAATTCTAATAAAGTGACCAAAAGAATCACCAATCCATTTGAAAACCTTATCATCCCAAAATTCTAGGGGAAACCCATATAAATGAACCTAAATAGGGACCATATATAGTAAATCCATATCTAGGTTGAATCTAGGCTTCCTTTTAGCAAGGTAAGAAGGTGTTTACTAAAGTGTCAAGTCACTGACATAATAGTCCCATTATTCTCCACAAAGGAAAAGTTGAATACGAATAGACTCACTGACATTGCAGATATGGTGATAGCTCCTTTAATTTTCCATCTTGTCATACACCATTTCCTAACCATCTCAATCAATGGGCAAAGCTTGGGTTGACCCCTGAGATATTGAGTTAATAAGTAAATCTGGTAGAGTAATCTATGGGCCACACCCATGACCACCATATAATGAGACATCTCCACCATCTTCTCATTTTTATACCCCATCAACACACATACCCACCTAGGTTTGAGGATTGTAACCGTGTTAGAGTTGACCTCCCTTAGATTCATCAAAACCTAGTTGCTCAAAAAGGCTAGATCTTCTAGAAGCTCCTTAGGACCACAAAAGGTTCCAAAGAAACTATTTTGAGGTAAAACCTAGTTCCCCAGAAAGGATAAATCTTCTAGAAGCTCCTTAGGATCACAAAGGGTGCTAGAGAAACTATTATGAAGCAAGAAATCTAAACTTACAGAATCACATACTAGGACTAGGTCTGAGTCTAAGTAGTCTTGCAAAGGATCTAGGGGTACTGGTGGAGGGGGGCTCTCCCTAGAATCACTAATAATTAGTGGAAGTAGTGAGAATTTGTAGAGCAAGTTACATTTTTGGAAACATACAAATCCAATCTTGTTGACTAGGTCAAAAGTAAAACATAAAAAAAAGCATTTTATTATTAGCTTGCACATTATTTGAACAAAGTTTAAAGTATGATATGAGTTTTCATATTTAAGTGGAATCAATTAATTAAATGAATTTTATTAGAGTCATCATATCTCTTCATGATTTTATATACTTGATTGAATTTTGTAAAGGGATTTTGGAGGTAAAAGGAGCAAAAAATGGAAAAAATTTGGAATGCATAAAATTAAGGTGCAAATGTTGTAAACCTCCTTATTTTCATTGTAAATAGTGATCACCATCTTCTTTTTCATTATCAAATAAATTTTTTTTTTTTCCAACTTGTTTGGCAAGTCTTTCCAACATCAAAAAAATAACTTAAAATCAACCATTCCAAGTTTTTCGTATTTATGTTTTTATTTTGAATTCTTGTTAAGGAGTTTGAGGGGAATATAAATAATTGATCTTTCTTTTCATTTTTAGGGGGGACAACCTCAACTCTCATGTTTCGATGCAGTATAAATAGTGGGGCTTGAATATAAAGAAAATCCTTTTGGAAGTTGCAATATTTTCAATCTTGGCTAAGCCCTTAATAGCTTTATAACTTTTAGAAGTAATGGTAGAGATTGGGTTACCATTTCATCCCTATTCTTTGACAATATTCTCTTTGATCTAAGAATTCAGACCTCACATACCTTGTGTATATTGAGGAGATCCCCTAGTTGAGCTTGTACATCCTACTATAAACTTGAATAGGTTGTTGGTGTGTTTTATTAACTTGAGCATTTAAAATCTTCCCCACTTGGGAAAAAATGGGACACATCCATCGAATTAAGCCTTAGATATATTTTTCCTTTTGAATGATTTCATTATGTTTTTACTCAAAAAAACAAAAAAATCATAAAATTGTAAAAAAAAGGAACAAAAGAAAATAAAGTTCAAATTTTTTTCCTATAAGTCAAACTTTTCAAAACTATCAACCAATAAAACAATGATTTGAATGATTTTCTAGGGTTAAACTTTCAAAACTAAGCTTAGGTGTTGTGAACACAAATTTCTTTTAGCTCCTTGTGTCCTTTGGTCTTGTCTCAACATGAAAGGATTTTGTTTCATTCAAAAGCTAGCTTGAGGTAATCACAACCTTGGTTAATGAATTATCCAATTTTCCATATTTTCCTATTATCTCTTTTACTGATCTTTTATCTTATCTTTTCTTATTCACAAGTGACTTACATAGGGAATCTACCCACAACTTGGGCATCTTGTGACAAGTTATCTTTCCTTTTATAATATCACTTTGGACATGTGTACTATTTACTTCACCTTTTTTGGAAAATATTGATACTCTATTTTTCCTATCAAATTCTATTCTCCTTCAAGCTTGAGTTTTTATCCAAATTTATAGGATTCAAATCTTTTTCTACAAAATCTCAAGTAAGTCTAACTGATCATGAGTTCCTCTATGTCACTAAGTAGTTGTAAGACCTACATGATGGATAGTAAGAACTAGAAGAAATAAATGATTCCACTTACCTTCATCTAACTAAGGACATCATGGATATATAGTCTAACCTTGTAAAATAGATAAAAGAAAGATTAACATCATCACATGAGTTTTCCTAAGTCTTGTATATGGACAAGAGTTATCTTTCTCAAGATTATGTTCATGCTCTTCTTCTAGGTCTACATTCTCCATCTCTTCTAAACATCATTCATTTTCTTCCTCTATGCCTAAATTTTTTACACCCCCATAAAAATAGACACCATAGAGACAAAGACAATGATCCAACCTTTGATCAAGACTCTATGCCAGAACTTTATGATGGACCTATCTTTGACTGAGATGATGAAGACATGGATGCATCATATTCACTTGATGAACAAAAATAAGCTTCCAAGGATAGTGAATCAAACAAATGAAATGACTCTAGAGGTAAATCTTATTGGGTTCCCATACCTAAGCATGAATTCATACCTTTTGGATACTCATATAATGTGGTGCTTAAGACCTAGTGACAAACACGATTACTACTTTACCAGGAAACTCTAGACCTTATGAACTCTAGATAAAACTTAAGTGGTGGAATGATGATCACTATTGTGACTATTGGAAATTTTTTTAGCACCTCTCTCAAGATTCATGATAGGAGCTTAACCTCCTTCTATCTATTATAACATGAGTAAATGTATTACGTATTAATAGATCATTCTTTTGGTGCAATGATAACCCCATTCTAACAAGTGGTATAAGAACTTCGTCATAGGTTGAAATTCTTAGATCATTGAGTAATGTTGAGGGGGAGATCATTGATTTTTTAAAAGTTTTTCCCTTGGAATTCATGACATGGGCTTAACCACCTCTTATGTACTATAAGTTGAGTATTTATATAAGGTATTGATAGATTGGTCTTTTAGTGTAATGAAAACTCCATTCTAACAATGTCTACCATAGAAAAAAGGGGCATAAAACTAAAAAAAATTCATAAAATTAAAATATAAAGTCAAAGAACTTATTGATGATGGGTTATTTGACATCGAAACCTCTAAAGACACATTTGATAAATATACTACTCTTGAGAAAGATCATATTGTTGAACCAATGTCTAGTAATGATCCCCTTGTAGCATCTATTTCTTCCAATTCTCATGCATCCACTAAAATATTAAATACTTCCAACATAGCTACATTAAACAAAGAAACTAATACTTTTTATATGGACTATGCATACCCTCAAGGGACACCTCGAAAAGAAACCCAATCTAATTTGCATTTGGCTGCAAACTTTTTCAATGTTACAATCCCTAACCTTCATGCACCATGATTCCTATTATAAATACTCCAAGTAGTCCTTCGCTACCTCTTCAAGAGAAAATCATGAAAACCTAAGATACTCCTTTGTCATTAGAAGTGAATCCATATTAAGAGGACTATAAAAATATGAAGAAACAAGTATCAAGAAAGATCAAAATCAAGATCCTTGCATATCTTTTCATCTCCTCCAAGATTTCATCCCTCCATCTCAAGAAAATCATATACAGGTTCATATCCTATGTATTCTCCATCTCCCAAGAAAATTATAGATACCACTTCCATTGGACATACTGAAAATCACGAGAAAAGGTTTCTTCCTATGCTATCCAAAGATCAAAGTTTCCCCTTATTACCTTTTCCTACTTCTTCATATCCACCTCATAAATTTCCCATTCTTCCTAAGACTATGCATAAGAATAAACACCCTCGAGCTACAAGTTCTCCTATTATTTAAGTTTCCTCTATGAAAGATATTAATGAGCCTATTAGTAGCCTTGATCATGATTCTCACTCTTAGGATGTTGATATTACTACCAATTATCCCTTTGCATCTTTTGAGTACATCCTTGGTCCTTATCCATCAAAGTCCATATGTATTGGGACATTATTTTCCTACATATTCTATACTTTTCACTCCTAGTTCATGAGATAATTATCTTATCATACCTCAAGATCAACAAAGGTATCCACTTTGTTCAACCAAAATGTTAGTATTCTGCAATTAACTTTGTTCTATACTGGCAACCTATACTTGGTAAATCTACAATAACTCACACTCCACTTGAAATAATCTTTAGTTTGATTACCCACATGTTGTACAAATATTGTTTTATCTTCTTGTAAGTGTGCATAACCTCAAGTATCTTATGTGAAGTGGATCGAATCAAACTGTTTGACTATTAACTATTTTCCTTTATCATTCTTAGAAAATTTTCTATATTTCTATAATTCAAATATAGTATTATATTTTCTTGTCTAAAAATAGGCTATATATTTCCATAAATGAAAACCCTAGTACATTACCTTAGAAAAATTTCCAACAATCTCCCCCTTTGGCATTGATGAAAACACATGGGAAAATTTGGTTGTGTCAAAATTCCAAAATTTGCAAAATCTATGAAGTATTTCACATTACCATAATTTGTTTTTTTTTTTTTTTTTTGTATCATCTCTATTTATCATACCATCTTCTAAATATAGCACTAATTTTTGTTCACATTATATACTATGCTCTAATTTATTTCTTCTTTTACAATATATATAGCACTAACAATTTTTCACACAATCACTCTCCCCCTTTATCATCAATGAATAAAGTGTGTCCAAAAATTATAGAAAAGTCAAAATTGTAGCTCTACCTTATAATATTCATGTTTTATGGGTGTTGAGAAGCATCATACAGTCACCAAATTGGTTCTTTAAACTACCAAATTCTTTATCTCAAGAGTCCTTCACTACATGTACTATTTTGGTTAAAGGAGACAACCCATAAGATGCAACTTATGCTACACTAAGATCCTAATAGGAAAAGATTTAATATGATTCATTTCCTTCTAAAATGTGTCCAAATACCTTTGTACAATATCAATGTTCAAGGTTAGATGCACTCTTAGTAATGAGAGTCTCTTCAAGATTCTTTCCCTATTCAAGTCAAGAAATTGTAACTCATCATAGATTGTGTTGATTCTCCACTCAATTTCTATAGTTTTAGCCTTTGGATCATTTAACTCATTCGCTATTTCTTGAACTCATTATTTTAATTCTTGATTTTTGTGGAGATGTCTTAAGTAAATTTATGTGTTAAGGCACATTTTATATACAAATATTTACCTTCGAAGGTACAACTCAACTTTTTAGATAAAAATTTCAAAGCTGTTAGATCATTTCTAATATTGAACAAATTTGTATCATGTTCTCCTTGAGCCTTCAAAGTGGTTACATACTCAAATATAAAGAATTTTCTATCAAAGTCTTCTACCATGCTTTGTGATCCCTTTTCCAAATCTCTCTTAGTAACCTTTATTGATTAGTACTTTGGAGTCTATCTATCACTTTTCCTAGGATGTCTTGGGCACTATTTCTCACTTGGTTGATTTTATCTATAATATTGTTCATAGAAAATGCTGCTAATTGACATAAATTCTCAATATCCATATTATATGTCATGGATGTATTACTAGCCATGTCAAATAGGAAAATCTCAAATGGAAATGAACTTCCAATATATTTGTTAATATCCTCTATCAGGGTTACCAACAAAACTTGTGTGTCCTTTCCATCCTTCTTAATTATATGTTATGAACCTTACTTAGGCTGATATGTAAATTACTCTTTGTTCTTTTTTCATTCCCTATGCATTCTTCACTTCCTTATACTAATCTTTATTCTCAATTAGTACCTTTAATTATATCGATGTAGTGATCTATTGTACAATATTCTACCACTGATTATGTAGACTTATATTTGCACTCATAGTATTAAGTAGTGATGATTGCGAACTATCATGTGTCAAACTCAAATGAGTAGGTTTTGAAGTTTCCTCATTATGATTTTTTTTCCTGGACTCTAATGTCCTTATTGTTTCTCAACATAAGTATTTGCATTATCTTTCACCAAATTACCAACATCACTATTATATTGATCCTTAAATGGATCCTCTAAATCATGTACAATGATTTTCACTACTCCAATAATCATGTTATCAAATTCATTTTTAGGGGTATCCATTATTATGTCATCTTGAGTTTGATCTCTTATTTCTTCTATTAATGTGTCCACTATACCAAGTTCACTTAGAACTTGATAAAATTCTTTCTTATTTCTTCTCTCACTTATTTACTTAAATCACCCATTAATCTAATTTATCCCATTTTGTCCCTCAAGAGTAGATTCAACTTTTTCTTGATAATTTCCAATTACCGATCATTCTGAATAATATAACATTTATTAATTGACAACTCTCTTAATATCTTTTCTTCCTCAACTTTCCTTAGCCTTGATTTATTCAATCTTTTATACATTTATTGGTGAAATATTTCATGTAAACTTATAAGTGGTGTCCTAAACTTTATCATATACTTGATACTAGGAACTTCCAAATTCCTTTTTTGATTTGCATCATAGTTGTCCTAAAAATGTTTTAACTTTGCAAAATTTCCATGTGTCATGATTATCTTATTTATCTTCCCAATATTAGGCTTCCATTTCTTCTTATTCTTTCCACTACCACTTGTCTTTATTTGATATTTCTTTGTTTTCTCTACAAATAAAGAAAATTTTATTGTCATCATTGTCTTGATTAGTACACTCTCTAGTTAATTTGGCTTCTTCCTCCCCATGTAGTATATCTCTAAATTCATCTTCTTCTTAGGTCTAGGACCAACTTCCATTTTGTTTTCCCTCTTAGTTCTCTTACATTTTTCCTCCTCCTTTTCTTCCTTAACTATTGTTACTTGTACAACTAATGGAGTGGTCCTAGTTGACCTTCTTGTAGCTATAGGAGGAGGAGATTGAACTTTTATTATGGTAAATTCTTCCTCTATTGAAGTCTCAACTACTATTTCCAAAGGTGATGGTGCAACTAATGGTGTAATTTGTGATGTACTGAGGGGTACTAGGTCTCACTTCCATAGCTGAATGTTTAACCTTTTTTTTTTCACTTTTTCCACTAGCCTTCATTTGTAAGTCTATTTATATTGTCTTAGTAGATTATTCCTCTATCATCTTTGAATCCTTTAAGATACTCTCCATTATAGTATCAACTTTCTTTTTTGCTACATTTCTAATGAATTGTTGTTGAGGTTCACTAAACTTTTCTTTATAAGTTCCCCATCTCTCACTTTTCTCATCCAGGTACAATTCAAGTATTTGTTTTGCATAGGTTTCAATTATATCATTAGTCACTTCATATCCAAGTGGATCAACAAACATTACTCTAGGATCTATAGCCTCCATGCATGAATTTTTTAATTTCTACCATAAAACACATATATCATCTTTTTATTTCTCCAATATAGACGTACAAGTTCTCACTCTTTTCTTCATCTCAGTCAAAAAATAATTCATCATTAAAGTAATTATGTCATTTATCTTAATTCCATAGTACACTTTCCTAAGTTCCATTCTGATATAGGCATATATGATCATATTTTCACAACATTGAAGAAAATAGAGGTGATTAAAGACTCAAATCTAAAGCCTGCATACTTGTTCTTGTTGGTGTAAATAAGTATTTACTTATTACACTTACTCAAGTTTATTAGGTTAATGCATTATTTAATTATTTTGCATTATTTAATTATTTTTATTTGTGAGACACTTGGGAGTTTGCGCACCTTTTTGGGTTTTCATGTAGACAACACAAGAGTACGCAACTCTATTTTAGCACATGGTGTCTACAACACTATTTTGTGTGTCACACCCTTGTAGGCTTATCCTCTCATCACTGTACTTACTTTCGTGCTTAATGGAGGATAACCCATATCAGGTGGACATGTGCTTAGTTGTATGACACTTCATGGTGCTGATTATGAGACATTCTAGAAGCTCTTTTGAGGCCTTTATATTCAGGCACTCTTAGTGTACTCCCAACTAGTTATTGAATGAATATCATCATTTTGATCATACTCTCTCTCTTTGGTCTACTGTGTGCTTGTGTTTGAGTTCTTAGTTCCTGGGTGAATTTTGCCCTTAGGCAAATTCTTACATGGTATCAGAGCAACTTGGAGATTTTCTCATCACATAGCCATTTGAGACCTCTTGCTTGCTTCATCACCTTAGCCTGAATTTGGAGTGCTACAGAAATTGGGAGCGTCCAGAGCTAGATCTAATCTCGCCATTACATTCGAAAGGCTGAACTGATGAAAATTGACTATAAATTTGGCTACTTTGGCCCAAAGTCAACCGTGAGGCAAATTTTTTTTGAAAATTGGAACCTGGAGGCCCCGATTTGTAGTATGGGTATGATCTTATTTTCAAATCTGTAATTTCATTTTTTCGGATCTGCATTTTCTCTGTTGTATTTTTGTCATATTTTTGTACAAATTTTTGGAATATATTTGACGAAAAAGAATTTTTTTTTAGTAGACCCAAGCAGTGAAACCTCAGATCTGCCATTTGTGGAGAATATTTTTTATCTCACAGGGTTTTAATCAAATCTTGGTGGGCTTCATTCAACAAATCCCACCGAATCTAACCCTCCCACCCGTGGCAAAGCTTAGGCACCTTTCTGACCACATTATCGGTAACAATCCTGACGACCATCTCCATGTCGACTAAACTTTGTTTGCATTTAAATAGCACCAACTTAAATTTATAGAGTGCTTTCAACACTCATCCCACAAATGTGTGATTAAATCCCAATCTCCAGCGGCCAGACTTCAAATTTTTGGGCATTGCGAAATGAATTCCGGTGCTGACTTCAAATTTTTGCCAATGCACTACGCTTGCCCAACATTTTGGATGAAAATTTGGCATCAATTTTCTGCAAATTTTGGTGACAAGTTTCATAAGCTCTGGCGAAGGTCTTTTCCCGATTCCTACCTGCAATAATCCCAGCTCGACTTGTGATTTTCGATGTGACCCATTTTTTGGCAGGAGAGTGCAATTTTTTGGAGAGTTTTCTAAACTCTCATGTTGTGTTCACGGCTTGCCTTCTGTTGAAAAAAAAGAACATTCTTTGACTTTCAACATGTTGCTTGCTACATACGTAACCAACAAACACTCCACGTAGACCAACTGCCCTGCGCCACATGACATATCTGCCACCATTGCAGCCACATCACCATCTAACTTAGCAACATAGTTAGCATCCGGTTGTGCATGCCAAATAATCTACACAGTCATGTAGGTTGCCATGTAGACACTTTCCATACAAATTCGTACAGTACAGAAAAATCTAGTCAGCGGACACATCACCAGGGAACTGTCTTTTTTGCTGATGTCATCATTTCTCGAAGTTAAAATTGATGGATATTTGACCATCATTTTTTGGCATTTTATAACTGCATTGATGACTGTTTGACTGTCAAATTTAGACTAGCAATTTTCCTCCTAGACCCCTCTTTAGATTGCTTTTCAATTTGACAGCCTAACTTTGCGAGCCCATATCTCGAACATCTGGACTCTAATTCAGGTGCAATTTTTTTTGAATCAGGAAAAATTTCTTGAATTTTGTAGTGGTTTGTTATTTTCTAGTTTTGGTGCATAGATTTTGTAGAAATTATGTTTTTTGGTGACTGTACCTACTTAATCTTGCATTTTGCAACTTTAGAAGCTCCATACGGGCACATCTGGTCACTTTTTCAGGTTTCATTTTTTTTGAAAGTGTGTATTTTTTGTCTACTTTTCAGATATTAAGTCAAATTCTAGGGTTGTGTGGACCAATTTCTCACTTTTAGAATTAGGCCTTTTTAGGAATTGTAAAGCTTAGGTTCTTTTTCAAAATTTTTGTAAATTTGAGCTATAATGCTTAAGTGACAGATTTTAGCCTCATAAAGTAGTTGTAAAAGAAAAATTAGAAAGTCCACTTTGTTCATTTTGACAAGTGGCCCATTGTAAACGCACTACTTATAAAGTGCCAAAGCATCTTTTTTTTTTTTTTGGGGGGGGGGGGGGGGGGGAGGGTCTTTTGATTGAGTGAAAACGGGGGGTGTGTACTATGTTTTTGTGTCTCTATTGTGCTCTTTTCATTTTCTATATCACGGGTTTTAAATGTCCTCCTCTAACTTCATGCAACTATTCTACATGGAAATATATTGCATGGAGTAGATTAATGGAAAAAAGATATAGTCTTTATGTTGATGGTACAATTACCAAACCTATCGATGCTAAAGAACTCATTGATTGGTAAAGACAAGACCGACAAGATTTAGGTGTAATTAGGAGTTGTTTACATGGGGATCTTCTCTTTCACATTAAAAATTTTTTAGAATCTAAAGAAGCTTGGGATAAACTTGAACAGTTCTATGGTAAGGTGGATGAAGAAAAGGGATTTCAGATTGAAGATGATCTACTTCTCTTGGATCCTAAGAATTATGACACAATTCAGGATTATATCATTAAAGTCAATGAGTATAGGGCACTTCTCAAAGATTGTGGAAATCCCATGAAGGATGATAGGTTGATTCATCACATCCTGAAGCGGCTACCTTCTGAGTACACTAACTTTGTTTCAAGTTTTAATACTATCAAGTTGACCACGGGATCTGCTTACCAGAAGCCTTCCTTTGATGGATTTTTCAACATGTTGATTGTTGAACAAGCTCACTTGGTGGATTTTGGACTTCTCAAGTCATCTAAGACCAAAGCTTTGGTGGCTAGTGATGATCCCAAATCTAGTCAAGGGGGAAAAAGCAACAAGAAGAAGAAGCAGTGGAAGTAGAAAACACAATCTAAGACACAACATGACTCCTCTAAACAAGGCGGTTCTTCTTCAAACAAGAAGGAAATTAATGAAAAGAAGGACAAACTCTTTTGTGCATATTGCAAAAAGCCAAATCATGACGAGCATCATTGCAAGACAAAATGAATCGATGAGTTAGAAAATCTACTCAAGAAGAACAAGATTCAAGTGCCAGGTACTTCCAAGGATTCTACTCCTACCTCTTCAAAAGGTAAAGGTCAAGCACTTATGGAAAACAAAAATTCTTCTTCAGAATCGATACTTGATTCAGGTGCCTCTTACCATATGGGTTCTTCAAAGGAAGACTTTTCTTCATTGAAGCAATCAAAGGTACCACACATCTTCATGGGAGATGATGCTAAGATGGAAGTTGAAGGGAAAGGACATGTCGAAATGGAATATGGGGAATTCAAAGATGTTCTCTACGTTCCAAATCTAAGCTCTAATCTCCTATCAGTTTTCCAAATCACTCATCTTGGAGATGGTCATAAGGTTGAGCTCCTTCCTGATTTAGTGATGGTGCAAAGTCTCAACGATGATTCATTGGTAGCAGTGAGGAAAGTTAATGATGACAAGAGGTTATACTCCTTCTCCCACTTTGTGCCTAAGAGTCCTTCCCAAGCCTTGTTAACTCACTCTACTTCAAACATCAACTTATGGCATGAGCGGTTTGGTCACCTTGGCTTCCACTCTCTTCAGCAACTCTGCTCAAAACACATGGTCAAAGGTCTACCAAACATCTTCTTTTCTAAGGGGGAGTGTTCATCTTGTTCAATGGATATGAATCTCAAGGAGAAGTATGATAAAGGGAAGTCTTCTCGAGCTCCAGTTGTTCTTTAGCTAGTTCACATGATATTAGTAGGACCCTTTGCAGTGACTTCAGTAAACCAAGGCCACTACATACTCACATTTGTTGATAACTTTTTGAGATTCACTTGGATCTTCTTTCTTCATCATAAGAATGAAGTGGTTCATAAGCTTCAAGAGTTTAAGACTCATGTTGAACACAAGTCAAGGAAAGCCATCAAAGTATTAAGGGTGGACAATGAGAAAAGATATGTTGACAGAAGACTCAAGAACTTTTGCAAATTTGAGGGGATTGATCTTCAGAACTCACTAGCATTCAGTCTGCACAAGACAGATGTTGTAGCTATGAGGATTAGGAGTCTCAAGACCATGGCAAGTTGCATGATTAAGGCCAAGTCTCTTGATCCTACACTTGAAGTTGAAGCCATTAGTAGTGCTGCTCACATACTTAACAAGTCTCATCATCCAACCTTAGATGGAAAGACTCCTTTTGAGGCATGGTGCGGTAGAAAATTAGTTGTGAGTCACCTTAGAGTCTTTGGTTGTCCAACATGGGCAAACCTATCTTCGAGAAGTTGCAAGGCACCGACTCCTAGGCCTTGTACCTTTATTGGTTATGAAGACAATGTGAAGGCTTACAGACTTATGGATCTAGAGACACATGAGATTTTTGTGGAGAAGGATGTACATTTTGAGGAAAGTTCAACCAGCTTGTCCTCTACTCCTCTCTACACTTCATACACAGTAGAAACTGATAATGACACCATCGATAGTGCTTCAATAGGTTTAGACACATGGGGTTCTATTGACAGTTGTAGTGAGAGGTCACATCAATCCATTCCACATGCTTATATTGCCACAGTGAAAGGTCCATCATAGCATGGTACATCTCATCTTCCAGCTCTAGCTTCACTTGACTTGGGAGACAATCTTGAGGACTTACATCTTCTCATTGATGATGATTCTTCTATAGTTGTCGCAAGGGTACACTCCAACCCTCATGTCCATTCTCTACATGATCAATCTGCATAGGTTGACATGATTGTGGATCCTTATGAACAAAAATTAGTGGATGTCTCTTTGTCATTTGAGGAGACAGATGGTTCAGTGGAACAGGTTCAAAACACATCCTCGCCAGATTTGCATTCATTCTTTTCAGTACTATTGGAAGGGGTGAACTTCAGCATCAGTATAGGGATACTTGAACAAGTTTCAAGGCCACCATACATCTTTAGGAGTGTACCTTTGGCATTGTTTCTTCCTAAGGGGAGGAACATCACTCTACATTCTTGGACCAACTTCTTCATTGGAGCAGCTTTCACTTGTTGGCATTCTTCTTTTGGTGGGGGAGCCTATTCTATCTCTCTTCCTTCTTTCATTCTCTTATGTATATACTAGATGTATGTCATAATGGGGGGGTCTTGGTTACTCCATCCATTGATGCATCCATATTCATCTCTCTTTTTGGGGGAGGGTTTTTCCCATGAGTTTTTCCTTGTTTCCCTGCTTTATGAGAGATTGCATTTTCATTATGTACATGGGTACCTAACATGGCCTAGTAGCCGAGACCCATTATGCATCTTCATCCTAGTTCATAAGCTTAAGGGCATTCTCCCAAGTTGCACTTAAGGGGGGGGTGTTGGTGTAAATAAGTATTTACTTATTACACTTACTTAAGTTTACTTAGGATAATGCATTATTTAATTATTTTGCATTATTTTATTATTTTTATTTGTGAGACACTTGGGAGTTTGCCAACCTTTTTGGGTTGTCATGTAGACAACATAGGAGTACGCAACTCTATTTTAGCACATGGTGTCTACAACATTATTTTGCGTGTCACACCCTTGTACGCTTATCCTCTCATCATTGCACTTACTTCCGTGCTTAATGGAAGATAACCCATATTAGGTGGACATGTGCTTTGTTGTATGAAACTTCATGGTGCTGATTACGAGACATTCTAGAAGCTCTTCTAAGGCCTTTATATTTAGGCACTTCTAGTGTACTCTCAACCAGTTATTGAATGAATATCATCATTCTGATCATACTCTCTCTCTTTGGTCTACTGTGTGCTTGTGTTTGAGTTCTTAGTTCCTGGGTGAATTTTTCCCTTAGGAAAATTCTTACACTTCTTCATAATTTTTTAAATATTTTCAAATAAATGTTGTTTTAGAATCTCACAAAGGTTTAATTTCACTTTTCTTACACAAATTTTATGTGCAACATGGATAAATCCAACTAATAACTCATGTTCCCTTGAACTTGAATTCATCTTGTAAGCCATAATTTTTCTAATGAATCTCACATCATCTTGCTTGATATTTCTAAGCATAACACATCTACCATTCCAAATAGTTTTAGTATTATTTTACAATATATTCTTAACATTATTCTAATTAATAAGAATAATAAATTCATTACATAATCTAGTTACTTCATGAATTAGGTCACTACTTATTTTCACTAGTTTATTCCCAACCTAAAAAATGTTACCATGCACTCTTCTAAAAATGATCCTTGACCACTCATCATTACAAAATTCTTCATAAAAGATATACTGCACAACATTAAGTTTCCCTAGGTGCTCAAAACCTTCCTTAAAAGTCTTACCATCCTTGCAAATATTATTAAATACTCTTTGTACAAACCATTTATCTTAAAGTCTCATGCGAGTAGTTGCTAACAATTGGCTAGTGACTTAGCTTTTGATAATCAAAAAATTGTCTAAGTATGAATTTGGTATACAATAGTGTATTTTTTTATGTATAACTTAATGTTGAAATCATATTATGACTAGTGAAATTAGATGGAGATAGTATACATGTTGGTGATGATGTGTATAACCTTGGAAGTCATTACAGACTGTACAAAAAGATATATTCCTATTTTAATGAAACAAGACAATGGAATTAAATGAAATGAATTATTTTTTTTACAAAATGATTAGTTGTCCAATTAGGGCTAACATCCTAGATGTTTACTCTAAGTTGGAAAAGTGCATTATGGTCCTAGCTAAACTAGCAACAATTTGTGTAAAGGAATGGTATTTATGCAAAGGAAATCCTGTGAAATCATTATGAAGCAATTGTGATGTAAGTTCTGTTGAGAAATTTTATGCAAACTTTTGTGAAAGTGATAT